>CAXHSM010001442.1:0-144844 GCA_964019185.1 Maratus speculifer | reverse complement strand
ACTCTCCGTGGTCGGATCGAGACTATAACATATTTGTTGAGAAATATTATCTTTTGTGTATGTTGTGTAGTTTTTTTAAATTTAAAATAAACAATGCTTATAGCTCGTTTCACAAATGCAGGTGTTTTCTTAAACAATTTGGAAGTTAAAAAATAAATAATGGAATTACAATTTATGTTAATTTTTTGTGTGTTGTGATTAAATATACTTAGATTTTAAATAAGCAATGGAGCTAGTTGCTTTTCATAAAAGTAGATGTTTCCTTAATAATTTAGAAGTATTATTTTCATTTGAATAAAATACAGTAAAATTGAAATTTATGTAGTTCACATAATTTTATAAATAAAGTTTAGCGTTTGTTATAATTCCTCAAAATTGTTTTACGTATTTATAAATAACAAATCATAATATCTCAGCATTTTTGCTGTTTAACTGTTTGCCAAAAATAATATAGTCCAAATCAACTTTTTTTTCTGAAAGCATTAAAACACAAATAAGTGAAAGAAATATAAAAGAATTTTTTTCTAATTAAAACTTAAAGATTATTATTAATATTTATTCTGTGTTCTAAAAATGAACAGATTCAACATTCATAACTAAGTTGTAGTAAAAATGGGATATCGTGTGAGTAACAAGGAAAGACAATCTAAAATATGTGACAAATTTCTATGTTTCCTCTTTAGAAAAACCTCTTTAGATGAAAATGAAATTTCTTAGTCATTCCATAAAACTGATATAATTTAAATAATAACAGCAATTTCTCTATTTTAAAAAGAACTACAAAAGTATGTCTTAAAAATAAGCATTTTTTTCCAAATTCCTTTTCATTTGCTTAAGAAATAAAATAAATTACATAACTTTTTTTAAAGGAATATATGTTTGCACAAGCAATTGCAATTTCTTGTAAACTGAATCATTTTTTAATAATTAACATAATATATAAGTGTTTTATTCTCAAACATAGATTACACTGATTTTTATTTTAATCATTTCATAATAAAAAAAGATTAAAATCAAGCAATTACTTTTTTTCACTAGTAATGCTTAACTATACTCTTAATCAAGGTAATCTTAAAAAGATTAGATTACATGTTTTGGATATATCCATTAGCTGAAAATTATCAAAGTGTCTGAGACAGACTTTTTATTGGTCGAAAGTAATATGCTGGTAGAAGTACACTTTAACAGTTAATTAACCAAAGAATTACTTGAAATGTCTTTATGCTTTTAACTTTAACGTATAATAAAATTAATTGTTAAAGATCTAAGCAATACTATAAAACCTAAAAAAAGTTCGATGGAAACAAAAATCTGCAAAAGAAAAAAAATGCGACATCCGTCACATATCTTGAACTTTTTCCTTCTAGGTTTATATAAAACAAAAAAATAAAGATGTATGATCTAAATACATTGTAAAGATGTTCTTTTAATTTCAACGCAATCCTTTAATTTTTTTTTCTGTTGTAGACAAACTGGAAGAGATAAGAGAGAATTTATTGAATGAGATAAAAGACGTATCCCAAATTAAATACTAAACAAATGAAAATTGTCTTATTTTCAACATCAAACAACAGGTATTAAATACCTACTATTTAAGCACACATGAAAATACTTGAACCAACTATTAAATTTTAGAAATTTACTGTTTACTGAAACCATAGATAGCAAAAGTTTAGACAAGTATCAAATGTTTTGAGGGCAATATTTTTCTATAGCTAAACAAATAAATCTGGTTTAATAAAACACAAAAACTGTATAACTGTCCAGACATGAAAACTGAACAAAAAATATATAGTGAAACATTATGTTGAATGCTGTGAAAAATTACAGGTAATTAGTGTTAGTTTACTAAAATGTGCTGTGTAATCTTGCTTACATGATGTGAAACTGCACAGTTAATTTAGAGTGAAAACTTACACATAAAAATGGGTAACGTTCTAGGAAAGTGTAGGGAACACTTATTCCTACTAATATATAAACATACACGCAATTACTTTGTAACATTACAGAAATATGTGGTGAAAGCTTACTTCTACAGATTTTCAACCTTACAAACAATTACTGAGGAAGCTTACAGGCAATTTTTGTGTAACCTGACACAAGAATTGTGTTATGTTTCACAATATTACGGCGAAGCCTAACGCAAAATTAATGTATAAGATTACAGACATATTTGGTGTAATCTTACTCAGGAATTTGTTTTGTTTCTAAATATTATGGTGTAAACTTACAAGCAATTACTGTGTAATATGACAGACAAATGCGGTGAAAGTTTACTCTTATAGATGTGTAACCTTACACATAATTACTATGAAAGCTTACCGTAAATTGTAGCGCAACCTTACACGCAATTACTATGTAAGATTACCAACAAATATGGTGAAAGATTACTCCTACACATTTATAACCTTACACACAGTTTCTGTGTAAACTTACAGCCAACTGTGATGTAACGTTACACACAATTACTGTGTAAGATTACCGACAAATATGGTGAAAGCTTTCTCCTACACATGTGTAACCTTACACACATCGTCTGTGTAAGCTTACCAACAATTGTGGTGTAACCTTACACAGGAATATTGTAACATTACACATAATATGGTGTACACTTACACAAAACGTGTGTAATGTTACACCGGTTTATGTCGGTTACAAACTACCATAAGATTGGAGGCAGCAATGCTGCCACCAGTCTTATGGAGTAACGTTACACCAAATGTTTTACAGTGAAGGATCTTAATAGCCCGAAGGATCCACATGAGCTTTATCGAGCTTTAAACATGATATTTTAGAGAACCAAAGAGTTTTGAAAATACAATATTGATGTGATTTAATGCGACAATCTTAATAATTTTTACAAAGAAGCTGTCATTTATTTTTCTAAGTACGGGAGATACAGACAAATCCGTGAAAATACGAGCTGAATATTTTAAAAAAGAACATGTATTAACTCTATTATATACGGAAGATTTACATTACCTTTTATGCATTGTTTAGCTTCTAATAACGAATTAATTGAATTTTTATACAAATGAAAACATAATCTATGATAGTTTAACAAACAAGGTTCTGAAACTGATTAAGTTCGTTAACTGAACACCTACTGTATATTTCAATAAAAGGATTTTTTATTTTAGTTTCTGTAACATCAAAAATATTGAAACGTTTATACCGGAAAAATTAGTTTAAAAAATTTATTAAATAATACATAATAATTTGCAGAGGTAACCGGTGTATACGAAATGTAAGAAATCAAGGTGCAATTGTCTGTAATAGGCAATTGGAAAAATTCATTAAAGCAAACACATCATGGATGGCATACATGGCTGATAACTTCCTAATCCGACATTTTATAGGATAATGATAATCAAATTTGAACATTGATTACTGAGCATGGGATATACAATTACTTTTAAGTTAATTTCGTCGATATTTGCATGCAAAGACTGCTGGTTACAAAAGAAACCTGTCATTGTTTAAATATATATATAAATTACGTGCATAACAAAGAAATGAAATTCAAGAAAAAACAAATAACAAATCCTTGTCGGCTTGGTCTATAGTTGGAGGTAGATTTCGAAATATGCTTATTTCATCAACAAAAAATAAAATATGGTTAGGGATAAACCCAGTTAACAACGTTATTTGGCCACTTAAAAAAATAAATCTGTAAGAACTGGTTTAATCAGAATCATCTTAAGCGAAATTTGGCTCAAATGCCCATCTTGACGACATATTTTGATATACATTCTGACTTTATTAAAAACTCGACCAATATGGCACATTGTGTAAATCCTAAATAAGAAAAAACTTTCAATTGTATGCGTTAGAGAGCGAAATTGGATTTAAAAATGAGTCATAAAATAACCAATTTTTTATTTGAATGCATCCTCATTTCTTTGATCATGTTCATTTCCGGAAATTTTGTGCGAAGTCCCCACTTTGACAACTTTTTTTGAAATATATTCAACCTATATCAAAACACTGACCAATACGGCACATTATACAGTTTCTAAATAAAAGAACCTGTGAATTGGATGCGTTTGTAATTTGTTATTTGAATGCCTCAGTTTTTCATTTAAGATCGCTTCAGGAAATTCTGTTCAAAATATCCATTTTGGCTTTTCTGACAATATTCTGCTTTTATTAAAACACTGGCTAATACATCACATCATATAGTTTCTAAATAAGATGACCTGTAAATCGGATGAGTTTGAGAGCAAAAATGGATTTAGAAATAAGTCAGAAAATATGCAGTTTGGATTTGAGGGTTTTTTTTCTTCAACTCCTATTTTGTTTAAGTTAAAATTGAGCTATTAGATTCTTATTGCTATAAGAATTCTTCTTATTATTTTCTTATTGCTATAAGAATTGGTCCTATAAAAAGTTGTAAATATAAAAGTTGTAGATATTGAGAATATGTAAAATAAATTTAATCGGATTTGATAGTTTAAGAATTGACGAAGTTATTGATTTGTTTCTTTTCCACCACCCCCCCCCCACCTTTTTTCTTATTGTTTTTAATTTTTTTTTATCACTAAGAGTTGGTCCTATCAAAAACTTGTAAATGCAAATGTTTTAGATAATTTTAGATAAATTTCGATAAATGCAAATGTTTTAGGTAATTTTAAAAACATTTTTAAAAAATAATTGGATTTCATGTCTTGAGAATTGACGAAGTTATGATTTTTTTTCTCCCCAAAGCCCTAATTTTTCGCCTCTGGAGCCCATTTTTAATTTTATCAAAAATCTTTCATACATAAACTTTTGGCCCATTTTTTAGAAGTAATATGAAACTCAAACTGATTCGATATCTATTTTCATTAAGAAGTTAAGGGGATTTTTCTATTTTCACAATAACCCTTCTTATTTCGACTCTCTTGGTCCGATTTTGCCTATTAACGAACTTGACCGAACGCCACTTTTATACCCCTTGATTTTATATATTAGTTTGGAAGAGATATGAGCAGAATTATAGAAGTTATCCTGTGTAAAAAAAGTGATATATATATATATATATATATATATATATATACATATATATAAACTTTTTACTGGAGGTAGTTTTGGGGTCTAGGGGCTATAATCGGTGTAGATATGAAAAAATATTTCAAAAATTTCAACATAGGAGTGACCGCAATAGGTAGCATTTCATACGAAATCTACCTAAAAGTCTGAAGTCTCGGTGTCATCGTCAGGTAATATTTTCATTAATTGACACTCCATCCCTCCAAATATGTCATTTGTTTGAAAAGGACGAATTTATAATTGTTTTGGTACCTGTAAGTAAAAATAGTAGAGCTTCAATTAAACGTATGCAGAGGAAAATATTAAATTTCCATTCCATTTATTTCATCATCCGGAGCATTTTCTCGAGTTAATCAAACACAAATTTCTCTTTTTAAAAATCAGTGACAAAACAATAAATATTTTGTAAAACGCCTCCGTCACGAAGCAGTTAAAGTTCGCGAGGGTTAAGTTCCGCGAATGTCAAAACCGCAACAGCAAAACTGCTATTTTTATATTCTTTTTTTCACCATTATTAAAATAAAAATATATTTTGTATTATACATTTCTTGCAAATGTTGTCAACGCGTATGTAAAAGATTTTTCTTTCTAAAAAGCTTTGCGAATGTTGAAATGCTCTGCATTTTCTATCTCGCGAATAATTAAAACCAGCGAATGTTAAGAGATTACTGTATTTGATAGAATAGAACTTCTATTAACCACTTAATCGTCGCGCCCGAGACATTCACGGGCTGTAAGCTTCACGGCTTTTATTTAGAATTGTTACTTTTATAAACTAGTGATTGGTTTTATCTTGGTATCATACTACTTGTCATTAAATTATATGAATATTTTTTTTAATGTGGTGGCAATAATGAATTTGAATTTTTAAGCCGTAATCTAATGTGACCATTAAGTGGTTAATGGAAATATTCCCTGATGATGGCTGTGAAATTCCAGCCGAAAGTTCTCGGTAATTTAAATAAAATGTATATTTTAAATTTTTTATCATCTTTATTATTATTGTCACCTTTTAGTGAATGGTTTTTTTTTTTTTTTTTTTTTTTTTTTTTTTTTTTTTTTTTTTTTAGGTTATTTAGAATATGATTGGATCAAGTTGGAATGTCCCATTTCATTTTATGATTTTATGTATAACTAAGATTTTTTCTATCATGTATAAATGATACTCTGGAAACTGAAAATGTTGTTAAAAATACGAATAAATGAATAATAATAATTGTAAAATGAAGATCTTGTGGATGTATATTTGGAATTTATATTAAGTGTAATTAGCGATTCTGTTTGTTTTTTAATTTGAAGTAAGATTTATGCTTCATTTAAAAATAATTATAACAATAAATGTTAATTTGGCACCCTTACTGAAATTCCCATCAGAATAGTTAATAAAACTGAAATTTTAGTATAAAAGAAAATTTTATTTAATTTATTTTAGAATAACAATTTAAATCTTTGCTACCACAAATGTCAAGAAATGTAATAAATATACTTTAAAGTTTCTCATACAAAAGTATATCTTACAAAACAAAAACCAAAAATCTAGAAAATTAGCTGCCTTTAACAGACGGTTAAAATCATAATATAGTTTATTATAATATTTTAGAAATTTTCCGTGGAAACTGTTGATAAAGAACTGAAATTAATAAGAAAGATCAGAAGAAGAAATGTTTTTTTAGGTAGCTTTCATTACAAAAAGTAAAAAGCTACCTATTGCAGCCGTCCGGAGGAAAGCACTTCCGGAAAATTTTGGTATATTTTCATCGATCATGACCCCCAGATACCAAAACCACCCTTCGTTCAAATGTTGACATATATATATATATATATATATATAACCATATATATATATATATATATATATCTGATTTTTGTCATGCGATAACTAACGTATTTATGAACCGATTTGAATGAAACTTGGTATTTACATAGTACATACAAATGTCTCGACCGAGTTCGTTGGTCAGCATCATCCGCCATTTTGTTTCAAAATGGCAGCCATTTTAAATTTTTAAAAAATTTTAAAATTTAAAATTAAATGTGAAAAAATCAAAATTAGAAAAATATTTTTCTTTTACGTGTTAGAACTTAAAACAACGATTCCAGAACACTTTTTATTTTGTCTATATCTTACAAAATGATTGAGTTATAGCACTTTGAATTTTTCTTATGGCTGACATTTTGAAACGATCTGATTTTTGTCACGTGATAACACGCATATTTATGAACCGATTTCAATGAAACTTGGTATGTACATAGTAAATACAAATGTCACGACCGAGTTCGTTGGCCACCATAATCCGCCATTTTGTTTCAAAATGGTGGCCATTTTAAATTTTTTAAAAAATTTAAAATTTAAAATTAAATGCGAAAAAAATCAAAATTTGAAAAATAGTTTTCCTTTACGTGCTAGAACGTAAAACAACAATTCCAGAAAACTTTTTATTTTGTCTATATCTTACAAAATGATTGAGTTATAGCACTTTGAATTTTTCTTATGGCTGACATTTTGAAACGATCTGATTTTTGTCACGTGATAACACGCGTATTTATGAACCGATTTCAATGAAACTTGGTATGTACATAGTACATAGAAATGTCTCAACCGAGTTCGTTGGCCAGCTTCATCCATCATTTTGTTTCAAAATGGTGGCCATTTTAAATTTTTTAAAAATTTAAAAATTTAAAATTAAATGCGAAAAAATTAAAAGTTGAAAAATATTTTTCTTTTACGTGTTAAAACTTAAAACAACGATTCCAGAACACTTTTTATTTTGTCTATATCTTGAAAAATGATTGAGTTATAGCACTTTGAATTTTGCTTATGGCTAACATTTTGAAACGGTCTGATCTGAACGATCCATCATGTTGCTTTAAAATGGCATACACTTTATGATATCGTGGAATTTGGCGACTCTCTAAATCGTTTAAAATAAAACCAAGTTGAATAAAAGATGACTAATTTCTAAAAATTCCTATTAATATTCAGTCTTGACAAAAACTAGTATTCAATCTTATAAAATCACTAATTTTATAAGATTATTTCCCTAATTTGAGCTTAGTGTTTTTGAACAATGTAACATACTTTAAAATAAATAAATAAATATATAAGTATATGAAAGCTACCTCTTCCTCCCGGCATTGCCGGAAGGACTTTTTTCTTTTAATATCAGTCATAATCCAAAAGTCGACAATCGTAGGTCGAAGGAGGAATCTATAAAATATTTTTCAATGTTGTTCATTTTGTGAAATTCAAAATTGATTTTACCATAAAATTAGGTAGAATGATTTAATAAGTTTCGTGATTATATTAATTTTATAATTGCGGCGTGGCAGTCCCATCCCATGCCCACTCCAGATTACTTGATTTATGTACTTTTGATTATTTTCTCTACGGAGCCATGGAAAGCATTGCTTATGACATGTACTAAATTCTGAAATGAATCTGGAGGCACGAATCTACATCGTTGCGTCTGCCATCAGCGAAGTAACCGGAATCGTCGAAAATGTTCGTCAGTCCATGTAGTATAGGTGCCATGCATGAATTCTCTCGAATAACAGAAATAAAAATGCACAAATAAAATTTAGTATCAAATACAAGTTATTTTGTATTTTATAAGTTTTTTGTGTTTTATGAAAATTTGTATCTAAAGGAGAAAAGAATGTATTGCATCTTTTCTCCAGATATATGAAGTTGAATCGCGTGGTTTTGTTTATAAATGACATGTTTAACCGTTACAAAAAAATTCAAAATTTTAATCCAATGAAATCTTTCCCGAACATCCTTAAACCAGCTCAGAAATAGCTATCGAAAGAGTTATTATGTACACTGTAAAAAATCTTACCCTTTTGCTGCCTCGTCACTCCACCGCTTTTACAGAAAACGATTACTTCAGCCTATTATGGAGCATTCTCGTAAGTCAAAAGAGAGATATTCTATAAAAGCGGGGGAGTGACGATGCAGAAAAAGGGTAAAATTTTTTACAGTGTAATTAGGAATTCATTAAATCAAGCAATAATAAATTAATCAAATAGAAAATTTACTTCAAAAATTATATTATTGTTACATGCATAAAATCATTTTATTCATAATGAATCAGATCTCAATTCACCACTTTCAATTCAATACTTTTAGAAATCTAAATAATGCATTAATTTGGATTACAGCAAAATTTATTTAAAACACTCTCTATTCACAAAATGCATAAACATATTAATGAAGGTTATTTTATTTTATCATTTATAAAATTTCTTTCATGTCTTTAGAATTTCAAGTGAACTTAATGGCATTAGAATTTCAGTCTAATACTTTCATTTTCATTAATCACTGTATACAGTCTATTCGATTACATGCTTAGTGAAAATTCATTGCAAATATTTGAGTATAAGGAATTTAATAAATTTAGTCGGTAAATTTATCTTTCGACGTAATTGATGATTTATAACGCTAATAACATTTTATAGCTAAAAATTATATTCTCTCTTAATGGACATTGTTTGAAGAAGATAAATAATTAATACAGATCTTTTTACATAAATGATTTTTTAGTTATTTGGAAAGACAATTATTAATATTAAAAGAAAGAAACAACGTGTTAAACGTGTACAAGTACTATGTGTCTTTTTTGGTTTCTAATTTCTTACATTGTAGTCAATGGGAAAAATTGTTTTCAGTAAATTTTGATGATGTTGCATAATTTTAAACACAATGAAATCGATATGCATTTAAAAGGAACACTTAAATATGTATTCAATATAATATTGATTGCAAAGAGCTTTTTCATTTACAGGTCGACAAAAAAGAATTTGTTACATAATGTTATAGAGACAAAAAATAATTTGAAGCGTATTTAAATTACGTTATACTATTTTAAGTGAACAGAAAATGATATTACTGAGCTTTAATATAAGGTTCTTGCTCTATAATATAAACTGCATATCATTTATCATTCATTTACAAAAAAGTACAAAAGATTTCAGTTTCATTTACAGTACTTTAAATATAGTACTGTATATAAGCGATAAATGCCGAAAATGAATTTTCTGCTATTCCAAGCATTTTTAATTATAAATAAATGTTTGCATATTATGCAGTGTGTATATAAATGCTGTAGATCATATACAGGGCTACACGAAATTATTCATAGTGATGAGTGAATATGAGCGTTATTTCCTAAAAGGTTCTTTTAAATTCATTTATATATTTTTAGTTTGAACTATATTCAGAATACTTAGAGATGTTTAGAGAATATATATATAATGATATACAGGGACACATAAAGAGCTGGATACATCGCATAGATGATAACATAAGGAAGTGTGATTTCAGTAGTTTTATGTGTGTTAATCTGAATAAAATTTTAGTATAATATGTGGCGTGTAGCTAATAGATAAAATACACGAAACCACAAAAGTTTCCAAGTATAAAGCCGTCTGCTAGTAGAAATAACTGTAGAAGGGATTTCAACCTATTATGCATGCGATTAATAATATAAACGAACTTATAAATTACAAAGAAGTGCTACGCAAACAAATTATAGTATTTTTCTGTCACAGGATAATTGCTGAAATTTCTAATAGGTATTATGCGTTTCTAAATAGGTATTATTTGTGTATCTCATTTACTTTATTAAACAGCGAAGTTTGTTAACGTTTTCACGAAGTATTCAAGCCTATTTCATAATCTGTGCTTGGAGCAGATTTTTTTTTCTTGTTGTAATTAGAATTAATGTAAGATATTTTTAAATCTCTGCAAACACTTTTTCTTAAATTACATTTTTACCACTATGTAATAAAATGTTTTTTGTAACGGATAATTTTTGAGCGTACTCGTAAAGGAAGTATTAATGCTGCACTTTCTTTTTTTAAATTCTGTCCTGTTTTGGTAAAGCTAAAGTGTATGCAATTGTTACATAATAATTCCAGTATATTACGAGTGTTACGGATCACACAGACGTCCAAACAAACCGAACTTATAAACACTTTTTTAACTATGTTGGAAATTGATAAAACATGTATTTTTGCGCGTTTTTGCACATTATAAAAGTTTTACCGGAAAATATATGAAGTTAAAGTATTCAATATATTTAAATTTTCATTTATGAAACATGAGTCCTAATGGTCTTGCTGGCAAAAACCAAGCAATCGAACTGTGTTATATTCTGGCAGTTGGAATCAAGAAATAAATATTAAAAAAATGTGCTTTTGTTACACGTTAAAGGCACAGAATTGAATGAATAATTAGCATGTATTTCAAACTTTTAAGACACTATTCTTTCGAAAAAAATGTTCAGAATAACAATTTAACTAAATGAGCAGTGCTTAAACTGTCGTCAGTGGAATGCTGCAAGTCCGTGACCTAATAACAATTATTCAAAAAATCAAACAAAATTTTATTTGTTAATTCTTTTGATAGAAATATAACTACTTTAGAGTGCAATTCCAATTAATAAAAATCCAAATGTGTTGTGTCATTATTAATTATACAAGATTGTTTCTCTGATATGTATTCTCTTGTTTTAACACTTGTGAGTACATTGCTTTCGAATCGTTCTCAATTCCCTGTGAAATGCAATATTAGAATTAGAACCATGTTTATGCATGTACGTTTAAAATATTGGAACAAAGATTGTAAAAAAGTAACAAATGCAAAGCCTCATTCTAACTACACAAAATAATAATATATATTGCTTTTACTTTCTTAAAAATTTAATAATTCTGTGATTTTTAATGTAGTTTTCAATATCAATGCTCTTTAAAATATTCATTTACTTTGTCCCAATAATATGCATTACAACTGACATTTTAAGAAACATTACCTTATAGATTTCAAAGTACAATTCTATTTTCGTTTCTTGGATGAAATATAGATGAACGGACAAGTGCCATTTTCAAAACTACATTTCATGTTTTATAAAATCTGATTTTCAATGTAAATTATTTTTAAAATAAGTTAAGTAAAGAGTCATTTTTACTCTACTGTTAGATATATCATGATATTTTAATTTTTTTTCTTAAATATATTTCCTTTTTGGAAATCTCATGCTTAGAGTTGTAGAACATATATTTTTAAGGTATTGAAAAATATCTTTAAACAAGATTAAAATTATAGAATATGTATGCGTTTTAAATACTCCTTTTTTTCTGAAATCGTATCATGAATTTACATTTTTACTCGAAAATATCGTCGTTTTTCATAAAATCATTTAATAATTGAAACAAATTGTAAAATTTTAATTTCTTTAATGTTACATATTTTTCTTCATTGAATTATTTCTTCCATAATTTATAATATTTGAGGACAAAGAAACATTTTATTTGTATTTTAAATTATTCAATGATGTAAAATTTATTTAAAATTGTGTGAAGAATAAATTGCATATTTTAATATATTATTAATCATTTGCATAAAATCATAAAATGAAACTTTTTATAAGCCGACGAACAAAACAATTGGGTCTTAATAACACAACTAGTTCAAAACTCTATCTTCTTTAATGATTTAAATAAACTGTTTTTATCCTTTATGATTCTGTGGACTCCTTTTATATCTAATGTTTTTCGGGGATCATTAATTACATTTTATTTAATAAAAGATATAAAAATATTTTCATTTTTACTTTGAAGTCTGTAGCTAAAGGAGGGATTAGCATTCCAGCCCCTTCACAAAATTGCAACGGAATTCCTTCTATTTTTAATGTTTTAACTTTAATTTTTTTCAATGATTTTTACATTTTTTTCACATTTATAAAAATTATCTGAATATTCTTGAAACTACCGTCGGTGTTTTAATGTCTTGAAGCTGTATTATTTGCATTTTAAAGTAGTAAATTTGTAACTCGTATCTTAAAATCTGTCACAAAGTCAATAGTTTCGCATATATAGGTTACTACTGCGAGAAATAGTATTCTAATTACAATTTAAATTTAAATTCATGCAATATAAATTTTTGTCCGCGCATTGAAATTGTCTACAATTAAAGGAATATGGAAATTTATGTAGTATCGTGTACATCAAAACCCGATTTTTTTTAATAGGACAGTTTACATAAAAATTTGTCAAAAAATTTACTTTCGTATTTTTAATATTAAATGATTTTTTTTTTTCAACTGTGAATATCTTCAGTCATTCGTCAAATAATTCAGAATATACGGTAAATTTTGCGAATAAACACAAAGCATTTATCCAAACAAAGTAAAATTTTAAATGTTTGTTTCTACATGTTCATACGTATTTTCCTCACATTCTTGTTTTTAAAATATTAAACACAACTTTTTTTTAAGATAGCGATTTAATTTTTTTGCATACGTTATTTATTATACATGATAAATCTATTCATGGAATTAGTTCCATTATCATTATTAATTTTTAATCAAGAGTATGAAGACGTGTTCGATTTAATCGTATTTCAGTATACGTATCAGTAAAAAATTAAATTAAAGGTAATTTTAGATGTAGTTAAAAATTCTTTCGCACTATTGAGTAACACGCAAATGAAAATCTTTTTTTTAACAATGAAACAAAATATCAATATTAAGAAAAAAGTAATAAGTATTTTTAAAAATGCATAATTTTAAAAAACATCTAAAAATCTCTAATTAATTATGCAGTTAATTTATTTTCCAAATTCTGTTTTAATGGAACATTGAAATGCAGTGAATTAATCACTTGAACCATATTTTTAAAAATGTACAAAAGTGTTGAAAAGGTAAATTGTCTCATTAATTCTACTATGTTACAGACGCTATGCATAAACATTACAATTCAATATATTTTAATTTAAAATACTATAAAGTAAAGAAAAACATGCAGCGTGAGTTGACTTGCCTTAATAGTTATCCAAAATTAAAATATAAATAAGTTCATTATGCCAGACTTTCTTAGTGGTAAATTGCTTACAATATGCACTCACACAAAATCAATCCAACTAATGCGATGTGTTAATACACTCACGTTCAAAACTAAAAAGAATTTAAGATTTGTTTAATTATCACCAGAAATACTATACCTAATTTTAAGCTTGAAACATTTTTAGTTAATTTAAATTCATTGAATTTTGTTTTAAATTATAGTTTTTGTTAGTTAAATTTCAATATAAATACACATAAATATCAACGTGACTTAAATTGACAAAATTAAAGTTATTTAAATTAAATTTATTTAAGCAAGTTCAACATGAAACATTTTCCCCCTTAAAGTGTGTTTGAAATAACAAATTATTTTTTGAAATTGTATTCCATGGCCATCCCTTGAAAAATCACCAAATAACGAAAGTTTCATTTTTCTTTCCGGTCGCTCTGTCGAGATTCTGCCGAAGTTTTTTTTCTTTATATATATATATATATATATTTATATATTAACATATATATCATCATGAGATAACTATTCTGTAATTTTTTTCAGAATTTTCATGGTATGCCCGTATGCAGACCTTCCTTGTAATACCTGACATTCGATATACTGATATCTGGTTTCTTTTTACATTGGATTACCTCTCAAATTTCTTTTACGGAAACATATACTGCACTAAATCGTTGGATTTGATTCTTCTTAGTGGCATTAGATTAGCGGGAATGAGAATGACTAATGCTGCCAGAAAACTCGTTGGCATGATATTCTGCATAGATCCCAATCTAAACAGTTCTAAATCTAATAAATCAATAATTGTTATAAATGCTACTGATCTCCTGATTCACAAGACAAAATATGTAGGAATTCCACAAAGCCAAATCCAACAATTGGAAGAAAAATCTTCTAATAAAATTTCCATTCCTCTCTTTTCAATGATGTAAAATAAGCAATTAAATGCTAATCGAATTTAAACCCCAGCAATTTGTAACTGTAGTTAATTATAATTTGAGATCTGAACATCATACTGAAAAATTCTTCTATGTCCGAGTTTTTCATTTTGATAATTGATTGTAATATATATGTAAGCAATATTATCCGAGATTATCAGGTAAGCGGTTAAACTATATTATTTTGCCCCCCCCCCCCCAAAAAAAAAAAAAAAAAAAATTGAGAATCTTTGTTGTTTATAATGGATTTCCGATGTGTCAATTGGTAAGGATTTGTTTCTTCATTTGTACGGACTGTTCTTACTATGCATAAATATATTCAGAAGGCTTAGGATGTATTAGTATCAGGGTCTTTGCAAAGTTGTGGTAGCAACATCTTAAGGAAGGATTGTTTAATGTTTATTTCATTAAATATCGCAAATATTACTTTACAAATATTTTGATAAGCATACGAATCTACTGTAGGAAAAACTGCATTTAACTATTGTTTTTAATTTTTTACATAAGCAGCTTCTATATTCTCACTGCTTATTAACATGATTGTGAAGACATCAATCACTATGTTCCGGCAAATTTTTAAAATACTACTATTATTTAATGATATTGTTAATTCTTTCTGGTACAAATTTATTAAAAAATGACCTAGTAAATAATGTATTAAAATTGTTAGCAGTGAACAAGAGTTTAAAGGCAGATTTATTTCAATAATAATAATATATACTGACTTAAACGGATCTCATAATATTGCGTATTGCTTAAAAAATACCTCCACAATATTAAGAAATTTAATTGTTCTTGCATTTCTTGCGGTAAATTTTATTTATAACTAGCTTATGTGTTTGGCTCATGGCCAAATGGCTCAATGGCCTTCTATATGTTTGAATTGAGTGTTGAATTTTTTATGTTTTTAGACGAAAGTAAATAAAAAAAGAACACATATTCCGCTACTTTCGGCAGCGTAGTGCTAAAAATGCATCTACAAATCCACCAAAATTTCATTCAAATCATCATTCTAATACTATTATACATAAATAAATAATAATACGATTTTTTGCTTATCCTTCAATCTGGTAAAAATATCATTACAATGACTTCAAATGGAATGAGTAATTTATAAAGAGGGAAGAACTTATTATTATTATTATTATTATTTCCATTTTGTGTATAAAATTGTCAATTCCAGGAAGAATGTGTCCGAGTCTGAAGACTGGTACGAAAATCCAGCTTCAATGTCCAACCGAAAATAATGTACAGTAAAATTTTAGTTAACAGCAAAAAAAAAAGAGTCAATTTAATAGCAATTTTATATCAAATTAAAAAAAATTTCGTTACAGAAGTTACCAACAATTACAAATCTGCAATAAACTTCTTACCAGAACAATTACTTTTTTATTACAATATTTTCACGTGAAAAATTAAAATGAAATAACTATTTTGGTGATTTTTTTTTAAAATGAATATTGCGTTATAATTTTCTAATGCAGGATTTCCGCAAGAAAAATTAAAATAAAATAAATATTTTGACAAATTTCATAAAAATAAGTGAATAGTTACACCATAGCATTTCTATTTCAAGATTTTCATATGAAAAATGAAAATGAAAAAATAGTTTGTCAATTAAAAAAAAAAAAAGTTAGTATTACATCATAATGAAAATGTAATGACCATCAACAGGAGAATGCATAACGGCATATGAGTTGCAAAAAAACATTGAAACATGATAAAAATATATCTTAAGAACTACACATGGATTTTAGATTTTAATAAAAATTTATATTTAGGTAGTCCCTTATTTAAACTGTCGCTGATCAGTTTTTGGTGTAAATCGCTCAAAAGGTGGCACTGTTATGCTGCATTTTTTTACGGTTTACGCAATATCTGTATCTCAAGATATGTATTAAAGCTTGTGTAAAATTTCTAGAAAAAGGAATCAGAAACTTCAGTTGGCGAGATGAAATCGAAACAGTTTTATATTTTATGCAGTGTTAAAGTAAGGGAGTGGCCCAGGGAGATATCCCCCCCCCGAAAATTTTGAAATTTTGTGTTTTCAACTGTTTAAAAGTACAATTCCCCCCGGAACTCTATAATGTCTCCCTCCCGGAGCCATTGATGTCCCTCCCGGAGAAAAGTGTCTGAATTCAACACTGATTTTATGGACCAATAAATTTGTATAATATTAATTTATCCATAGACAGTGGATAAAGAAGCAATAAATACTGCTTACAAATGCAATAAAAATCTTTGGCTAATTAATCTTTTGTAAAATGTACACTTCTTTTTTCATATTAAATAAGTTTGCATTTTAGACACAAAACAAAGCCTGTGCTTTGCCACATAACATTTGAAAAACATATAAATGAGACCTATACGCAATAAAAAAATTCTCAATTTAAATATAATTACAAGTAAATATCTTTATATTAAAGCCTAAAAAACATCACTCACTTGTGGAGCACGGAATAAACTTATTTTTTTTTTCCTTCGTCTTTTTTTTTTTACTATTATTGCCTGTTTTACATCCAAGAACACAGCACTTATATCCCATCTTAATTTATTTTATGATATAGCAATATGAAACATAAGCGAATAAAATAAAATATCTTTTAACACTAGAACCGCCATTAGGGGTCAAAATGACCCCCTGCTATATTGATAATATTCGATTTGAACCAGAATTTTCTTTATAAGATATTTTAAACCTTTGAAGCACAAAAATAGACTAATTAAATAAGTTAAATAGTTTAGAATTAAAATTGTAGTGAGAAACCATTTTTGTAAAATTTGAGTAAAATACCCGGCGGTTCTAGTGTTCATTCGAACATATGCATCTTAGGCATACAATCATATTGAAAGACTGCTAAAAAACCAGCCTACATCGTATCGCAGCCCCCTCATTATTTACCAAAACTTCACTTTGTATTTTCGAAGAGTCATGCGCATTAAGTTTCCTCTCCTGTTTCTTACTCCGTGCTGTCTAACATTCAAGTTGTTTCACATTTCTATCTCTCACTGTTTCGAAATTATGTCATTTCAAAGTTGGGGAGTCCTTTCTAGAACACCCTGTACATGCGCGTCGAATTGATGATAACCTCTTCTCCTTTTTTAAGTCGATTAAAAAGATATAATACGGAAAAATTATACACATATGCCAGGATATTATTATACACATATGCCAGGAGTGGGGTTCGAACCCACTCTCTCCGTCGAGAACCAGAGCTTAAATCTATCGTCTCAGACCGCTCGGCCATTCTGCCTGCAGTCTACTCGGCGAACTTATTCAACACTTTTAATTAGCGAAAAATCACAAATTTTATTAGTTTTTGACTAATTACTAAAAAAGTATTAAACCAATTTCGATGAAAATGAAGTGGTACCAATTCGAGAGTCCCCTCTATCATTTAAAACAAAAATAACAGAAATTGGTTGAATATTTTCGGAGTAATCGGCGAACATACATAAAAAAAATTACATACGCGTTGAATTGATAACCTCCTTTTCTTTATGGAAGTCGGTTAAAAAACAAGTTTTAAAGCTCGCGCATTTCCCCTAAGTTTACACCCAGATTTGTCTTCTTTTAAATTGGAAATTATATTGTCTGCATTTATGATAGCTTGTTAAATAATGTTCCATGCTATTCCAAAGGTTTTAAAAAATCGTTTGCTGTTATTGAATAAATAGATCATTACAGGGTTGCCACAGGCGACTATTTTTTAATTCTGTCTCGGACCACAATTTCAAAAGGAAAACCTTTTTTCATAAACTTTGCAACATCTGCCAGAGAAATTTACTTTTGAAAAACAGTGGGTGCTAATCTAATACAAAAATAATAGCTGGTACCCAAAAGTAGTCCCGCATTATGATGAAATAATGTGGAATTTGTATACATATATGATAAAAAATTAAAACCTCACATGAGTATTTACCGTTAAAATTAATTAACCGAGATTTTTGTGTATTAAAAAATTTAGCAAAACGAACCTCCCAAGCGTGTTAGAGTATTTGCACATTTTTATATCAAAACCGTATGCGTATTCAAATTTAAACTTTGAAATTTTAATACATATAAGGCGATTCAAAATAAAAATACAAATTAAAATGAATAAAGAAGCATATTGCAGAAAAAAATGAATAGGAAATCAATGTCATTGACCGTTCAACCTTTTAACAAATTTGCCCATACGTTGTACGGGCAAGATAGTTTCTCTAGATCCATCACTTAAAACTTTGTGAAACATTTCATACTATTTAATGGCACAAATATTTAAACTAAATTTTACGGATATTTTGGCTTAAAATATGTTATGTTTATCCCATATTTTCAATTTAAAGTACGTAAAAAATAGAATCGGTAATTACTCACAAAAAAGGAAGTCTGTTTCATTCGAACACGCTCAATAATTATCCTTCTTAATTTTAACACATTCGCTGCCTCTCACGCGCTAGTGCGTGAAGTTCCCGTGCATTTAACACAGAGGGCTGAGTTATCGAATGTGAACATGTTAATGAAAATAAACATATTTTAAAAACTATTTCCAACAGTCATATTTTACGCCTTTTACAAAGATATATGTGTATCCTATCCTATTTATACTTTATCATTAATGCCATTTGTAATGAATCTTAAAAAATAGATTTTGATACCAGAAATATTAAATTGAAAAAATAAATTAATTTTAAGTAATTAGCGTACATAGATGCTCGGATTTAAATCTTCTTGTGCATTCACCTAAAGCTGGTCTTAATGACAGCTTAAGTACAAAATAAGTCTAGCGTCTAGACACCGCCCAAATCAACAGGTCTTATCACAAATGATCCCAAGGAATTCCCCATGTTGCCGACTATACTTCTTTTTAAACGGAAAATATTATTTCTTGCTCAGTTGGCTTCCTCTATTCTTTATTAAGCGTGTGCGTGAATATTTACCACACTGATTATAGCAAATCAAATAAAATATAAATAATTCTCGAGTGTATTTTATTGAACTAAAGCGTGTATAAACGCTGAGTACTCATTAAAACAAAACAAAACATCAACTGGATCCATGAAACTCGCTGTGCAGGAATCACTAAAATGTTCGAAACTCGTTAATGCCACAATCATTAACGCATGTAGGAACGCTGGGAACCCATTAAAACAAAAAAAAAATTGGATCCACGAAACTCGCTGTGCAGGAGTCATTGAAATGAATGAAACTTGTTAATACTGCAATCACTCACTCGTGTATGAGCGCTGCGCGCCCAAAGTAACATCACTGGATTCATGAACTTGTTCAGTAATCAATAAAATGTACGAAACTCCCAACGTCGCAAACACTAACGTGTGTATGAGCGATGCACGCTCATTAAAACAAAGAAAAAACATCACTGGATTCACGAAACTCCCTATGTAAGAATCACTAAAATGTACAAAACTCGTCGACGCCGCAGTCACTAATGTGTATATGAGCACTGCACGCCCATTAAAACTAAACAAAAAAATCACTGGTTTCACGAAACTCGCGGTGCAGAAATCATTAAAATGCACAAAACGCGTCAAACCCGCGTTAACTAACGACACTAAATCCGAAAAATTTATCTCTGGGTGCACGAAAGTCGCATTGGAAAAATTTCTAAAATGAGTTAAATGGCGGTTATTAACACAGTTACCACAAAATAAGGCATTAAAAGTAGCAGCGGGTTGGGACAGCTTAATGCAACGATGTTAAAGTAGCACCTGCGTAATAGAGAAAAAAGAGAAGGATCAAATAGGGATTTCTTTCAACCTGATTCGAAGCAAAGGATAAAATAATCTTTTGAACTACTACTGGCGCCTCTTATTCAAAATGTTTGAAAATAATAATCAAAATGAAAATCTATAGAGCGTAATCGTTCCAGCATTGTAGTAAAAAGTACCGTAATTTCGGGTGTATAAGCCGCGGCTCAAACAATTCTTTTTGGACTCAGAAATCTTATTTAGTAATTGAAAACAAATATTTACGGCGATCTAACTAGTTATATTTGTTTCTTAAAAAATTCTGGGTCGAAAAAGAATTGTTTGATCTGCGGCTTATACACCCGAAATTACGGTATATAAAAAGCAAACAAATTATCTACAACTTTTGCTGTTAAAGAAATTTATTTTGTATCTCGAAATAATGCTATTTAATATTTAACACTTTGCATATAGATAACCTGACAGACATATGTACCGTAATTTCGGGTGTATAAGCCGCAGATCAAACATTTCTTTTTCGACCCAGATTTTTTAAAGAAACAAATATAACTAGTTAGATCGCCGTAAATATTTGTCTTCAATCACTAAATAAAATTTCTGGGTCCAAAAAGAATTGTTTGATCCGCGGCTTATACACCCGAAATTACGGCATATGGCTTTCTGATTGCTTTTTGTCTATGGCAAAATAGTCTTCAATGATTATAAAAAAATTATTATTATTTTAAAACATTTTAATTTTACAATTATTTCAATTATTTATGATTATTTATTATTATTTATTACGTTAATTTTATGATTATTTTATAGCAAAAGTAAAATTAGAATATCTCGTAATTTTTTTTAACATATCAACAGTTATAATGCATTCTTTTCAACTATTAACATCTTACATTATAACAATAACAATAATAGTAATAAGGGTATGAGAAATAAATACAAACACATAAGGAAATGTATAACATATGGATAAGTACCAGTTACAATCGAATATCAACGACCACAAAACAGATGGATTAATGATTTAACCCTTTAACCTTCATTGGTTTCGCCACGAAACAACAAAATTTTAATTCCGATATGCAACACTGACACCGGTATTTTTATCTAGAAATAGCTCTCTTATTTTGTATGTGAATAATCACGTTTTCTTATTTAGAAATATATCTGTTCTTTATTTCCGGTGTCATTCATTTATTTCGACATCTTAGCAATGAAAATGCTTTGATCGTTAAAGGGTTAAGAGGATGAAACATATTGGGTATTATCAGTTCCGAGTGAAGTAACCGAAGAGGTTGTCATAAGATGAAGTCTGTTCCTTTTTTACTCGGATAAACTAGTTCTTTGATTTCTGCTAATGAAAATTTCCACCAGATAACTTCAATAGAATTTCTTGACTTCTTTGAAAAGCATTATAGATGGGCGAATATTTTTTGCAATACAAATTCTGGTAACGATACTTGATAGTCCTTGGAGTTTACGAATCCTGGAAGGAATTCTGTTGCAAATTTTTATTAATTTATCCTCTTTATTGTGAATAATCGTCCTAATTTTTTTACGTAAAATAGAAATAAATAATATTTTCTTCTGTAAATATCAATAGTAGTCTATCTATAAACGTCTACTTGAAATGGCGCATTTGATTTACCACCAACGATGTCTTCCAGCTGTTTCGTATTTTTTGGCATTCAAATTACTGATAAGTAAATGAGAATGTGTAATTCAAAAACAAATTGTCCGATTAATTTTGAAAATAAAATTATTTATCGAGTCCCTAATAAATTTGTCGAATTTTATCATATAGTGACAAATAACCAAATTTGTAAATTACTGCATGTGTTTCGTATTATTTACATGTCTTAACCCTTTAACGATCAAATCATTTTCATTGCTAAGATGTCGAAATAAATGAATAACACAGGTATTTAAGAACAAATATATTTCTAAATAAGAAAACGTGATTTTTCACATATATAATAAAAGGGATATTTTTAGATAAAAATACCGGTGTCAGTATTGCGTATCGGAATTAAAATTTTGTGGTTTCGTGGCGAAACCAATGAACGTTAAAGGGTTAAATTGCAGTGATTTATTAAGAAAATATTTGTAATAAAGATTGTTTTTCAAAACTGAACCTAGATACAAAAAGGTTATTACAGACCAATAAGATATGTACACTTAGTTTTAAATACAGAAATACCTCTAAAAACAGAAAAAAATCTTTTTTTTTTACATATTTTCCTGTTAACGATCATACAGGTGATGGCAATATGTTTCCCACATTATTTTTATGAGTTGTTAGAATCGCACAAGACGTTTTCATAAAATATGTTTTTGCTTTTTGAGTACATGTGAGTCAAAAAGAAAAGTTTTTTAATTTCCACTCAATTTGTTTATAGATTCTGGTAGCAGGCAATATATTTAATATTTCAGACAGATAGGTGCTTTACACAACTAAGGATTAACAGGTATAATTTAAAAAATATTTCTTTAATAATAGCCTTTAATGTTCATTTAATGATAGCGGACATTTTTAATTTCTCGTTTGCATTTCAGCATTTTAAAATTCTTTTTGCATTGGAGTTTCCTCGCATGACTTGTGTAGACTTTATGTTCAGAATTCTGCAATACACAGATTCTGTTTTCACAATTCTTACTTTAACTATTTTTTAATAGTTCTGAATGCTTCGATGAAGAAAATGACAGGAAGAGAAAATACATACATACATACATACATTCGTACATATATATATATATGTATATAAAAGGGGTGATCAAAGGTGTTATCCGATTTCTGAAAGCGAGTTATCACCCAGACTCTCATGGCCTGCACGAAAAAGGGCACTCTATATTCTGACAGACTTGTTAGAGACACATTTCTCCCCGTAAAGTGTCACCATTCGACGATGAATAGCAGCTGGTTTCTCACCTTCCGTTGTCAGAAAGTGGATAACGCCTCGCTGCTCCTCAATCGTTGAATTTTGAAACGCGAACGCCATCCTGTCCTCATACAGACAGCTGCATCATTTGGACACCACTTTTGATAAGAGCCTCTCTCCCTATTGCGCATGCGGTCGCCCGCGCATGCTCCGATCCCAGTCATAGACTCCAATCGCATCCCAAGATGTTTCGCTACGTTCTCCCATGGTGGAATATGCAAATATTTATCTATTAGGTTTTTACGTCGTTTTGTACCTTTTCACTTGATCACCCCTTGTATATATATATATATATATATGTGTGTCTGTATGTATATATATATATATATATATATATATACCGATGTCCCAAAAATGACTGATGGATTTTAGAATTCAATAACTTGCAAACGATGACGCTATTATTATTATTTTTTTAGGAGGGTTATGTACGATGTCAGGAGTTTTTTACCGTGATTCTTGATTTTAGTTCGTTTTCAAACAATAGATGGCGCTAACAACGATTGGCGCTCAGTCAACACCAAAACTGACGTCACTCAGCATTGATACAAAAGGAACGAGATTTAGGCTATGGAGAGCGTCTCATTCGACAGTACAATCTTACTCTCAGGCCCCGATTCTGAATTCATTCGATATGATTTCAATGGAATGCGTTGTTGCCATGAAAATAACAAATTCTTCCTTAGTGGAATACAGCGTTTAATAGTGGGCATAAATTTTCTAAGCAATAATTGAGTTTGCAGGAGATTTACATTTTGAAGGTTTTTTTCCCCGAATTAAATCACTTTTTATGGAATGATTTAAAGAGTATTTTATGCATCGCATTTTAAAACTACTCTGTTAAAAATTTTGAAACTTTTGCTGCATCGTCACTCCTCCGCTTTTATAGAAAACGATTACTTCACTGTATTATGGATTTTGCTATGCATACTCATTGGTCAAAATATAGAAATTCTATAATAGCAGTGGAGTGACGATGTAACAAAAGTTTCAAATTTTTATCAGTGCAGATGAAGCTATCTTGTTACAATCTTGCTTTTAGGGCTTGATTGGGAACTCATTCCATTGCAATGTGCTATTGCCATAGAAATAACAAATTCTTCTACAATAAATTCAGTGTTAGGAATTGGGCATGAATATAACAAGTTGAATTCGAGATTGCAGGCTATTTTATATTTATGGGTATTTATGAGAATTTTAGAGAACCAATTTGGAAATTTAGTTAAAATTTCACGGCATGATGGCAATGCAGCTATGTGAGTTGCACAGAAATCAAAATCCACACATCTTCATTCGTTATTTTGCTATGCAATTTGCAAGTGAGTATATTTGAAAAGTTATTGATTTTTTTTTTTCATTGGAACAGAGGATGTTTCTTGTTTTAAAATATCACCGCCTGGAACACAGTTGTGTTCAAACTAGGCGCAATTTCGAAAGGAACTTTAATGTCTGAAACGGTCCATCAGACAATACGATAAAGACTTTCTTCGAAAAGTTTGAACGAACACGAAACATCAATGATGACCGTATTGGAGATATCGGCTGGCGTTGCGTTGCAATTTACAGAATCGATTGCTGAAGCCGTACAGCAGATAATCGTACAGTGACCCCGGATTTCCATTCGCCAACACATGAGTGAGGATGTCATTCTTGCAGACTGGAATTACAACGTTTTTTATAACTGATGCTATTTAGAGCTCTCTGTAGCTAAATTTAATAGCCGGAACTGCTTTAAAATTTATAAGGGGACTAAAGAAACTTAGGGAAAAAAGATTCCAAGAAAAAAAATAGTCTGAATCACCTGTAAGGGCTATTCCATGTGACATGTTATGCTCGGCCGTTGCAAATTTTGCACAAAGAATGCAAGTTGTGGTGCAAGAGATCGGTGGTTATATTTGAATGGGATCGAATGCCTCATCGGGAAAGTGAATATATTGAATAAAACATGGCATTTTATCCAAAATATTAATTTTGTCTGTTTCTGATGTTTTTTTCCCATGTACTGCGCTGAATTTCCAGCTATCGCCGGTGATCGGAAGCATTATTTATTTATTTATTTATTTATTTAAATTTTATTGTAATCTTTTCCCCATGATTTTATTAGTCCTCTATCAAATTCTGTATCGTTCCAGATATTAGAAAGAGCTACCGGCGCGGCGGCTCTGAATAGCATCAGTTAAAAAACACCCTGTATATTATGCTTTTATTAGAAAACTGAAAAATATGGGTCATTATACAGTTCCTAAATAAGAGAATCTGTCAATTAAAAGCGTTTGAGAGCAAAAATGGATTTAAAAAAGAGTCAGAAAATAAGTAATTTGTTATTTGAATACTTCCTCATTTTTTTTCCATCATGATCTCTACGGTAAATTCTGTTCAAAATGCACACATGGAGAACATTGTTTTGAAATATATTCTACCTTTATCACAAAATTGGTGGATACGTCACTTTTTATAGTTCCTAAATAAGAGAACATGCCAATTGGATATGTTTTAGAGCAAAATTATTTTAAAACTGTATCAGAATATCAGCATTTTGAATTTGAGATTTTTTTCAACTCTTATTTTTACTTAATTGGTTTTTACTGTAATAATTGCTCCTATGAAAAAATTGTCAATATAAAATTTGTAGATATTATTGAAAAAATGTATGATAGATTTAATCGGATTTGGTATTTTAAGAATTGACAAATTTATGGATTGTTTTCAACTTCCACCCTACCTCATTTTCCTTTCTTTTTTTTTTTTTTTTGTTTTGTTTTCTTTTCTTTTTTTCCAATAGGGGTTGCTCCTATCAAAAACTTGTAAGTACAACAATTTAACATAATATTAAGATCATTTGTAAAAAAATAGTTGGATTTGATATTTTCAGAAT
Source organism: Maratus speculifer (assembly GCA_964019185.1). Lineage (NCBI taxonomy): Eukaryota > Metazoa > Arthropoda > Arachnida > Araneae > Salticidae > Maratus > Maratus speculifer. Next base: position 118,499 of record CAXHSM010001442.1, on the reverse strand, counting down.
TGTTAAATTTGTGTACTTTAACTACCCAAACCCCTAATTTTTTCCGCGGTCATTCTTCTGTGTACAGGAGGAGCTGCAACTCGGTGAACGGAAGTCCGGGATCGCTGTACGATGATCTGCTATACAGCTTCAGCATTCGGTTCTATAACTGCAACCCGACATTTCTATTACGGTCATCATTGATGTTCCCTGTTCGAACAAAGCCTTTATCATATTGTCTGACGGACTCGGACATTAAAGTTCCTTTCAAAACTGCGCCTTGCTTGAACACAACTGTATTCCAGACAGTGATACTCTAAAACAAGAAATATCCTCTGTCCCAATGAATAAAAAATTTCAATAACAAATATATTTTAAAAATGTACTCATTAACAGATTGCGTAGTATAATAAAGAATGAAGATGTGGAGAATTAGATTTCCGTGCAACTCACATTTCTGAATTGCCATCATTAAGTAAAATTTTAAATAAATTTTTAAATTAATTCGATAAAATTCCCATAAATACTCATAATTGTAAAATAGTCTGCAAACAGGAATTCAGCTTGTTATATTCATGCCCAATTCCAAACACTGTATTTTGCTATAGAAGAATTTGTTATTTCCATGGCAACAACACGTTCATTGAAATCATATGGAATTAATTCAGAATCGGGCCCTAAGATCAAGATTGTAGCAATATAGCTTCACCTACACTGTTAAAAACTTGAAATTTTGCTGCATCGTCACTGCACTGACACTATTGAATATCTCTATTTTGACAAATAAGAATGCTCCATAATACAGTGAAGTAATCGTTTTCTATAAAAGCGGAGGACTGACGACGCAGCAAAAGTTTCAAATTTTGAACAGTTAGTAGTTAGTAGTTGTAGTTTTAAAATACGATACATAAAGTATTCCTTATATCATGCCTTAAAAAGTAAAATAATCGGGAAAAATCAAACTTCATAAATGTAAAATTTCCAAACTTGAATACTGCTTGTGAAATTTATGGCCACTTCTGAACGCTGTATTCCAATGTCGAAAAATTTGCAATTTCATGGCAACAACGCTTTTCATTGAAATTATATCGAATGAGTTCAGAATCGGGGCCTGAGAGGAAGATTGTACTGGCAAATGAGACGAACTCCATAGTATCAAATCTCCTTCCTGTGCATGAATGCTGAGTGACGTCAGTTTCGGCGTCAACTGAGCACCAATTGCCGTCTGCGCCATCTATTGTTTGAAATTCGAACTGAAATCAAGAATCATGGTTGTCGGGTTGCGTATTACTTATTCTAAACTATTAAAAAGATCATTCGTTTATATAAAAATATTCTATTTATTTAACAGACATAAAATAGCCACCTCTCTCATGGATGACTCTTTAGAACAACAAAAATAAAAAGTCGGTTGTCATGCAACGAAAACAACTTAAATATTAAAAAGAGAAGTGCGTGCCAATAAACAAACCATGGACGCAACACACTCCCACCTTTTGATTGTAGTACATTACAATCAAAACTCACATTGCTTAAAAATAGGATAAAATACAAAGTATATATCACACATCAAAGATAATTCACTCACACATCAAAGATAAATAAAACATAATGTTAAAAATTAAAGTTCAAATAAACAGTGTTTACATATAGTCTTGTCGAAATCTTGCAGGCAATTTGACAGTTCTACCACTCCTAGTAGTAACATTTTTGTTTTCTCTTAGAAAACCTGGAGTTAAGGAATGTTTTGGTGTCGATTGTTTGATCAGTAAGTGAGTCTCTATTGGAAGTGGGACTATTCGGAACATGTTGCTCGAGCGGCAACTCTGGAGCTGAAGAAAAAGTGTTGCTAGATTGATCATCTGAAGCTTGGTAACTACCTTCAATCTCTAATGGATAAAGTTTGCGAATAGGTCGAATTATCTAACCCGATGAAGTTTTCAATCTTGCTACGAGTATGTTGCCGTCTTTACCGGTATAAAGTTCAAGAACTTTTGCTAATGGCCAGAAAGTTCGTTTTCTTGAATCACTCTCAACAAGTACTATATCATCAACGTAAATTTGCAAGTGTCGTCTATTACGTTTGTGCTGTAGCAGTTGCCCAAGATATTCCAAACGAAAACGCTTTCTCAGATTTTTTCTCAGTGTTTGGAGATATCTCCATCGTTTCTTCAAATCCTGTTTATCAATTAGGTTTAGATCTGCTACCTCAATTGTCTGAATGTCTTATAAAAAATGGATGGCGTTAGAGGGATCAATGAATCAGGATCTTCGGAAATATAAGTCAGAGATCTTGAATTAACAACAGCTTCACACTCACAAAGCACACTCATCAGTTCTTCATAATTCAACGCAGCTCTTCCCAAAACTCGTCTCAACAGATTCTTCATTATTCCTATAAGACGTTCCCAGAATCCCCCCCCCCCCAACAAGCAGCGGTAGGAGGGTTGAACTTCCATTGGATTCTTTTAAGTGTTGCTTCTTGTTCTACTGCAGACCAATCAATAGACTGAAACAAATTTGCAGTTCCAACGAAATTTAAACCATTATCACTATAAATGATATTCGGACGACCACATCGCGCGATAAATCTTCTGAAATTCAGAAGGAAAGCTTTCGTTGACAAACACGTTATTAACTCTAGATGTATAGCACGATATATAGCGCAGTTGTATAATACAATCCATGATTTTTCTCCTTCTTTCAGCATCAAGGTCTAGCTAGATCAACTCTCAGTACTTCAAAAATCGAAGCATCCTTTATTCGATCTTCTGGCAAAGGAGCTGGTGGAGTTTCGAAAGGTTTTGAATTATGTCTTTTACATCTTACGCATCTATTGATTACTTCACGAAAAGATCTTCTACCATTTATTATTCAAAATTTCTCTCTCAAGCAAGATAACAAAATTTGTATTCCGGCTTGCATCATCTTCAAATGTGTCTCTCTGATGAGAAGCTCTGTTATTCGATGTTTTCCAGGGATAATAATCGGAAGCATAAAGTCATGTGTATCACTCCGTTCAGTTAGTTTGTTCTTAATTCTAAAAATGCCTCCTTCATCTTTAAAAACATTCAATGATTTTAAACTTCTAACATTGTTTTCCGTTAAGGTTTCCTTTTGAATAATTTTGACAATTCTCTTCTCTGCTTCATTTATTTCACTTACGTTAAATTACCCGTTCTCGGATTCTTTTGATTCTTTGAGATGAACAGAAATCTCAGTATCCAGCCTATCATTCTAATGACCTTTGTATGGCTTGAAAAATACGATAAAATGTTATCACTTGCCAATGTTTCATTTACAACTAAGGTAGTGCATTTATTCTTTTCCATTAAAACTTTATCTTCATTAAAGGTTGTTTCGGATTCAGGCCAATTCTTTTCAGGAAGTCGCAGCCAAGTGGTTCCCTCCCACCATCTCGAAGAAAGAAGTTTTGAAGCTGAGCATCCGCTTGAAGGTAATTCAGACGGATTGTATTTTCCAAGAATATGCCTCCAATCTTTTACCTGAGTTAACTTGCGAATTTCTTTGACTCTAATACGTACAAATACTCCCCGGGAGTCATCATTCTTTATCCACTGCAACGCTGTTGTGGAATCTGTCTAGAAATATTCTTTAATAGTCTGAAGTTTCAGGCTCCCTTTTACAAATGCGGCTAAAAGTGAGCCTAGAAGGCAAGATAGAAGTTCTAATCTTGGAATTGATATTTCTTTCAAAGGTGCTACTCTAGATTTGGACATCAAAAACTGTAGAGAAACATTTTGTTTCGACTGGCATCTTAGGTAAACAACAGCAGCATAGGAAGTTCCACATGCATCTGAAGAAGTGTGTAGACTTATGTCAGAACAGTCATTAAGGAGAGCATGTCTAGAAATTTCTACAAGGCGCAACAGGGTAAATCTTCTAACCATTTTAGGAATTTTCTTCTAATATCATCAGGTACTTCTGAGTCCCAACTCATTTTAGATTTCCAGCTTGCCTGAAGCATAAATTTTGGTAATTGGGTAACTTTACAAGAAAATCTAATCGGATCAAAGACCTTTTGAGCAACTGATAATATGCTTCGTCTAGTAACAGTTATTTGGTTGATATCAGTTGTGGGTATGTAACAGCTAAGAGTATCAGTTGACCTATTCCACATTAAATCTAAAACAGGAGACATATTTTATTAAGTACATGAATTTCCATTGAAGCATTTAGGCTCTTGCAAAACGGTATGCTCCCACCCCCATAAGTCAAATTTCGCTTCTGCCATAACTTTTGTCGAAATATCTATAAACTGTTTTAATTCTTCTTTAGTTTTGCCTGATCTGATACAATTATCCAAATAAAAGGAATTACTGAGTTTTTCAACAATTTTTCTAATGAACGATTCTGAATTGAAAGAGGAATATGCTTTTTTAAAATGAAAACGTATTACTGCATTTAACAGGGACGGACTGCAGTTCAAGCCGAAAACGACTCTACAATGTTGAAATATTTTCCTCTGCCCTTCTTTATGATACCACAGAAATTTCAAATATTCACGATCTGGTTTAGCTATTGAAATTTGAAGGACAGCTTTCTTTATATCAGATGTTACTCCGATTTTTTCTTGGCGAAATTTCATAAGCAGAAAAGGAATTTCTTCCAGAAAATTAGGCCCTTTTAACAAGCAGTCATTTAAAAACAGATTCTTTTTGGTTTGCTTGAAGGATGCATCAAATACAGGGCGAGTTTTTGTAGTAGAATTTTCTTTAAATACTCCACGATGAGGTAAATAGTGGCCTGGACCTTCTTAACTTTCTTCTACAATACCATCAGCCAACCACTCTTTGAATACTTCATCATAGGCATTTAATTTACCATCTCTTCTCATCTTGGAAGTTGTGGATCTTAATCGTCTTTCAGCTCCTCCTCTATTACTTGGAAGGTCAACTTTATTTTTTACCCAAGAAAGATTGACTTCATACCTTCCATCATTATTAATATGGACTGTTTTTCTGAAATGATGCAATGCAGCTTTTTCTAACTCTTCATATTTTATGCGCTCACAAGGATCAGTAATACCTATCGCTTCGAGATTCCATAAATTAGTTATATCATTACATTGAGCTAGCAGAGATGTGACACAATTATTGACGCACTTTATGTCTGGTTTTCTTATTATTAACCATCCTAAATGTGTCTTCATAGCGACGAGACCACATTTGAACTGATACGTCGATCCTGAAAAAGTTTTTCCTGCGTAATCAGCCCCGCTGAAAAGCTCTATTGGAGGAGAAGCCGTTTCTACATCATGTAACTGAATACCATTTGCTTGAAGTTCTCTGAAACAAATACCTCTTTTCATTCTAGGAACCACAAATTATTGGTTGATCTAAAACTTCAATATTACAAGAATAATTGCCTCTGAATTCATTGATTTTTAACGTAAAACATATGTGTATTATTTTCGAAGTGCTTTCTCCAAACACTGTATGATTTAAAAATTCAGGCCGCATTGGTTTTAAACCAAGCCTTTCAGCTGTAGAAGCCAAAATGTAAGACCATTCAGAACAGGTGTCAACAAGGGCTCTGATGCTCGATTGTTTTTCGGTTACTTCTACGTTAACTAATAATGTCTGTAATAAAACTTCAGCGGAACCACTATAACTGGACAGCGTAGAATCTGAATTACATTTGCTATCATCTTCTATTGGGGCTTTAAAATTATGTTTTAGCTCAGAGCACATAATTGGTCAATGTTTCTTACCACAGATGACGCATTTCACATAAGTTTTACAATTATTCGATAAATAGCCGGTCCTTAAAGAAGAAAAACAACTTTTATTACGCTTCAAAATATTTTGTTTCTCTTCTAATAAAAGATTTTGACCCGTAAAACAATCTTTAGAATCATGGGCCTTGTCACAAAAAAGACAACGTAGAACAATTCCTTTCTTTACTTTAGAAAGTAAATCATTAGCAGTAGGACTCGACTCAACTACCCTATATTTTTGCTTTCGTTGAGGAATATTATTTTGATTGATTCCTATTTTTGCCATTGAAACTCGTTCTTCACCTTCAACTTCTATGCGAAGAAATAAAAATAACTGTGATAATTTATCCCCATACGAACTCTCACTTGTATTTAACACTGGATTTCTAAGCCAAACTCCAAGCAAATCTTCAGGAATACAGGATTTAACTAAAGGGAACAACATAGCCGAATATCTATCGGATGTCATGCCAATAGATTCAAGGGATCGCAAATAAAACTCTAATTTATCATAAAGGTAAACTATGTTGCTTTTTATTTTAGTGCTCGTACATTCTTTACAACTAAACTTAAAAGTTCGCGCACATAAAATTCTACAAGCAGTTCCTCTAGCCTTTAAGCTTTCAATAGCTTTACTATAGTTTTCTGCGGTTGGAAGATAACTATCAATAATTTCTGTTGCTCTACTACCAGGAGACATACATTGTATTAAATAATGAAATTTATCTACCTCCTCTAATGACTTATCCTCGTGAATTCTGCTAAACTGACTCCAAAATGTGAGCCAGTCTTTAATTTCACCACTAAATTTAATAAGTTCAATTTTTGGAAGTTTCAAATTAGTCTTAACAACAGTAGTTTGTTGTTCGAAAACAGAATTTTGAGTTAGAAACTTAACGTGAGTTTTTATTTCATCGAATTTTTCTCTATAACTTTCTACAATTTCAAATTCGTCTGCGTATTTGGTTTCAGATTTATCATTTAATAATAATTCTAATACTTTGTCGTCAACTTCCGATAAATTGTTAAATAATCTCTCAAATGACGAAAATTTTACTTCAATATGATCAGTCACATCATTATTTTCTAACAGAGTTTTTAAACTTTGGTAAAGTTTTCTAACATTAGATCTAACTGGAGCTCTCTGTTTAATTAAAATGTCCATTTTTTAACAGAATTCAAACTATATTCTATTATTTTTCAAACTTGAAAACAATAAACAAAAACGAAAACTGACCTTTAAAAACATCATGACGGTTTCACCAGATATGTCGGGTTGCGTGTTACTTATTCTAAACTATTAAAAAGATCATTCGTTTATATAAAAATATTCTATTTATTTAACAGACATAAAATAGCCACCTCTCTCATGGATGACTCTTTAGAACAACAAAAATAAAAAGTCGGTTGCCATGCAAAGAAAACAACTTAAATATTAAAAAGAGAAGTGCGTGCCGATAAACAAACCATGGATGCAACAATGGTAAAAAACTCCTGACATTATACACAACCCTCCTGCAAAAAAAAAAAAAAAAATTAATAGTTGCAAATTATTGAATTTTAAAATCCATCAGTCATTTTTGGGCCCCGGTATATAGTGTGTGTGTGAATACTGTAAACAATATTTTGCATATTTGCCATTAATTTTATTAATAAAATTTCTTACATAAAATTATACAATTCAAATCGTAGATATACTCTTTTAAAGCAATGCATATAGCATATGTACTTTAATTTATTTGACAAAAGTCTAGACTTTATTATTATATTAAAGCAAGTGCTTTAATTAATTGAATTTGTAAATACATCAGTTATTTAAACTAGTTTTAACTTCAGCATGTATTTCTTCATATATGATGTGTAAAATTAAACAGAGAAAGAAGTCAATTGAAAATCATTAAGTCTTTAGTTCCATAATAATACTTCAGGAAATTAAAGCAACAGCATCAAAAAGGGAGGAAATTGATCGGAGTATTAATTAAGTTTCTAAAATTAAGATATCACGTGATGTTATGTATATGTTAATATAGTTTAAGAAAGTATGAAAGTGAAATGAAGCATAGCAATGTATTAAATAAAAAGTTGTTTTCTCTCATGGAATTCAAGCGAACAGAGTGATATTGCAGGATTAACGTATGTTATGTAATATTAAGATAAATTATAGAGCATAACGTTTGATAATTTAATAACTAATTCGAAATAATCATGGTTTATTTTTCAAGCTATTGAAATCTCTTCACATAAACTTTTTTGCCTCACGCACTAAAATCTTATCACATGATACCAGTCTATAATGAAGAACTGACATAAACGGTAAATTTTCATTGTTAGAACCAGTTGTACTCAACGTTTTTTTTTTTTTTTTTTTTTTTTTTTTTTTTTTTTTTGTAATCGCAAATATATGTTGTAACGATAGGCGGGCAAAAAAACACATTTATAAGGGTAAAAAAAAAAATGAATAATTAAAATAAACCAATACAACATAGGTGGTAGTAGGGTCTCAAAAATCTAAGCGCCTGCAAGCAGTCTCTCACTACTATTATTTGTTTATTCATTTATTTATTTATTTATTTATTGTCGAATACTTCGTGTATAATTCTTTGAAGAATGCTATTAAATTTTCAACGAAAAAAACTTTTAAATTTTGGTGGTGAGAGACTACCCGCTAGCGCCTAGATTTTAGCAACTCTGGGTGCTAATGTCAAGAATAGCATCGTTTGTGGGAGCGTTTGTTGGAGAAGAAATGTTACTAAAACTGTAGTGAACTCGCGTTTCTATTGTAAATGCTGTAAACATTTGTCGTCATATTTATTGTTTGGAATTAGTTGCGTTTAAAATTTTACGTGACAACTGTTTAATTAAAAAAAGCAGTATTAGCTAAGTAATATGTATAAAACGAAAACTTATGGCAGTATTCAGGGTTCGGAGCATATAGGAAAACTTTTATTGTTCTTACCAGTATATTTCTATTATAATGTTCGAAATTTTTAAAGAATATTCAATAGAAATATATTATGCAGATTATTCATAAAAGATACCGGTAAGAATAATAAAATATGTTCTATATGCTCAACTCTTGCAGTACTAGATTTTCTATGTTTTAAAGAAGAAATTACCTGAGACTTTCGTAAATAAAACAGACATTTATGAAGGCGAAACCTTTTTTTTTTATTTGAATGTAGGTATAGATTGTCTAAATGTATTTAATTTGGAATATTTTTTGACTAGTGTTGAAGTTTAACAAATTCATATGCCACTGTTACACAAATGGTACTATATGTAACAAGAACATTTGAATAGAAAAAGACATTTTGTTTGTTTAATGTAATTTTTATTTAATTATAAATAATGAAACTATTTTTTTCTCCCATGAAAATTTATCCAACAACAGTGAATATCTTGAGTAATTTTTATAAACGTTCCAAATTATTTTCTAAATGAGAAAGTGAATTTGAAAACTCGCCTTATTCTGAAAATCAGTTTGTGGGGCATCACATAAAACTTTAAAGGGTGAATATAAAAAAATACGAAAATTGCAGTCCCCACAGTAAAATTTCTTTGAAATGTTATGGAATGCAACTTTTTTTTGATACATTCTAATAAAAAATATACTTAGGAATATTTTCAAAAGACATTAAATTTTTAATAACATAAATAGAGCAATTAAAAAGATTTTCAGATTATCATTTTCCATGCATGTTACATTGTGATATGTGCAAAGAAAAGAGTCGCGTGCTATACTGTATAAATATTTTTTCGAGTTTTTTAAATTTCTAATTAATATTTATATCTTACAAAACATTATGAGGGAGGTAACAAACGCTGAATTTTACAAATAATTTTCAATTTTTATAATATGATTGTCACTGAAAATGAATATCATTTTCTTGGCCTGCATGTTAGTTCTTTACCGAGTATAAACGCGGCGTTGCAGAGTAATTTTTCTTATTTTCTACTTAGTTAAAGTCGGAAGTAGTATAAAACTAGCTACCAGCATGATCTTTTAGATATTCCTTTGAAAATAAAGTGGTTAAAATATTTGTAAAAATTGAGTAGACTTTTACTGTGTCGTTAACCTGGCTTCAAAAAATTAACAAGTTAAACTGAACACTACATGAAATTTGAACTACTATATTGAAAACATGTTCCTTTAAACAAAATTAAAATGTTTGATTTAAAAAAAATGAAAAAATTGTTTTAGAATGAAATTGTCACTATCCTGGCATATGTATGCCAAGAAATGACACATAATTGCATAAAAAATAGCTTATAATTTAAGTTCTTCAAACTTTAGCGATTTTACATGAAAAATATTTCATTCTCTAATAGAAATTAAAATTTACCTCTTGAAATTTCGAATAGTTTTGAATGGATAATTTCAATATCTTAGATAATCAAAATTTGACATTTTGTGATATCGACCTCCAAACTGCGTCTATTGGTTTTTATTTTAAACCAAGAATTTACACTTACAGATACAGAGAAGAAAACTAGTTTTATCTGATTGTAGTGTTTTTTCTATACAATAGAATGAATAAAAACGAGAAACACGATTTTTAATCCCTTGAAGGGTGGTGTGATAAAAAATATACCATTTGATTTTAATGTTAAAACTGTTGTTAGCTTTCGTTTTTTTTTTTTTTTTTTTTTTTTTTTTTTTTCAAAACTAAAAACTAAAACAAAATCACTTCACCTTTTTCATTTACGTATAAAAAACATTTCATATTTATTTACTTAGAACAGGTGTCACAAATAAAAAATTAAAAAGTTGACATGTTTCGGTTCATATATAGGAACCGTATTCATAACACATAAAATCAGTAGAAAACTAAATGACACTGGATATAATATAATTTAAAAACCCAAAACACAAAACATTGCGCCCCCTATGATCGTGAATAGCCATTGCCACCGCGGTATATAAATATAATATATTTTGATCATATATTAAATTTAATATGTATAAAATTAATATTAATAAAAGTAGAAAACTAAATGACACTGGATATAAATATAATTTAAAAGCCCAAAACACAAAATATTGCGTCCCCTATGGTCGTGAATAGCCAATGCCACCGTGGCTCCCCCTATTAGACTCACCCTCTAAATATTTATTAAGTAATTCTAACCACAACCTCGGAATGTCATAAGAATAAGAATCATTACAAACCCTATCCCTCCTAGAATATATCTCTATGGATTCACGGATGATTGATTTTCGGAATAAACTTGAAATGAACACTAATCTACTATCTTTAAAACAAATTTTAACCCCCCTCTTTAAAAACAATCTTGATAACGCAGTCTTATTCCTACCAAATTTTATGTCACATTCATGCTCTTTCTTTCTAACGCCAAACTTTCTACCTGCCATACCGATATAAAAATTAATATCCCCCCTTCATTCTCATATGGAATTTCATACACCCCCGCTAGATCATCCTGTGGAACCGGATCAAAAGCTCTGTATAGAAGATGTTTTAACTTAGGAGGTGGCTTAGCAACTAATTCTATTTTAAACTTTTTAAATTTAGCTTTAAGCCTCTCAAAATTACCCTTTATAAGGAAACGATAGTCTTTTAACCCCAATCTCTTCCCCCTTCTCACATGCATTATCAACCAAATTACAATTAACCTGAGAATTATTTTTACCCCTAAAATTTTTAACCAATTTATTAATTTTATCCTTTTTGTAACCATTCAACTTAGCAATATTAAAAATATAATTCAACTCCTCATACAAAAATTCATCAGAAGAAATAATAAACGCACGATTAACCATGAACGTAGAAAACTTATACCCAAAGGGTGAATACGCAGAAAATGGAATAATATGCTGACTAGCTATAGCCTTCCTGTAAACTTTCCTTCTTAACATAGAACCCTCCCTATGTAGGGACGGTGTAAGTCTAAGCTTTTAAAACATTTATTTAGATAAAAAAAAATAATGATTAAAAATAAGTGTTGGTTACTCTAAAGTTTAAGGCTTTCTCTAACGGAATTTTTTTAAATTTATCTTTAAAATTTTTTTTCAAGGGAATACTAACAGGGGTAGCAGCGTCCCTAAAATTTTCACGCTTACCTACCACAATTTTTGAACGATAATATTTATTCTAAGATTTTATTGTAGATCCTAAAGGACTATGAATGGAAGATATTTGATTTAAAATACTGGTAGAAAAGTGCGAAAATTTTAGGGACGCTGCGACCCCTGTACTAACATAAAGAATCGTTTTAGAGAAAACCGCAAACGAATCGACCAATTTTTCAGTTTTCTACAATCGTTTGAAATTTGAACCTCCCCACCCCCCCTTTGAGCACAGTTCAGTTTGTGCTAATTAACCACCCTCAACGATTCAGATTTTCAGCTCAAAATTTAAGTTATGTCTAAGCTTCTAAAAAAATTTAACGAAATACAAAAAAAAAAAAAAAAAAAAAAAAAAAAAAAAAGGGTAAAAAAATAGTTGTACGTTACTCTAAAGTCTAAAGCGGCCTCTATTGGCATTTTTTGAAATTTATCTGTATAATTTATTTTCAAGACAATACTGACAAAAAGAATAGTTTTCGCGAAAACCGCAAACGAATCGACCATTTTTTTCGTTTTTTATAATCATTTCAAATTTTGGACCCTAAACTTTAATGACGCCTATCTCCTTTGGAAGACGTTTGGGACCCTTAGTTTCCCATTTAATATTATTTGTCTTGATGTGTACTATCACCCCTTAAAGTTTTGTCCAGTAGTTTAGATACACCCTGTATATACCGGGTGTCCCAAAAATGAGTGATGGATTTTAAAATTCAATAACTTGCAAACGGTGACAGCTATTTAAAAAAATTTTGCAGGAGGGTTATGTATAATGTCAGGAGATTTTTTACTGAAATTTTTTATTTTAGTTTGAATTTCAAACAATAGGTGGCGTTGACAGCGATTGAAGAGCAGGTCGTCGCTAGCACTCATCACCTGGCCTTCAACCACCGTCAGCGACACCTATTGTTTGAAATTCAAACTAAAATAAAAAATTACAGTAAAAAAAACTCCTGACATTATACATAACCCTCCTGCAAATTTTTTTTAAATAGCTGTCACCGTTTGCAAGTTATTGAATTTTAAAATCCATCAGTCATATTTGGGACACCCGGTATATATATATATATATATATATATATATATATATATATATATATATATATATATATATATATATATATATTAAACTCTATTATTGTTTATGTTTAAATTCATTAAATACCATTTACACGGATTCTAATATTCCAAATGTTTTCAGTTGCATTAAAATCATTCGCTTTTGGCGGGAAAAAGTGATGCTCGCCAAATCGTGTGACACTTTCGTCTTTTCACGCCAAACATTCGAAATTATTTTATTTTTTTACATGTTTTCTACTGCAGTTTCGCCGCTAATTTTCACTGATCCTTTATTACATACATGAGTAGTTTAATTGGTATTTTTTTTTTTCAAAAAAAAAAAATCTGAGTATGCCCGGTATGGAGATTTTCCTTGTAAGTACGCGCAACACCAAAAATAGTTCCCTTGTTACTGCTTTTATCTTAAAAAAATATTCACAATTTTGCAGTTTCCTGTTAGAAAAGTTTTAATAGAGACCTCATTTTATTAATTATATAGCTTATTATATATCATTTTAAGCATTTATTAAAGTTAAATGTACATCGAAATAATAAAATATTAAACACGATGATTAGAAAAAAACTCGGGCTTTGGAATCAACATCCACAAATCTATTCAATCTTTGCGACTTTCTGTTTGAAAATCTATTTTTCCCTATGTGATTTAGCGTTATTGTTCATTACCGACAACAATGCCACAATGAATAATTTGTATACATCGTGTTTTCATTAAAGATTATCACACCAAACACTGTCGCTTACGCTTTAAAAAAAACATTTTGAAACACCGACTCTTTAAAACGAGAAAGGAGAAAAAAGATTTTTGTTAATTATTGCGAAATGAAATATAGTATTCATTATATTATATTATTAAAATTAATTTTATACTCAAATTAGAACATTACATGCTCTATAAAGTTCTAATTTTGATCCATTTACTTTATGGGTATATATATATATATATATATATATATCACGTCATAAAGGATAGTAATTAAAATATTATATTCATTTGCATATATCTATATCTATATATTTTACTGTGCATAAAAATGTGTAAAAGAGAAAAAATGTTGTATAACGGCAGGGACGTAACTTTTTTTATGGCGTTAAATTTTGAATAAAACATTATTAAACATAAGTAAAAAAAAAAAATCTGGATAACATACAGAATTCATAAACAAAATAATCTAAGAAAAAAATGATGCATCTATTTTATATAGATAATTAATCAAAAATGCAACTTTTGTTTTCAATTTAATATATAAAATACGCTTGTTGCAGTCAGTCCAATATTAACTGTCATTCCCCCTCCCCTACACTTTTTATTTTAAATTCATAATTTCACAAAAAAGTGATACAGTAATAAGAGGCCCCAATTTTATCCTGCTTTTCTTCTGCATTTAATTAGGCACACTATAAAATAAGAAATTTCGTTAAAATAAATAAAAAAGTGTAAGTAGCATGCTGCCGGAAAACGGATGTGATTGGAGGCTAATATTTTGCCAAATTTATTGCAAAGTCGAAATCTTGTCATTGAACACAGTCAGTTTACAACTGTAACACTTTAATTCAGTGACTTTTCATCAATAAAACTTTAGAAACAAGACCGTCGCGAAAACTTTTTATTGGTGCGGGGAAAAGGCCTTTGGGACGGAAGCCTTTTACGAAATTTTTAATGTTTTGTCACTAGTTTTATAAAACAGAAAGTTGTGGTTTTTTAAATCGAGAGAATTTGCTGATTAAAAAAGGAAACTTTTTCAGTAAAGTTTTACTGGTGGGGATACACAAGGATTGTTAAGCCTTTTTGCGGCATGTATACGTGTCTCTCATCCACAAGGGGTTAAATTGCCAAGTCAAAATTCAGTATTTGCCAACTCAGTGAAACGCAAACATAAATAGTTCTCGGCGAGTAGTATAGTAATGGGGGTTCCACAACACCCGGTGGACGGTGGTGACCTCTAAGAGGGGTTGAAGGTCATCCTGTGTTCGAGCTGTAAGAGGGGGGTGGGGTGAAGGTCATCGGGCGTCACGCAAGGTTAAGATGACATCATCTTACAGGATGAGTGTGTTTTAGATAAGAATTTTTTTTTTTTTTTTTTTTTTTTTTTAAGCGGGAATTTTAGGGAGTTAGAATTTTTTCGGCGTACTATAGTATGAGGGTGTTTTTTTAATTTTAATGCGGGGACTTTAAAATTTTCGGGGCACTTTAGTTTTAGATAAGAATTTTTTTTAATTTTAAGCGGGAATTTCAGGGAGTTAGAATTTTTTTGTTGTGTTATAGTACGATGATTTTTTTTTTTATTTTAATGCGGGACTTTAAAATTTTCGGTGCACTTTAGTTTAAGGATTCATTTTTTTTTTATTTTAAGCGGGAATTTTGGGGAGATTGAATTTTTTTTCACTATGCCCTGATTCGAGGACATTTGATTTTAAGCGGGAGATGATTATTATTTTGTTGTACTCATGTACAAGAGGTATTTATTTATTTATTTTATTTATTAAAATTATTTATTTATTTAATTAATTTTTGAGTGAATTTTGTGAAGATAGAAATTTTTAGAGAATCATTTTTGAGATTTAATTTTTTTTAAAGTGTTGAATCGGTAATCATTTTATTAGGATATTTTAGAAAGACTCCCATGCAGGGCACTCATTTAAACTTAATTTTTGTAATGAGATGTATTCGCGCGCGTCGACCTAACTGCTTGGAATATGTGGCTTTCTTCGAATCTTGGTGAAAATTAAGGGCAGCGAGTTGGAAATTTTGCGTCAGATGGAAAAAAAATTTTTTTTTTTAATTGTGGACCCACCATGACCACCCGTTTTGAAAAAAATTCAAAACGCCACAATTAATTTGAAGATATTAAAGCTCCAACATCATTTTTCAAGGTGATTCCTGAAAAGAAAAGAAAATACATTTTAAATTTTTTGCTCTATCATTTTAGGAGAAGAAATTATCTTTTGAAAATGAACTTACTTTGTTCTGCAAAACACATTTAAGATTGAAGGAGAAGATTTAAGGCTGAAGATTTAAGACTCATTTTCAGGGTGATTCCTGAAAAGAAAAGAAAATACATTTTAATTTTTTTTTGTCTATCATTTTAGGAGAAGAAATTATCTTTTGAAAATGAATTTACTTTGTTCTGCAAAACACATTTAAAATTGAAGGAGAAGATTTAAGGCTGAAGATTTAAGACTCATTTTCAGGGTGATTCCTGAAAAGAAAAGAAAATACATTTTAATTTTTTTTTGTCTATCATTTTAGGAGAAGAAATTATCTTTTGAAAATGAATTTACTTTGTTCTGCAAAACACATTTAAGATTGAAGGAGAAGATTTAAGGCTGAAGATTTAAGACTCATTTTCAGGGTGATTCCTGAAAAGAAAAGAAAATACATTTTAATTTTTTTTTTTTGTCTATCATTTTAGGAGAAGAAATTATCTTTTGAAAATGAATTTACTTTGTTCTGCAAAACACATTTAAGATTGAAGGAGAAGATTTAAGGCTGAAGATTTAAGACTCATTTTCAGGGTGATTCCTGAAAAGAAAAGAAAATACATTTTAATTTTTTTTTTTGTCTATCATTTTAGGAGAAGAAATTATCTTTTGAAAATGAATTTACTTTGTTCTGCAAAACACATTTAAGATTGAAGGAGAAGATTTAAGGCTGAAGATTTAAGACTCATTTTCAGGGTGATTCCTGAAAAGAAAAGAAAATACATTTTAATTTTTTTTTTGTCTATCATTTTAGGAGAAGAAATTATCTTTTGAAAATGAATTTACTTTGTTCTGCAAAACACATTTAAGATTGAAGGAGAAGATTTAAGGCTGAAGATTTAAGACTCATTTTCAGGGTGATTCCTGAAAAGAAAAGAAAATACAATTTAATTTTTTTTTGTCTATCATTTTAGGAGAAGAAATTATCTTTTGAAAATGAATTTACTTTGTTCTGCAAAACACATTTAAGATTGAAGGAGAAGATTTAAGGCTGAAGATTTAAGACTCATTTTCAGGGTGATTCCTGAAAAGAAAAGAAAATACATTTTAATTTTTTTTTTGTCTATCATTTTAGGAGAAGAAATTATCTTTTGAAAATGAATTTACTTTGTTCTGCAAAACACATTTAAGATTGAAGGAGAAAATTTAAGGCTGAAGATTTAAGACTCATTTTCAGGGTGATTCCTGAAAAGAAAAGAAAATACATTTTAATTTGTTTTTGTCTATCATTTTAGGAGAAGAAATTATCTTTTGAAAATGAATTTACTTTGTTCTGCAAAACACATTTAAGATTGAAGGAGAAGATTTAAGGCTGAAGATTTAAGACTCATTTTCAGGGTGATTCCTGAAAAGAAAAGAAAATACATTTAAAAATTTTTTTTGTCTATCATTTTAGGAGAAGAAATAAGCTTTTGAAAATGAACTTACTTTGTTCTGCAAAACACATGGTTTGGTGACTCCAGAATGGCTCACAATGAAAAGTCTTTCACAGCTTGAAAACTTTAAAGATTTTTTTTCACACTTTGAAGAAATTTTTGTTTGAAGAAATCAGTTCTTGATTCAGTTCATGAAAAGGCTTTCACATTTCGAAAACTTTAAAAGATTTTTTTTTTCACACTTTGAAGAAATTTTTGTTTGAATAAAACAGTTCTTGATTCAGTTCATGAAAAGGCTTTCACAGTTCGAAAACTTTAAAAGATTTTTTTTTTTCACACTTTGAAGAAATTTTTGTTTGAAGAAATCAGTTCTTGATTCAGTTCATGAAAAGGCTTTCACAATTCGAAAACTTTTGAAGATTTTTTTTTTCACACTTTGAAGAAATTTTTGTTTGAAGAAATCAGTTCTTGATTCAGTTCATGAAAAGGCTTTCACAATTCGAAAACTTTTGAAGATTTTTTTTTTTTCACAGTTTGAAGAAACTTTTGTTTGAAGAAATCAGTTCTTGATTCAGTTCATGAAAAGGCTTTCACAATTCGAAAACTTTTGAAGATTTTTTTTTTCCACACTTTGAAGAAATTTTTGTTTGAATAAAACAGTTCTTGATTCAGTTCATGAAAAGGTTTTCACAGTTCGAAAACTTTAAAAGATTTTTTTTTTTCACACTTTGAAGAAATTTTTGTATGAAGAAATCAGTTCTTGAATTGAATAATTTGAAAAAAAATATGATGAAGAAACTTTTGTATGAAGAAATCAGTTCTTGAAATGAATAATTAAAAAAAAAAAAAGATGAAGAAGATTTATTTATGGATTTTTTTTATTTTGCATCGGCCATGTGCATAGGTGTGTATCCCATCATCCAATACGTACCTTTTATCATCAAGGGGAGACAGTGCCACTTTATTTTGTTTGACTGTATAAATATGATGACGCTCACTTTGAATTCGATATTGAATTTCTCTTGTTATTGATGAATTGAATAGGACATCTTTATAATTTTCATGTTTAATCTTCTTGGATACCACGCTTCTTGAGACCCCCTTGGCTGTTTTTTTCGCACCCTCTGATGAAAGAAGCGAGTACATTTTTGCTCGCAGCCCCACAAATTCATATGCCGGCTTAGAATTCAATTCATCTTTGAAGCAGCCAATCTTCTTTTTATTTGTTGTGCTATAGAGGGGATGAGCCTGGGGATAATCTGATGTGTCGAATAATTCTTGATGCTCATTTATATCTGCATAAATGTCGGGGGTCTCTATATGATAAGTCAAAGAATCGGTGTCAGTGAAGAGGAGCTTAGCATTAGCTCCATATTTGGTTTTCACAAAATCATAGTGAAATTTATACATATGGAGCTTGCTAAGCTCTAGGATGACGAAGCCGGCATAGAGGGGCTTGTCGAGGGTGACTAACTGTTTCATCCTTTGAACCCCTACTAAATTTTCATCGAATCTTTTAACAGAATTATATGTTGGTGCTGCCACAAGTTTTTAAAATCTTTTTTCTGAATTCACTAATTGGATATCCACTCGCCTTCTGACGGATTCCATCGATTTACCATACACCGAGTTGTTCATTAGTTTGAAAAAATCTTTTTGGAAAGGAGAAGAGGCCAGTTTTCTTTGTTCTGTATTAAACTCGATGTATGGTTTAAGCCACGCCCTCTGTTTAAATTTCAAAATTCGATGAACATGTTTTAATTCCATCCCCAGGCTCAAATAATACTTTAGATTTCGATAGTAAACAATATAATTCTTCTTATCATTTAGATTTGGCACCAATTTTTCTGTGGCAACGTACGGCATATTTTTTATTAATTCACTTGTATATGGAGACAGCATTTCTTTTTCAATTTTAATTTTTTCAGCTGCGAGTGGGTAGTCATTGTGATGGTCATGTAAATGAGGTGGATAAGTCAAGTCCACCTCGAAGATGTAACCATCATCACCATGATCTTCCAATGACAATATCCAATTGGTGTCGGCTTCATGGGTGATCCATTCAAATTCGCCGTACGGTAGGGGTTCACTCATCGAGTGCCCGTAAAGATTGTTAGCATCCCAATACATTATAAATGATTTTGCTTTATCAGGGTCTGGGTGTGGCACTGCCTCGTTATTTGCACATGCCCAGCGTTGGCTTATCATCGATATACCCCCACGAATGCCACGTTCAACCAAAAGATGCATGTCGATGTCTGTGAGCAATTCGAGGGGCTGCTGGCTCATTTTCAATGAAGCTTGCCATGCAAGACTGGGTGCAGTCACAAAATGGGCACAATCCAACCCATAAAACTGCACACACAGCTTGCGAAAATTTTGGAACACGTCCGATAACTGGAGGACGTCTGACTTCACGTATAAATCGTGATAGTCCCCCAGTGTTTGAAGATGGAACGTGTCCCAAACAGCTTGAGCATGTGCATAATCTTCTTCTGATATATGCTGCTGCGTTAAATCGCTGAAAAAGGCTTCACGTGGAGGTAATGAGGTTTCCTTGAATTTTTCCATGGAAGAGAAATATTGATAGGGATACACACCTTTGCGCAGCAGCAGATCGATGTTGGTCATATTATATTTTAAGATCTTGAAGTCTTCCACTCGTAAATTGGCCACCAGCTTTTCAAGAGATGCCGACAAAAATTGGTAACTGTCGATGAATTGAAGTGCTACTCGGCATTTATTATGTTGCTTGGTGAGTGAAAAAGAAATGTATTTTTCCATATTGTTGGCAATGACATTGAATTGATGATCTTTAATTTTGCCCAGACCCTGCATTATTAGGTGAGCGTCATAATTCTTCAGATTGTGGAAGACGACTGGAATCATTTTTCGAAGACGATATTGAAGATTACAAGAAGAATGAAGTGCCCCTCTGTACTGTCCATTTAAATGGTTATGATCTTTGACTCTGTCATTATTCAAGGGATGGTGGCATAAATAGCAGTCTTTCGCATTTTTGAAGTCTTCTTCATCTTGTGCAGTCATTTGAATCGGTACGATATGAGTTAATTTTTCTGCAAGTTCATCTTTTTCTTGAATGATGTCTTGCAAAAAATTTTCTACTGCATTTTCCCCTCTATAGCACTTAATTTTTTTGTGGCATTCACCATCTGGCCCCACGACAACATAGGCATACCCGCATGCCTCATGCATATTAATCTTATTCAAGAAAGATTTTCTCGAAGTGGGGTCTGCCGTTGCAATGGGCACCAAGATGGATTCGAAATCAGCATAAATTATGTAGGGAACAGGATGCTGGTAATGTGGTTTAGAAAATGTCATAATGCTGTCTTCAGGGCGTGGCATTCGAATCCGTTGTGGTTTAAAATTCTTGCAATATTGCGTATGAATTTCTAAAAGATCTTCACTGCAAAATCGATGCAAGCATCGAAAGCAGTAGAATGAAGCACCGTCATGACGTGTACGATCACCCATGAGCCTAGAAAAGTTTCTTATTAAAGTGTAATGGTGATTCGTTTCATTACTTAAGAGTAATAAATTGTAGCATTCTTTATCATCTCGTTCTGAAATTTGCAGTGGAAAGACTTCTTCATTTTCATAACCAAAGACATTGATTCGCATGTTGTTCCATTCTTCAATCTTCTTTATTTGATTGAGGGGCACTGGGCACTGCACATCACCTAATTTAATTTCGCCTTCAAAGGGTGCATAATGTGAGACTCGATTAGCATTCTGATTAGAATCAATTTTATGCTTCTGAGCCAGCAAAGACCAAACGAAACATTTTTGGTCTGAATTTTGAATATTCAAGATGGCAACCTTGTTTTTCAACTTCTGAGGAGTGGGGATGTAGGAACTTGCTGCCAGTGGATGATACTTAGCTACAAATAATTCCAAATTACGAATGCGTTCCAACACCCAACCGGAACCTAGTTGCGTAAACTTTTCAAATGATTTGATCATTTTTGCAAAGGCTGCTTGTATATGCTCACTAATTGTCAAATCAGTCATTTCAATGTGGCAAAATGATCTAAAATGAGATGAAATGATTTCCATCTCCCCCTCCTGGGTAGTGCGACTGAGATCCACATGAACAATGGTAAACCATTTTATAGCCTCTTTCATGCTGAGTTGGAAGTTGACTTCTTCTTCTAAATGCGTGCGATTCTCATTGAAAAACATATTCAAGTCGTGTTCATTCAATTCATTAGATTCGAAATTGATAATAGTTAAAGACTCGTTCAGAGCATTCATGCGATTATTAGTGCGAGATCTTTTAGCAGGGGGTGCATTAGATGAGGTGCTTTTTCGTTTTTGTGCATGCTGATGCACGGTGCGTTTATGTGATATTAATTTTTTTTTGTTAGTGAAACTTTCGTTGCATTCATCACATGGATGATTGATGGGAGCTTTTTTATGTGTTCTTTGATGTTCAAGGAATTTATCCTTTCGAAAAAAACTTTTGCCACAAGTCTCACACACATATGGTTTTTCGTCAGTATGAATTTTCAAATGCCTTTTTAAATCATAAGCTCTCGTGAATGTCTTTTGACATGTTGGGCAAATCTGTAAAAGATAAAAAGCCATACTTTAGTTTGTTGAATAATAATTTTAAAAAATTAACTATTTTTGAACCCATTTAAAAAAATCCCCCTTAAAATTTAAACAAACTATTTTGAAACTAATAAAATCATTAGTTACATTTAAAAAAACCCCTTCTCTTTAAACACTTTCTTAATAGACTCTTAAAAATAGGAAAATCACTTAATTATTTTAACATTACAAATATTTTTTCCCCACTTATGAATCAAAATTTAAAAAAAAAAATCAATCTAACCTTTCCAAAATAATTTACTAATTTTCATGCAATTGAAAAAGTTTAGTATGCCAATTGAAATGTGGAGAGAATTAATTTTCATTACATTAAGTATGAAAAAAAAAGAAACAGACTTAACTTTAAAAAATGAAATGCTTGCTTGAAAAAAAAAATCTCTATTACTTGAAATCCTCACATAACAAATTCATGAATAGGCTTAAATCTTACAGAATTTTTAAATTCTTATGTACTAAACTTTTTTCAAACGATCTATAAAAAAAAAAAAAAAATTAAACAATAAAATCTCACCTTGGATGACTTCGATAATCCTCCTGGATTATCAAGTGTGCTTGATGAAGCCAAAAGTCCCATGGCTTCCCGTGATGTGGAAGGTCCCGGGACGGTCAAAAGCTGTTGCAATATTGATGAACGCTCCTTTTGTGGAGAAAATTCAGGGGTGTCCCACACTGGCTCACTGGTGAAAAAATCAGCAGGTAAGTTTTCCCCCATATCATCATAAGTAGGAGAACACTCATTTGGCTGAAAAAAAAAAAAAAATAACATCACATGAGTTTCTTGATAAATTTTACCTTCAAAACAATCAAAGCAAATTTATATTCAAAAAAAAAATTTAAACCATTAAAACTTTAAGTTAACCATTTGAATTAACATTAAAAAATAATCTAAGTTAAAACACCTTTAAGTTAACCATTTAAAATAATCTAGTTTTAAACGATTCATTAAAACAAAGACTTAATACACACCTTGGAAAATTCAAGTGGGGGTTGAGCAGATGTGGATGCATAATGTCGGTTTTCAGCAACTTCCAATGTTCTGATAAGCTGGCTATCAGTTATCTCTGATAACCGCTAAAACAAACAAACAAACAAAAAAAAAGTTTTTACAACATTTCCTATTTTTTTTTTAAAAAAAGTAACACTTAAGTGATCATATAAGAAATTTGTTGACTTTCTTTTAGTTAAAAGTTATTAAATTAAGAAAAAATGTTAAATTAATATTAAAGTTTAGTTGTGTTAGTTTAAAACCAACCCTTAGATTGTAAAATTTTTATTGAAGTAACATATATTTATGAAAATAATTACTTAAAAAAATAAAGTTTTAAATCAAACTATTATATTCTTCAATTTAAATACGTTAATCGCTAACCATTAAAACATAATAATAATAAATTCATTTTTACAAATATATATTAAAAAAAATACCTTCAATGATTCCTTCATTTTGCTTTTTCGTTTCCTTTCGTTTTGAAAGGTTGCCTCAATCACCTTCAGTTTTTCAGGGGAAAAAGGGAAGGCCACTTCCCACTATGTGAAAAAAAAAATAAATAAATAACATTAACGTTAAAAATTTAACATTATCAACGACTATTCATAAGAATGACTCATCTTTTTGTTAAAACATCCCTTCACCATTTAAAATAAACTTTTATAAACGAAAATTCAATCAAATTATTCAATTTAAAATATTTTTCTGAAGCTTTTAAATAACATTTACTTTCTTTTCATTCAAAATGAATTATCATAATAGGTTATACATGACAAGTTAGTTGAAATGAATCTCTAACGTAATATTTTCAACACATATAAAAAATTAAGTCATTCAAAATCAAACGAGGTGCAAGTGTTTTGAATAAAGACATGTTAAGGATAACTTAACTTTAATAGGAAAAAATATCACATGTAATCATATTTAAGAATGAGGACATGTTAGATTATTTCTTCCTTAAATTAAGTTAAATAATTACTGTTGTAAAATTTAATTCCCTTTAATGAAAAAAAATATATATATCCTACTTTTTTTTTTCTCACAAATGCATTTAAAATAAAATAATGTTGCAATTAAGATCAGAACAGAAAAATAATATTCCAAAAGAAATTTTTTTTTTCAATTAACAGTTTATCAAGAAAATGAGTTCAACTTAAAATCAAATAAAAACTTGAATAAATATTTACAAAACATTAAAACATTCGTAAATCATTAACAAAAACAACCATGTTAAAATATACAATAGTAGACATTACAAAATAATCTTACTTGACTTTGGAAATCTGACGATGAAGAATTCATTTTTAAAGTATTCGTTTGAAAGTAGAAAAGCGCGAGTAAAAAATAAAACCGTCCTAACTTGTTAATTTCTAACACGAGAATAAATTCACATCTAACGCTTATCTGATTTATCTGATAAGGCGATCTTATCAAACCCATGACGTAACGGGAATTCCCGTTATCAATGAGTCATGGGTTTTTCCCGTGACGAGTACAACATTCTTAATTAAACTGTTAATAAATTAGATCTCTTATTAAGTTTAACATTCATAAAAAAATAATAGAAAAACCATAACAAATATTCTTTTTGGATAAAATGGATTCATTTGAGTGTCATATTGAATAAATAGAAAAAAGTATTAACTAATTTTGCTGAATTTTAAGGAAGGTTTTCTAACGTGTTTATAAACTCTGAAGCAATATAATTATTTTAGATTCTTTACAAATAAAACATTTTTCTTCCGCTTTATGAAAAATAAATAAGTTTCTCAATATAACTTTAAAGATGTTTAGGTATTTGAAGAGTTTCATTTAGATATATTCTTTTAAAAATATAAATGAATCATAAGTTTTTAAGTGAAATTCCTTATTAAAATGAACTGTAATACATGTAAAAGCAATAATATGAATCTCTTTTCAAACATATTCAATCTTAACTGTTTTCTCTAACGAAAAAAAAATTATATATTTGAATATATAAATAATATACTAATCTTTTAAATAAATTTCACAATGAATAAATAAAAACTGTTTTAAATATTTAGTTTTAAAAAACATGTAAAAGCAATAATATGAATCTCTTTTCAAACATATTAAATCTTAACTGTTTTCTCTAACGAAAAAAAAAGTATATATTTGAATATATAAATAATATACTAATCCTTTAAATAAATTTTCACATTTAATTAAACTATTCAAATAAAAAAAAAAAACTTACTTCATCATCATCTGAAAAGGTGTTTGAAGACATCGCTTGACTATAATCCATGAAGAAATAATCCAAAAGTAATTAGGGCACTCACGCACTAAGACACTTCACAAGCGAAAAAAAAATATCAACTGAAGTCGATTTCTCTTTGCTGTCCCTTTTTATCACAAGAGCTGATTCATCTTATCTGATAAGGGGTTTTTCCAAAGAGTGAATCACTTGATAAGATGATATGACTCGATTTCTCATCAACAATAAGAAAACTAATTTTCAAAGGCCTTAATTACAAATTAATCTTAATTAATGGAATTTTTAATTGTAATTATGAAGCTTAAAAATAAAATTATCTTTCTTTTTTTTTTTTTTTTTTTTTTTTTTTTTTTTTTTCAATTAAGTGTTATGCATAAAATGTTCATTTTGTAAACTTTCTTTTATTGATTGCTTTAAATAAGTAAAAGCATGTAAAATCTTCATAAGTAATTAATAATCATAATCATTAATTAATTAGTTGATTATAAAAAAAACAAAGTCTTCATGGGTTAATAAAGTCATACATGATTAATAATAATTAATTCTTTGATTATAAAAAAGGGTTTTAATAGCTGATTAACACTAATTCACTTAATGAATATAAAACTATTCATGAGAAAATTTTAATTACTTTGCACTTAAATTATGCAAACTGAGAATTTTTTTTTTTTTTTTTTTTTTTTTTTTTTTTCAAATCTTTCATTTAACGTTATTTGTTATACTTTCTCATAAAATTATTATTACTTCTCTTATGTTTCAAAAATGTAGTATAAGCTGAAAGGGAAAATTAAAATTAAACAGAGACAGGTTTAAGGAAAAATAACAAACATTTTATTAAATCTATTTGATAGTACATAATGTTTCTTGCTTATTTACAAAGATTGTTTCTAAGTAATTTTTATAAAAGTCTGATTTTAAAGCAGCGAAAAATGCATGTGTGAAATGACATGTACATTCTGATGTTACATTTTTTACAAATTGGTAGACATTAAAGTTCAAAAGGGCACTGTCTTTATACAAGAGATATTTTTCTCTTAAACCAATTGTTAAACATGAGTGATCCAATTGTGAATTTTGTCCTATTCGACAGCCAAAACACTCAAAGACACGATCCAATGATCGTTCAATTTCAGAGTTTAAATAGGATAAAAAGTTTTTCTTGGCACAATCAGAGTCTATATGGGAATGGATACATTTTCCCGATTTTCGCAGGATTGAAATAGGTATCACTCGTGTAAGAAGCATATCGATGAAACAGTCTGTAATTTCAGAACAAAATTCAGTGAGTTTTAAAAATTGATCTCGTGATAATCGAATTCCATTGGGTTTGAAATGAAAATTCTTATCATCCGTTTTGAATATCTGTTGAAGAAGACAAAAGTCTTCATCGACAAAGGCTAGAATGAGTTGATTATTACAAACCGAAGACTCTTTCACAGAATAAAAGTGGAACTTTGTCACATGTTGTTGGAAATGATCGAACGTCGTTGAGGTCATCACAACCCCATTTTTTGTTGGGTAGAGTTTACCGAAAGCACCTTCTTTGAAATTTCGAATATGCAATTTCAAGTTACAGTTTTTATCCATTTCAATTTGTGCTAAAGTACACCATTCTAAATTCCAAGATGTTGAATAATAACTTTCCTTGAAAGTTCGGGTAAACCACTCGTCTTTATGCGAATCATCAAGTTCAGGTCTGTTCATCGGCGAGCAGTGAATAGATTCATCATCATCATCATCATCAGAGATAGAAAACATGCCTAAATTTAATGCAGGATCCTTCGAGAAAGAAGCAAAATCTAGTCTTGGTTTTTTCAAATCCAGGGGGTGTGACACTAAATGTCGAAAGGTAAGACTAATTCGAACACCTTTTATGTGAGATTCTGCTCCAATCCCATGTGTGAACAGTTCATTGCTGGGTGGATTCATATTATAAAGAGAGCCATGTTCTAATTTTATAAAGGTAGAAGGCACATTCGGTCTTTTGAATTCAATAGTTCTCTGTGCACCAAAACTCAGTACTGAAACAGGGAAGACAGCATTCAAGCAGGATTCATCATCTTTGTGGTGACTAATGCCAGTCGATCCATCTTGGTAGAAATTAAGTAACACATAGTTGAACGTGCAGGCAGTTTCTTTTTCCACTTTGTCACGCAATTCTATCATCAGGGGAGTCCATGGAATACCGGGCACACTGGTTCCTCTGAAGGCATAGCTGGTATTGGCATCTCCATAGGCTAAGATCAGACGTTTAGGCTTAACATCTTTTCCAAACAGGCGAAAAGTAGGTCTGAAGAAGGGTAATGTCCGCAACTCAGACAAATAACGATCCGCATGAGGTTTCTCGATGAAATCATTGATGTACTCCACATTTAATCCATTATCCGTAAAGTGAATGGAAGGCATTTTGAAGACAGCAGCAGCAGCAGCAACAGAACGTATCCAACTAGAACAGCTTAACTCCAACGAAAAGAATGAACACTAATGAGCTGCTCAGGGCTTTATACTTGTAATTATCGCTTAATCTTATCAGCTGATAAGATGAGGTCACGTGGTATGATATCACTGATGACGTTGAATCAAGATATCCCGAATGACATAAGGCAACCTCAATCACGTGATTTGATAACACTCATGACGAAAGGGGAAAACCCTAGTGATAAGAACTTAGATGATTTTTTTTCCATTTCTAGTCAAGTCACTGTGAAGGAAGCAAGTGTTTCAGGTAAGTATGTCTTAATTCATTTTTTTTCATTTCATTTCTTAAATAAATTGTATATTTTATTCCCATTATTTTTTTTTCATAAATCTTAATTAACCTCCCATTTAAAGTAAAACACACACACGCATTTGAAGAAATAAAGACACAGAAATAAAACGAAATCTATTTATTAAAACGATTTAAACAATACACTTTTAAAAGTTTCTACATTCAAATGACCTAAAAAGTGGTCACTAACAGAATCTACATTCTTTAAAAACATGGATAGGACATCATCGAAATTTACAAGCATTAAAATCATGTCCCCTAACTGTTGAAATTTTTCTCGATTGTTTAACATAAAACAGGAATGCAAACTCACACTAGGATGTCTAAAAACACAACCAGTACATTCAAAAATTTGATTAAATATATTCACAATAGAATTCTCGATACAATAAATCAATTTAGACCACAAGACATATTCATTTTCTTGAGAACCTCGTTCACAATTTTGCTTTAATAAAGCAGGTAAATGTTTTTCATACATATGACGAATCAATTTCTGATTCAATGAATAGGCTTTTTCTTTCAACTGTTCAAGTTGACCATTGTTTAATTGGATGAGAGATTCATTTTTTAACATTTTCAAACACATAACAGACTGATCCTCATTCAAAACTAAAAGTTTATTATTGGCGATAAACGATGAACTCGTATATTTCAAATTAAACGCAAATATTTTATACTGGAATTCATACCAAGTGCGAATGTCTAGTTCGATTCCATTCTGAGTTGGAATTCCTTCACTCGAAAATTCTCTAATTTGAACAGAGTATTGAGCATTCTGTAATTGCAGTCCTAAAAATATATGGTTTCCAAGTTCTTTTCGAAAAATATAATTTTCAACTTTCACAAGTGGGGTTTGAATGATATTTTGTTGATCAGACACAACGATGAAAGGTTCCTCTGTTAACTTTTGATCAGGAGTAGATTTCTGAAAGTTGAAGTCAATGAAAAATTCATTCATCAAATCTTGAGTAGCTTCACAGCAGGAATCAGGAAATGATGTTTCTTCATCAAGGGAATTAATAGGTTCCACATCGTCAGAAGCAGGATACAGCGTAACATTTTCCAAATTGAATCTTGACTCGTCCATTAAAGGTTGACACTCGGAGGGGGACAGCATTTTCTACAAATCCTTCTAACATCAAGCGTCAGCAGAAAACTGAATAAATTGCGAAGAACATTCACTCAAAAAGGAGTCTGATAATTAACAAGTCCAATCACATTCTTGAAAAACGATGACGTCATGGATTAGTCATAGGAAGCACACACCCGCTTCAGTAAATTACACAAGCGGTTAATTAACACACTTCGCTGATAATCTTTTTGTTGATTCCGTCTAACAGTTTTTCTGCGAAGCGTAGACTTATGAATTTTTTGATGTTTTAAAAATTCTGCTTTTCTTGAGAAAATTTCATGACACACCTCACACGTTTTCGAATGGATCTTCACATGTCGACGTAAATCACTTTTTTGAATGAAACTTTTATCACAAGTCTCACATTTGAAAGTTTTCTCGTTCAGGTGAAACTTCATATGTCTAACATACATAAACTTCCGAAGAAAGGTTTTGTTGCAGGTTTCACAAACGAAATCCGGTTTCTCTTCTTTTATTAAAAGTTCTGATGAAGAGGGCTTCATATCCGAAACAGGTTCCATTTCTTGTTTTACCTCGACAGCGGAAACTTGACTCATATTTATTTATTAAACAGATATCTTTACTGTGCAACAGCAAAACTTCGACTAACGAAAAAATTATTTCAAACATATATATATCAAAAAAATTACTGCGCACGTGATAACGAAATCATTCGTGATTGGTTAAAAAAAATAAGCGAACAGGATTGGTTACGAAAAAATCCACCGAACACTTCTGAAAATAGTCTTTCAAAGGCATGAAGTCGTGGCTGAATCGGTAAGTGAAAAATCTATTATTCAACCACGACTTCATTTTATAAGATCAAACCCCGGCTAAATTTTTCGAAAATAAATTAGGCATTTTTTTAAAAATCACCACCAGATGGCAGCACCAAAAAAATTTAAAGTCCCCGCATTAAAATTAAAAACAAAAAAAAAACATCATCGTACTGTAATACAACAAAAAAAATTCTAACTCCCTAAAATTCCCGCTTAAAATTAAAAAAAAAAAAAAAATTCTTATCTAAAACTAAAGTGCCCCGAAAATTTTAAAGTCCCCGCAGTAAAATTAAAATAACACCCTCATACTATAGTACGCCGAAAAAAATTCTAACTCCCTAAAATTCCCGCTTAAAATTAAAAAAAAAATTCTTATCTAAAACACACTCATCCTCTAAGATGACGTCATCTTAACCTTGCACGATGACCTTCACTCCACCCCCCTCTTACAGCTCGAACGCCCGATGACCTTCAACCCCTCTTAGAGGTCAACGCCCGACGCCCGGTGATGTGGAACTGTCATTACTATACTACTTACGAACGCACCTTATTTGCTACGCTTCACGTGCAATGTCCAACTTTTTATCTATATAACAACTTGGTCATTCTCGATAAAGGGGCTGGAAACGGATTTAACAAAAATCTGTAGCGTCCATTTCGAAGACGAACAGAAAGCAAGAAAGTGTGCATTCTTGTTTGTTTTAAAAACGTTTTCTTCAAACTTTTCGTATGCACTCGAG
This sequence comes from Maratus speculifer, assembly GCA_964019185.1. NCBI lineage: Eukaryota > Metazoa > Arthropoda > Arachnida > Araneae > Salticidae > Maratus > Maratus speculifer. The sequence goes on along the minus strand of CAXHSM010001442.1, from coordinate 87,971 downwards.
TCCATAGCAACGTCTAGAAATTTTTTAAATCTTAACATTCATGTGACACATTAATTACTTATGAATTGATTAAATTGAAAAAAAAACCCAATGAAACGCATAAACAATATTATTTTGTGTTCTGAATTAATTTCACAAAAAATATTTACAGCGCGATTATCGAAAGTATATAAAATGAAAATTATCCCGTTTATGTATAGCAAAATAAAAGAGAACTTGTCGAATCTTGTGCAACCACTAATCCTTTCTAAATATAACATTTCTTGAGATCTATATTAGATATGTTGACACTATTGATCCCTAAATCCAGGAGTAAGTGGACTTCCTAGATCAGGTTATTGACAGAAAATGAAAAAAAAGTATAAGCTCGAAAAGTAAAAGTTTAGAAATCGCTTAAAGTACAGGATGCTTTTCTGGAAACATTGATTATAGATAAATAAAGTTCAATCGTAAAAGTGCGAAAATTCGATATCCTCATAAATATCTGTAAATAGTGTAACGAACAAAATACCATGATGTAAAAAATACATTGAAGTATATAATTATACAATATGGATTAAATGAGTTAGAATTCATATGGTAAACGTATTATCTTATGTTTTTTTAAATCGAAAGACATTTTTTACTCAATAAATTCTAAAATTCATAATGATAAAAATTTAAATACAAATCTCACATGATAAAAACAAAAATTAAATTTTAAGCCTTTTTTATTAAGATACCAGTTCAATGAGGATTTTTAATTTTCAAAACTAAATTAAAGTTTATTTTGACTTACCAAAATAGAAATACACTTAGTGTATTAATGTATACAGACATTCATGCATAGAAATATACTATGTGTGCATCCTATTTGTTGGAGTCTAATCGCACATGACATCATACTGATTGCGTTTTATATTACATCACTTTACGCCTAAATGATTGGCTATCTTATCAAAGATCTTTATTGGTTCTCTTATTAAGAGTTACCATTGGATAATCTGGAATCCTAGCTGAAATCTATAAATACATGTGTTTTCCATTATGTTCTGTTCTGTTCATCCTTGCTTGTATTCTGTTATGACCTACTGTAAATAAACCTTTCGATCCCATATCAACGCAAGTGTAAGGGAGATTGGTAGTTGAAAATATTTGTTAAGGCATTTAGAAGAACGAAATGATCATGTATCCAGGTTCAGATGTACGAAAAAAACCCACAATGATTGCTAAGTTATTTTTTATTCATACATATGATACTAGGGGGGCACACATGCAGTACTCGGAGAAAATCTCCGAACAGCGATTAGCAAGTTTACCAGACGAGAGCAGAGAGTCGAGTGTCGTCGTACATAGCAACAAATTGCCACTTTTGGCATGATAGAAAATCGCCAACACACACAAGTTCGCCCATGCACAATGGATAGTATATGCCAAATAACAGTTAAAATGCAGCCGGCAAGATAAGAATTCAATTTGGATTCCTAGCTAGGATGGGAAAGAAAAGGTTGCCAAACGATAGAATGTTACACGTGTTGTTTTGTCTAATAAAGAGGCACACCAAAGGGACATGAGATTTTTACTGCGCAGATGTTAAATTCTTTTTAGGTTTTTGTTGAGAAAGGAAAAAGAAGCGTAAGCATAAATTTTAACCGCGAAACAGAGATGATGTCCAAATAAGGTAATGCAGAATTGCTTCGATCGGAAATAGCAGACATCTGGAAATAGCTTTAAACGGTTGATTAATATGTGAGTGTATTTCTCACAAAGTTAAGCAGCTGCCGATTTTTCGGTTAGAGAAAAGCTAGCCGAGGGAAAAAAATGGAAAGTGAATGAAGGACATTTAAAACTGATTTTGAATTGAACAGAGACAGGGGGGAAGGAATAATTTAATAAAATAACCAATATATAACGAAATAATCGTTATATATATCACCCGGTGCACCACAAAAAACTTTTGCTGTCCAATGTGCATAGGCTAGCATAAAATATTATAACATAAAAACATACATAAATGCAAAAGTTTTTTTTTTTTATATATTTATGTAGAAATTTAACGTCATGATAATGGAGACTTTTGTATTCAAAAACAGTCAGCAGTTCTAAAGTCTCTATATTTTTATATTTGTATTTCATGGATCCAAGGTAGTACTGTATTTTTATATGTTTACGTTGAGTCGACTCAGACAGTACAAAAATCTTACTGCAGCTTTGATTGTTATCATGACATAAATAAAATTTTGAAACATATACACAAAACATGAAACTAATACTAAATGAATATAAAATGGCAATACACAAAATAACATAATAGTGCTATATTTTTCAAAAATTTAAAAAGAGTAATATGATGTATATTAAAAAATAAAAATGTTTTTGTAAAAATTGTTTCATGCCGAAGCATAGGATGACAAAAAAAGAGGTGCTCCAAGCACGCCCATAAAAAAATATGCGTCACCCTGAATCTTGTGTACAACACAAGTATTATGGCATCGGCTTAGGGCCTAGCCTTAGATGAGGAGGGAATTGTGACGCTCCCCCGAAGGCACTAGCGGTCTTCTGAAGGAGCCCACGTCGAATTACATGAAAAAAAAATTTGAATTGTTGTGAATTGGAATCACAATTCAAAAATTTGAATCGAAACTCCAATTCCAAAATTTTGTCTCTCAACACAATGAAGCTTGAACCCTTAGGGCATTAATTTTGAACGGGAACAAGACTTCAAAGGGAAGAATTCAAAAAGAAAAAAAAACAAAAATGTATATCATATAATAACTAATATGGGCAGACAATCCTAGAGTGAAGAGAGACGAAAAATGTGTCACAATCGAGTGGGGTGATGAACAAGTCATATATAAAAACTGTGTTTTATTTAAATACATGAATCTTTTGTTTACTTTTCTAAAGTACAGTACCTGTTTATCTAACTATAATATGTTTGACTTACAGTACAAGAAATGTTAAGTGGGAGGTTAGTTAGTGGAAAAATACTGATTTAATGAGTATTGTCAAAGAAATTTTAAGTGTACTGCAAAAAGAAACAAAATAAAAAGTAACTAAAATTTAAGTGAGTATGAAGGGCTATCTAAGTGTTAAAGGATAACAATGATACCTAATATTGTTCCTAAGAGATCTTCAGAGCAACAATGATGGACCAGCCATGATATTGTTAAAGATCAGTCAAAAACAACATACACACAACCATGAGCTCTTTGGTTGGATATGTGGTATCATAAAACAAGACATAAAAAAATAATAAATAGTGTTTTTACATTAGCTTCTGTTTCTTAGATTGTATGTGTGAGGTTGATAAAACGTATTAAAGTTAGTGTTGTTTATATGACTTGATGCATCAAATAAATGTCCATAACGAGGAGGTGCAAGTAAAAGTCTATCAATATGTATTCGAAATGCTGTGTTATCAGGAGCATACAACCTTTTAATTGAGAATGACACAGGAGAATGTTTACAAGTGACAATATATGGACCAGTATACTTTGTTTTAAACTTGTCATTTGATTTTAGATATACGATGTCTTTTAAGAAAATGGATCTTAATTTAGCTTTCTGACCATAATGTTTATATCTTTTATCTTGAGCAGATTTAATGTTGTTATAGGCTTTGTGATATATCTTACTCAAATCATCAAGTAATTTGTGGACTTCAATATGTTTATCAAGAAAGGGTTGGTTGCACGACTGATCAAAAGTGTCAAAAATTAGAGAAAGTTCACGTCCAAAATGAAGAAAATTAGGAGAATACAGTGTAGTTGCATGTTTCGAACCATTATAAAGTGATTTGTGTATAAATACTGCATTTTCGAAAGAATGACCTTCTTGTAAAAGAATATTAACTGAATATTTGATTGATTTATTGATTCGTTCTGCAATCGCATTTGATTGTGGTCTCGAGGCAGAACTGTGTAATACCTTAATGCCCATTGTATCATTAAAAATGTTATATACCTGAGAAGTGTATTGGGGTCCTAAGTCTGATAAGACAACCGAAGGTCTGCCAAAGGTGGTTATGTAAGAAAATAAGCATTTAACAACCTTACTCGCAGATATGTCATTAAGTGGAAAGAGTTCAATATGTCTCGAAAAATGATCAGTGATAGTTAAAACATATTTTCCATTAACAAACGGTCCAAGGAGATCTGTACTGATAGTGTGACCAGGGTACCTGGGAGTGTATGTGGGCTGTAAGGGTGCAGGTGGAGTTTGGTGATGTTTAGTTTGAAGACATTTGATACAGGATGCAACAAAGTTTAAAGTGTCTACATACATACCCTTCCAAAAATATCTACCTGACAAGAATTCATAAGTTTTATTAAAGCCAAAATGGGATAAATGTGAAATTGTTAAGACTTTGGTTTTAAGTGAATTTGGAACAATAATGTGATACGAAAAAGTGTTATTAAAAATATTTTCCTTCTTTAACATTAATACTTTCGAATCAGGATGAATGAAGTAGTTAGGAAATTTTTGAGAAGATCCTTTCTTTAAGATTTCTTTATAAACAACAGACAAAGTAGGGTCATTTTGTTGTTCAGTAGCAAATGTTTCATTCGAAATTTCTAATAAAGGGTCAGGATTTGTTTGTGTACCAGAAATAAGGCAGTTAACATGCATATTAGAATCAGTCGAGCTGGAGTGTGGAGTATCACATTCTACAATAGGTAAGGGTTGAGTGTCATGAATAAGTTCAGGGTTTGTAGCTAAAGTCTGTTGATTATTTTCAAAGTTACAGCGAGATAAGTAGTCAGCGAGTACATTCTTTTTACCCGGAATATGTTGAAATTTGTATGTGTATTCTGAGAGATCCATGAGCCAGCGAGAGATAATATCAGCCGGATTTGTAGTTTTGTTGTACTTTTCTAATGGTTTACTATCTGAAAGGATTACAAATTCTCTGTTGTATAAATAATATTTGAAAGCAGTAACTGATTTATGAATTGCCATGAGTTCTAATTTAAGTGCAGGATATTTTTTTTCGGATGCTTTTAAAGATTTTGAAAAGTATGCAACAGGTAAAAGTTGTTTATCATGTTCTTGTAGTAAGACGCCAGAAATGGCAATATTTGACGCATCAGTATTTAAATAGAACTTTTTGTTCCAATCAGGTAATCTAACCATGGGTGGATTAAAGAATATCTTCTGTATGGTGTCCATAATTTTTTGATGTTTACATGTCCACTTAAATTTAGCTTTTGGAGTAGTTAAGTTTATGAGAGGTTGCACAAGTTCAGAAAAGGATGGAACCAGAGATTTGTAAAATGTAATGACACCTATGAGTGCTTTTAATTGACGTTTTGTTGTAGGTGTTGGAAAAGATGTTATTTTTACAATGTTCGACTGAACAGGAGAAATAGTTTGATTTTCTATGTGAAATCCAAGATAATCTAAACTGGTTTTGTGAAAAGTGCATTTGTTAGGGGACAGCGTTAAATTATATTTTACTAATATTGCAAGAATTTTATCCAACTTCTCACACATTTCTTGATATGAATTGGCACCAACAATAAGATCATCTTGGTAGGTATAGACACCTTCTAACTGTAATTCATCAAGTAACGAGTCCATTAAAGCTTGGAACACTGAGGCGCTCGTTTTTAAGCCGAATACTAATCTCTTATACCGAAAAGAACCAAACATTGTAGTAAATGTGAGCTGATTTTGAAATTTTGCAGGCAAATCAATCTGATGATATGCCTGATGAAAGTCAAGAGAAGAAAAAAAACGATATTGTGAAAGCTTTGAAATAATAGTTTGAATTTTTGGCAGTGGATAAGACGAACCTTGAATTATAGTATTAACCATTCTGAGATCTAATGCGAGTCTATATTTCTGTATACCTGTACCGTCTGGTTTCTTTTTAACAAGAAGCATGGGGCAGGCCCATTCGGAACAATGACGTTCAATGATTTTGGCATCAAGTAACTGTTTGATTTGATTCAAAACATCCTTTTGCACAGCTTGGGGAAGAGGGAAAGGGAGTGTCTTTATGGGGTAGTCATTAATGAATTTTAAATCAGGTACAATTTTATCAGTATGACCAAGTGTGTCTAATGATTTGGAAAAGGCAGGATAATAACTAAGTAGCAATTTAGTTAGGTTCTTTGCTTCGTCAGATTTTAAGTGAGAAAGTTTAAAATCATTAGCCGATAACTCCTGCTTTCTTTTTTGTAAGATTTCATTAGACGCCTGAATAAAATTTACAAAGTGCAGTTCTGAGTTATTTTGCTTGTCAGACATTTCAGAAGTATAGTCGCGAATTTCCTCAATCTCAGATAATTGACCTATTTTTGTGTGTTTAGGGAGATGAATGGTCTTTTCAGAAGTGTTTTTAAGTGTTATTGAGAAGAAATGATGTATTTGTGAAGTTTTCTTTCTTTTATTGGCTAATTTGTTCATTTGAATAATGGCATCATTTCCTGTTAATTCTTTTGTTTGTGCCAAATATTCAAATAGATAATTTCTGTCATTGTTGATGTTATTGAAGGTGTAAACAGAGCACCATATTTGTTGTTGAGGTTCTACTATAATTTTTCGAGTTAAGAACACCGCTTGATTCAATACAACATCACTCAAAGAATTGCATGATTTTGATTGTTTCTCTCCAGAAGATTCTTTACTGGTTTTTAAAGGAACAGAGAAATTATTGTTGACGTGGAGACACTTGTTAAAAGTATCGATGACAACATTGTATCTAGTTATGAAATCGAAACCTAAAATGCCTTCAAAACTGGAAGACTCGGGTATGTCAACAATATAAAAGTGATGTGAAAACGCTTTTTGTTTTAGCTTAATGGATGTTCTGATGCAGGCGGAAAATGAAACATCAGAATTGACAGTTTTAATATTGACGTCAGTAGACAGTCTTTTATATTTTAAGACAGGTTTAAGTTGGTTGAATAATTTTTGTGAAAGTAAAGATATACTACTACCAGAATCAGCCAATAAAGTAATATCATGGTTTGCTATAGTGGCTTTAACAAGAGGTAGGGATGGTGACATAGTGTTTACACTACAAATTATCTGAACATTATCACTTTCTGTTTGTGTACTGATGTTATTTGCTATCTTAATAGAGTCAAAAGTTTGGGAAGCTACTGAATTAACTAGTCTCGAACTTGAAATTTTAGGTAATACAGGGTCAAAAACAAAAGTTGCTGATGTAGAAGTATTAGATTGAGACACAACACCATCAGCATAAAAATTGTATCTCTGTTTCAGTTTTCCTGAAATTGTGGAGTGGAATTTGTGTAATTGTTTTTTCTTTGAGTGTTTGCTCTTTTCCATTTAAAACAAGAGAGAGCATCATGATTGTTTCGTCCACATAACTGACAAACAACTGGTTTTTTTTGTGAAAACTTGTGTGGGGAATAACGCCTAGTGTAGTTTCGATTTTTGTAATTTTTTTTGAAGCGTGAAACACCTGCGAAATGTTTTGGTCTAGTCTGGAGATTTTTTTGCTCAGTTTCGGTTTTAGTATCAGGAGGGGCAAAGGATAATGCATTTATTTTCTCGGAAATTTCTTTCAGTTGCGATTCGATGAGATTTTCTGGTCTGTGTACCGAAGGTAAGGAATGTAAGATTTTTTCATTCCTTAAAATTTCATGAAGGGTTTGTGCTCTTTCGACTGCTGTTTTATAATCATTAATGCCTTCTTCCTGTAATTTTATTCTAATATTTGAAGGAAGGGCTTCTAGAAATTTCATAAGTTTAATAGTGTTGCGTGCACTTTCGTCGTTGATATCTGCATAAACAGTCGCCGCAAGAACATTTAGTCTATGAGCTAAGTTTTTTATCGTCTCTAAAGGCATAAGTGCTAAACTGGACAATTCAACAGAAGCAACACATTTACTAGGGGGGGCGAAAAATGACGCAAATTCCTTTTCCAACAAATCAAGGTCTGTTATCTTTTGCAGGTCGGGATTTTGGGCTAGAAATTTTTGTGCAGGCCCAAGTAACTTTCCCTTTAAGATTGCAATTGTTGTTTGTGGGTTGTATTTATTAATTTCTGAACATACGCGAATTTGATCAAAGAAAAATTTAAGTAAATCTGGATCACCATCAAATTGAATGATATTTATCGGAATTTGTTTTGCAGCCATGATTAGTTTTTTTTTGTTTGTTTACGCTCACAAGTTTTAGAGAAAATGTTACACAGACCTGACTTATACTCTAAAGCACATTGAAAACAAGTAAATTTCCTAGCTAGTAAAAATATGTAAACTAGCAAAAATAAATAGATCTTAAAATATACCTCACTTTAAAGATATCTTATTTAAACCTTTTATAACAGTAAAGCAAAGAGAGCACATACAAAATTAACACATTTAGAAAATAAATTAACTAAAAGCAAAATAATTACACTTTGAAACATATATCTATCTATTCCTTCACTTTAACAAAGTACTTACTTTAGATAATAAAGCAAAGAAAACTGTTAGCAAGCAGGAAAAAAAATCCTTTAACTTCTTTACACTAGGAAAACAATTCCTTTTTTTTGTAACCTAAAACCTTCTGATTTATTTATAATTTTTTGATGAAAAAGGAATGTTCTTATTTTAACCTTGTAATTAAAGTTCAAAACTGGTTAAACACATTTAAGCATATTAGAGAATCTAAATACAAATTAAAAACACAAACAAAAGGGGTGGGACGTAAAATATGAAACACTAGCTCATAAATGTAATAACTGGTAAAAACTGCATAAAATGTCATAAAAATAATAACTAGAAATGACAACAGTTACCGTGCTTTCGCAATTTAAAAAAGTTTTGCAAAAACACAATAACAGGATTAAAAATAGTTATATTGAATTAAATATGATTTAAAAACACCAAACTGCAATATCAACTATGGTGTACTGACTGTGGAAGCAGAACATAAAATAAACAAAATACTTGGGGTAACTTACAGATTTAGTTTTTTTTTAAAAAAATAATTAAATGATTACTAATTTAATAAGACAAAGCTTAGGGAACTGGGGCACGATCTGCTCCCACATTCAAAATGTAGATTTTGAGGTTGCATTTTCGTTGTGCACTTTTTTTTTTTTTATCACTGGAGACTAGCAGAAATTTTATATTGTAATCATGTAATTGAATATGCACTTATCAAAGGTGGTGACACCTCATTTAGAGAATTTTTGTAATTCTCTTATTTATTTATTTATTACTTTGTGCACTGATAACTGATATCTACGATGAATTATTTCTGATGGATTTTCTCAGAATTGAAGACAATCACTATTTTTTTGCACGATGAACGATTTTACGATGCATCACACCACATGTATACTGTTATTCACTAAATTTTCTATGAGATTATATGAACTTTCTGTAGATTACATTCACTGAAAACACACAAAACACTCTGGTATAAAAGCACACCACAAAACACCACTGGTATAGAAGCACACAATGCGCACATACAGCCCTCGATATCTGGCGGCGATGATCAAACACAAAACGGTGCTAGTGGAAGAAAGAAGGGTGGGCGCCCCAGCGCTCAGGTGATACTTGGCCGCATATTTCTTTTGAAGATGGAATTATAAGGGGAGACGCTCCGCAGCCCTTTGGATGGAGATCACAGGGGAGAGAAAGGGGGTGTCCAGGAAAGGAATCTCAGGACGGGAACACCACTTGTCGACGCCGATCGCAGATGAAGTGGGGGAAATCACTTCCACATCTGTTGACTTTTAGCAGGCAAGCCTACTAGCAGTTGCGTTTTTTTTTTTTACCGGGGATGCAGAGAAGAGAGAAGAACCAAAATTATCACATTCGCCGTAAAGTCGGAGTTGATTGTACCCCCCTCCATATTTTTTTTTTTTTTTTTTTTTATGTGGGGAAAAACGAAACTGTCAGGCACCAGAGGTTTTGTAAGGGAGATTGGTAGTTGAAAATATTTGTTAAGGCATTTAGAAGAACGAAATGATCATGTATCCAGGTTCAGATGTACGAAAAAACCCCACAATGATTGCTAAGTTATTTTTTATTCATACATATGATACTAGGGGGGCACACATGCAGTACTCGGAGAAAATCTCCGAACAGCGATTAGCAAGTTTACCAGACGAGAGCAGAGAGTCGAGTGTCGTCGTACATAGCAACAAATTGCCACTTTTGGCATGATAGAAAATCGCCAACACACACAAGTTCGCCCATGCACAATGGATAGTATATGCCAAATAACAGTTAAAATGCAGCCGGCAAGATAAGAATTCAATTTGGATTCCTAGCTAGGATGGGAAAGAAAAGGTTGCCAAACGATAGAATGTTACACGTGTTGTTTTGTCTAATAAAGAGGCACACCAAAGGGACATGAGATTTTTACTGCGCAGATGTTAAATTCTTTTTAGGTTTTTGTTGAGAAAGGAAAAAGAAGCGTAAGCATAAATTTTAACCGCGAAACAGAGATGATGTCCAAATAAGGTAATGCAGAATTGCTTCGATCGGAAATAGCAGACATCTGGAAATAGCTTTAAACGGTTGATTAATATGTGAGTGTATTTCTCACAAAGTTAAGCAGCTGCCGATTTTTCGGTTAGAGAAAAGCTAGCCGAGGGAAAAAAATGGAAAGTGAATGAAGGACATTTAAAACTGATTTTGAATTGAACAGAGACAGGGGGGAAGGAATAATTTAATAAAATAACCAATATATAACGAAATAATCGTTATAGCAAGGGTCTTTCGTTCTGAATTAACACTATTTAGATGAAATCATATGTTAAAAATGTGAAAATTCTCTTGGCGCTTTTTGTAACGAGCTATAAATCTCAGTTAGTCTTTTCTTTCTTTCTTTTTTTTTCATTGAATTGGTATCGTAATAAAAAAGGCTTAAATTTTAATTTTCGTTTTTATCTGAGGTTTGTATTTAAATTTTTATCATTATTGTCAATTCTTATATTTAAAACTCATTTATTAAAGCTGTTTATTTTAAACTGAAAATACATTTTGTTATCATGTAAAGTTGAATCGGAAACAAATATCTGCGTTAATACGTTTTAGAATGAAATCTCCTAAGAGTACTTAAGTCAAAAGATACTTAATCACTCATTATAAGAATTTTACTTATTGATGTATCGAAACACTTTATACGTTGTAAAAAAATTGACCCTCATATAAAATCATAAAAATAAACTTTTACAAAAACATTACACAAGCTACTTTCTATTGGAATCTCTTTCTTCATTTTTGCGCATTAAATATTTTTAGGAAATATTAATTTTGAATATTGGAAGAATGGGCAACATTCATAACAATTTAATTAATGTGAGTTACATTTTTCGCAAAGTCTTAAAAATTGCAACGAAGGAAACTTGTCCATCATCCATTAATCTAACTGTTATCGCATTTTGTGGATTTATTTTTCCCATTCAATCAAAAAATTCATACTTTTAAGAACTCATAGAAAATTTTAATCGTTAGTTACATCTTAAATGAAGCTTCATGTAAAGCATCGTTTTATATAGAGCATTGTGCGGAAAACACTTTGAGCTATTTCATATAAACCAGAATCAACTCTATTTTTAAAATCAATTTTTTAAAAGGGATTTTTGTCATTGATTTTTTAAGAAATGGCCGAAAAGAACTGCATGCAATTTTATTGTAGATTTAAAACTTATACGATTGCATTTAACCCTTTAACGTTCATTGGTTTCGCCACGAAACCACAAAATTTTAATTCCGATACGCAACGCTGACACCGTTATTTTTATCTAAAATATCCCTTTTATTTTGAACCAATGAACCAGTGCAGTATAATAGAAGTGCCTACTGGAGTCGTTTTGCTTCAGTTTACCTTCCATCGAAGTCGATGAGTCGAATATCCGATTGCATAGATGTTAAAGCAAGAAAAGGTGGAATTTCAAGAAATTCCGGAGCATTGGGATTGTCGAATGAGTAATGGGGTAAAGCGGTTTCGAAAAGCCAGGGCCATACTTTTTTTTTATCTAAATTAGATAAGATCCTAAAAAAAATTAGGAAAAAATCGAAAAAGAAACAAAAATATATAAAAATTTATTAAATTTTGTAAAAATAACTGATAAAAAAATAATAAAATTTGCAAAGAAATCCATAGAAAAAGCAAGGGGATACTGTGAACAACTTGGTCAGCCAATGAAATTCAAGTAAGCGACCAATGAAATTCATCCGTTCGCAACCTTGAAAACTACAATCGTCCGATAAGGAAAAGCGATTGTTTTGAAAAGATTATGCTTCATTTTCCAACTGGAAAGAAGAAACAAGATTAAAAAAGGGGGGGAAGTGAAAAATTTAACAGTTTAAATAAATTAGTCAATTTTTAACGGAATGTGGATAAACTCCGAAGCCAAATGCAAAGGCAGGAACGATGTCGACTTGAAATAAAGATGTAGGATAGATTTTAATTAAAAAGAGTGAAAATATATCAAAGTTAGAAATTTGGAATAACCGCAACTATGCGTTTAAGGTGGTTCGTGCCGCCTTCGTTTAGAAGGTGGGACAAAACCGTCATCTCTACTCAAGATAACAAGCGGTCTTTTTTTACCAACAGTATTGTTAGTATTGTATGGCCTTTTATTTTGTATGTGAAAAATCACGTTTTCGTATTTAGAAATATATTTGTTCTTAATTACCGGTGTCATTCATTTATTTCTACATCTTAGCAATGAAAATGCTATGAACGTTAAAGGGTTAACCTATTATTATGCTCATTAAACAAGAAATTTAGAAATATTTTCTATTTTTATTTATTTGTTATTTTTCTAAAGAAGTTTTTAGTTATTTTTCTAAAGAAGGAAATAGTTTATAAATTTCTGCATAGGTAATTTTAAATATATACAGGGATGAGATTTCCGCTTTTTTGCACACCTGTAAAATCTTAGAGAAAATGCTATATTATTTAATTGGAACATTTATGTGATTTAAGAGACAAACATAATTTCCATTATTATACTGGTGTCCAAAAAAGCGGAAATCTCATCCCTATATATATTATGTTGCTTCTGAATTAGAAACATGATGATTTCAAACAAAATTGTTAAAAAAGAAATTAAGTGGTTTAGTGAGTTTAAAATAAAATAAACTCGGTAGCTATACGATCCACGAAGGACCTGGGCCAACAGTACCCATCCCTATTTTCTAGATTCAAAGTCGATATGCTTTGCAGCATAATGTGTCTCAAACAAAAAATTTCAAGTCTATAGATATATAACCATGCTTACTTAAAAAAAGTATACATTTAAATATGCGATATTTCGCTGTTAAAAATGCATTTATATCTCACACAAAAGTAAATTTAATTTATATTTTTCGTAAATTTCAATTGTCATGCACATTTTTTCAATTGCGGTATAAAAATAATCAATAAAACTTTCGTTCCCCAACAAAGGTCCGAGCGGGGTTAGATCCCAGGTAGAAAAAATTCGAATCCAACGTTCTACCGATCAAGCCACGGAGGTGCTTACGAATGATGTAAATTTATGTGATTATAAACTATAGCATGAAGTTTAAGGGTTATTTTCTCAAGACCCCCTGGGTATTGCGTTTTATGGCTGTCATAAATTTATGTACTAACTATACTCTATCGATACACAAACGTTCATCCAATTTGGTGACACAAGCCTCGGACCCTCTCCTTGTTAGATGTTCAAGCAATAGATTTTATTCCATGCAAATATTTGAAACAGGTGTGGGGAAATCAATTATAAAGAATTTTAGGCATAAAAGTTTATTTTTTACAAACATTTTCTAAGCTTTTGGGGGATGAAATATATCATGGAAATTTGAATAAGTAGGTTTTAAGTAATGCAGACACACTGAGCTTTCATTCCAGGCATACAGATTGTATAGTAAAATAGGCAAAACGTACTCATGTGCTATTCTTAAACAAATGGTATGTGGAGAGGGAATACAAGGGTCGCAAATTATCAGAGAAAAATAGAGTAAAAATAATGCATTAAATACCAGTATTTTTTTACAGCGAAATTTGTCTTCAACATTCCCTTTATATTATTTGAAGCATTTTTTTCGAAGAAAATACAGGTAGTTTCTCTTTTTTTACTGTGTTTTTCCTGACCACTCACTACCCTGTATACTTAATACATGTCAGGAAGGGTTAAGTATGGTTAAAGCTTCCTTAATTAATTGTTTTTTAAAATATTTTTATTATGCACTGTAAGTAAAGAAAGATTCATGGTTACACTTCTAAAAAATATTCCTTGAATTTTGTCTAAGCAAATATGTTTACATAATATTTTTTCCCAAATAATTTTTAATAATATTAAAACGCTTCAGCTTAAAGCTATTCTACCTTTTTTCAAACTGGTTTTATTTCCCTTAATAAATATTTTAATACTAAATATATTAGATCAAACTTCCAATATATTAGGAGATTTAACTCGTTATTTCCTCATGATCAAAATCAATCATTTTCAAATTTCTTCTATAATACACTTATGTGGCAATTTTAGTATGATAACTCATTGTTTAACGAATAATATTATGTATTATTTATATTCTACGTTCAATATTAAAAAAAAAAAAAATTGTGGGTCATCCCTCCTTAGCTCTTGGCAGCCCGTTGTTTCCGCTGCGGAGACATCATCTTTCCTTCCAAAATTTGATTCTGGCACCAGTAGTGAAGGAAAATAAAATTTTCCTTATTTAATAAGAGAATTTTTGAAATTGTCGACTTCAAGGAAAGTTTTTAAAAAAGTGGTGCTGAACGATTAAAATTTATGAAAGAGGCACCGGAGTACGAAGGGTTAATCTACCTAATATTAATGTATTTACTCTTTTTAATTAGTTAAATAGTTTTGATATACGCTATAAAGTAAAAACTCCCAATTTTAAAGCATAAAACATGAGAATTTATATTATAAATTGAATATTTTCTTTAGGTTTATATTTAATTTATTGTAGGAGGATTTTTCATAAAGAAATTACCTTCTGTAAAGGGATTACAACTCAGCTTTATCTGCTCGAATTCAAATCTTTGAATGTTTGGATTTGACGAGTAAAATACATTTCATACCGGGTGTCCAGTAAATGACTGACCCATTTTGAATGTAAATTAAAAAGAAACTATTTGAGATAAAAATGCGGGGCTTGCTGTATTGTTATTAGAATATAAATAAATTTTAAAATATGCACTTTGTTAATGTAATATAATAATATTTAAAATAATATCTCAGTCTCAAGACTGAGGAGGGGAAATGAGGAGGGGAAATGAGGGGGGGTGGTTCAATCACAAATATTATTTTAAATCACTTTCCAACCAACTTACCCTATTTCTGAAGCTGATTCGATAGTCGATTCAACATATAGATTCAGATTCGACAACATATAGATTCAGATTTAGTAGAAAATCTCATATTTATGAAAATTAGAGTCATGTCTGTATTCAAACAGCCTGTTACCGCCAGCGCAATATTTTTTTCCGAAATTTGAACTGTATTAACAATGTACATGTTTAAAAATGTATTGATTTTCTAATAACAATACCGCAAACCGTGCATTATTATCTCCAACCGTTTATTTGTTATTTAAGTTCAAAATGGGTCAGTTATTTACTGGACACCCGGTACATTTTATTCAGAATCCAATAAAATCATCTTTTAAAAATTTATCGAAGCAGAAAGTCGTTTAAATTTTTATTTTCGTATTTAAGTTTTTTTCAGCATTACATCAAGAAAATTTCTCTGTTCTGGGTAGCGAAATACTTTGAAATGGTTGTTTTCTTATCATCTGATTAAAGGTCATAATTTGGTGTTTATTTTTGTTCCTGATAATGTATTTGTTTTTAGAACATTTTTTTTAATCTCTTTATCCCTTTTCAAGTATTATGGTTATTTTTTTTCAATAAAGATAGTACTCTTGCAATATTTTGCTCAATATAAGCACTTCTAATTTATAAGTACACCTAAAATTTTGGTATACGGATAAAAATTAGTTGCAAGTGTTTTATTTATTAACTACCCTATCATTATACTTCTTTATAATTAATATATACAGGGTGTCCGAAAAGTCTGGAAACGGCCGAATAACTCGAGAAATACATATGAGATTGAAAAACGTAAATATACGTGTTAAATATTTTTAAATAAGCTACTCTGTGATACCAAATTTGACCTTCGAAACCGACCCCCTGGGGGTCAGAGGGGGTCCAACTTTGAAATCTTAAATTATAACCCCCATTTTTTATTGCAGATTCGGATTCTACGGACAAAAATACGTAACTTTTGTATTTGATGTTTATTTCAAATCTTCGTTTATCACGGTGTAATCGAGCATATTAAATCGATACATATTCCCGCTTTTCCAACGGGATTTTCCCTAATCGAAACTGATTGGGCAGAATTTTTGACGTCAAATTCCTCGTCTTTTGCAGGAATAGCGTTTCCTGAAAATTAAATCCTGATTATTTCAATAGTGCTACACTGTTAAAAATTTGACCCATTTGCTGCAGCGTCACTCCACAGCTATTATAGAATATCTCTTTTGTGACCAATGAGAATGCTCCATAACACAGTAAAGTAATCGTTTTCTATAAAAGCGGTGGAGTGACGATGCAGCAAAAGGATAAATTTTTTTACAGTGTACTTTACTGAGTTATGGAACATTCTCATTGGTCATGAAAGAGATATTCTATAAAAGCTCTGGAGTGACGCTACAACAAAAGGATTAAATTTTTAACTGTGTAGCACTACCGAAATAATCGGCACGGGTGATTTTTAGGAAACGCTATTATTGCAAAAGACGAGGAATTTGATGTCATAAATTATCCCCAATTAGTTTCGATTAGGGAAAATCCCGTTGGAAAAGCCGAAATATGTATCGATTTTATATGCTCAATTACACCGTGATAAACGAGGATTCGAAATAAACATCAAATACAAAAGTTACGTATTTTTGTCCGTAGAATCCGAATCTGCAATAAAAAATGAGGGTTATAATTTAAGATTTCAAAGTTGGACCCCCCTCTGAGCGCCAGGGGGTCGGTTACGAAGGTCAAATTTGATATCACTGAGTAGCTTATTTAAAAATATTTAACACGTATATTTACGTTTTTCAATCTCATATGTATTTCTCGAGTTATTCGACCGTTTCCAGACTTTTCGGACACCCTGTATAACTTAATATTGTGAAATCTCTGAAATGTATGCTTGTTCTCTCTTTGAATCCTAAAATTGTTAGATTTTTCAACATGATATAAAAACTTAATTAAGAATATGAATGTAACTCATGACAGCCTTAATTATTTAGCAATGTTTCGAATTTGTATATATCCGTAAAATTATTTTATTTTAGTGAACGGTTATATAAATACATAGCGATGAAAAAGTTTCAATAAACAACAATAAAAAAAGTCATACCTCGGGCATAGATTACGAAAAACTTTTCAACACATTCAGAATAATGTAACAAAACTGAACCTTTTAAAAGTTAAAATGATATGTCTAATTCAGCTATATGGAAATGCAAAAGACATTTGAAAACCAAATTTTAACTGTTAACTTCTACAATCAAACATAATATTTTAACACGTTTTAAAACACATTTTCTGCAGTAATAAAAAAATTTAAGGGGACTCAGAAGTTGAAAATTTTTCAAAAAATCGATTTTTTATGATCTAGTTTGATTATTCAATTAATTCTTAACTCAATGCAAAAAACCGCTTAAAAATATTTGCATTTTTAACGGAATTACAAGCACAGAGCTGCCAACTTCTACGCCTATTTAAATCTTATAAACATGTTTGGAACCACAAAAATGTTTTAGTAAAATGCATACTAAAGATATTCAATGTATGTATTACAGAACATATTCTTAATTATTTACTAAAATTTCTGCTTCTAATATGTTTATTTGACTGTAAATAGGCGTTGTAGTTGGCAGCCTTGCAAGCATTTATGTATCAACACTTTCATAGCCGCACCCATATAATTTCAACTTTAAGTCGCGTTTTCTCAAAACTTGATTTACTAACACCAAGATTTTGAAAAAACTATTTGATAAAATGGTTTTTTTTTGCATCCATATAATATTATTATCTATAATGAAATAATATATTTTAGATAGTTTAATATTTTGAGTATTTTTAATGAAAAACAAATTGTATTTTTTAGGGGTATTTTAAATTTTAAAATTTGAGAGATTTTTTTAGATTTTTTTTTACGTTATAGTTATATCCTTAATTACTTCTATAGATAATCATGCTATAAGCATGCAAAAAAAATTAGGCCCTTCCATAAAATAGTTTTTTTTAAATCTTGGTGTAAGTTGTCAAAAATCAAGTTTTGAAAAAACGCGACTTTTATATGAAATATATTATATATAATATTATATTGTAATTACATTGAAACTATATCGACTATTATATTGAACTTATATGGATGCGGCTATGAAAGTGTTGATACAGAAATGCTTATAACTCCGTTAAAAATGGAAATATTTTTATGCGGTTTTTTGCATTGAGTTAAGAATTAATTGAATAATCTAACTAGATCATTAAAGAAAACTAACTCGATTTTTTGAAAAGTTTTCAACCCCTGAGCCCCCTTAAATGGTGAAAGAATATCTCGAACGGTAGGTAAAAAGCAAATGAAAAAAAAAATTCGAAATGCCTAAAAAAGTAATACTGACCGGATGGAATTAAATTTTTTTCGTCTATCATCGTGTCTGTAAATTAGCCGAGACAGAGTCGGATGTTGTTGTACTGGACATGACGGGAAATGGATTTTGTGAATAGGGCAATCGTAAATTCTTATTTAATCGACTATTTGTCTTCTGAAAGTGAAATAAATTGCATGTTAATTAGTGACATGCATATTATTCTAAAAAAAGGAACATCGCTATCTTCATTAACTGATTTTTATGCAGCGGCAGTACATAAGTAGACATGATTATTATTTATGTTATGAGAAAACGTAACTGTCTTTTTTCTTAAAATATTATTTTGCTTTCAAGACATTAGTGATTGAATTTATTTTGGTGCAGTAACCTTATTCACATTTGATTAGATAGTAAACTGTCTAAGGTGTCATAGTAAACCGATTATAAAAACATAAAAAACTATGGAATTGTTTATAAAATATAACTTATTGCATTGAAACGGAAATATAAATGCTAAAAGTGATTAAAGAAAGCGTAGAGTCTTAAAAAAATATCTACCACTTTCATACACACAACATCACATAGTGGTAAAGGTATGTGTATCTGAAAAAAAATGTACTTGACAAAATAACATGTCGAAATATCAGACATTACGAAATCAGGTTCTTTAATAAATATTATAATCTATAATCAGGGGTGCAAAAATCTAGGAGCCAGAGGGTAGTCTCTCACCACTAAAATTTTAATGTTTTTTTTTCGTTCAAAATTTAATAGCATTCTAGCACGAATTTTACCCGAAATATTAGACTGAGAAAAACGAAATAAATTTTGTGGTAAGAAACTGCCTGCTGGCACCTAGATTTTTGCAACCCTGTCTATAATTGTGATTTTTTTTTGTAGTATTTTAATATATATGAAGCATTTCACTCCATATTCTCGGCGATTAAAAAGAACCTGATGTTTTAGATATTCTACCGCTACATTTATAGGATTCTATTGTATTTGCGAATAATGAGCATGGGATAAACACATGTTGGTGAAAAAATTTTACTATTTTACTATTTAAGAAACATAATAAGCTCTAGATGTTCTATGTTATGGAATTTGTCTAAAAGGCTAGTTTTCTAGTTGTATTCGATATTTGGTATCTTTTCAACTACATTCACCGGTGTCTTTCGAGAGACACCGCTGAATGTTTATCAAATACATATTTCAAATTTTCAAAATAATTTTTTTTATAAGTACTAATTTTAATAGTATCATCATTTGAGTGAAAATAAAATTTTACATGTCTACTTACTAAAATGACTTTTAACCCTCTTATAAATTCGTTGATCAATTTAGTATATTTTTATGTTTATCTTTATAAATAAGTTTTTTTATTTCTTACCCATCATACGTAGTATAGGGTAAATCTTGTAATCACTTTGAAAAAAAAAATGGCGGGTTTACTGGAGACACTGGAGATTACGAAAAACATATTTTTAGAAAAAAAAATTGCCATGCTTTTGTCTGTGTCCATCATTTTGTCTGTTCGTCCATCCGTTTGTCTGTCTATGTGCCTGTAAACGCGGTATCTCACAAACAAATTGATAGAGATTTAAAATTACATGTGTACATAGTATGTAAGAATGGAAAGAACCCTTTTAATATCAGTAACCTCGATTATCCGGAACTATTTTTTAGACTCTCTCTCTCTCTCTCTCTCTCTTTTTTTTTTTTTTTTTTTTTTTTTTTTTTTTTTTTATTGATAAGGACATATAATAATTTTCGATTTCTTTTTATTTTAAAGAGTCTAAATAAAAGACAATAAAAATTATGAATATTAAATTATGAATATAAAATGAAGTCGATTAGATATTTAATTGCTGAGATATTTCTAAACAATTTTTTAAATTTCATCAATTTTTCATGACTCTGTATTTTATTCAAATTCCAATTCAAAGATACTCCCTCTGTCCCAAATTAGTTGCGACATTTGAATACTTTTGTACTGATTATTGATATTTATGGCTTTATGATTTTGTTTGAACATTTTTCAGAGAGCTATACCATCAATCAACAATATTTACGTACTTAACATTCCCTCAATAATTCCATAAATAAGTAATTAATAAGTTTAAAAAATCCTGGTTCACACGCTATTAAGCCACGCCCCATTTTGGTCAAGATTTTTTAAAACAATAATAACATAAATCTGTCTTCAATCTGATCAATCATGAATTCTCACACCTTATTACTTCTGATACCTGGTATACACCGTAATATTCATTCTAGTATAATTTTACTGGTGTCGATGTACTAAACTGCATCAGAAGTTACTTATGACTCAGCCTATTTGAAATGTCGCAACTAATTTGGGACAAAATTTTCATCCTAAATGTCGCAACTAATTTGGGACAGAGGGAGTATATTTTAATTGCAAATGAGACGCTTAATCCACCGCAGTAAACTGTTAGTAAATATGATTTTTATTTTTGGTGTTATAAGAATGTTTCCTTTACGCAGTTTGATGGTACTTGATTACTGTGGAACAAACAACTATCGCCAAACTATGAGATTAAATGATAATCATGCCTTACCATATATGTCACATTCACTTGACATTAAATACTTTAAATGTGTTTGTTACACACTCAATGAGTTTTAATTCGATGTTTTATTTGCTGTATCATTAATCATTTATTTATTTATTTATTTATTTTGTCATTTAAAAATTAAAAAATATGCAAAATTGTATAATTTACTAATAGTTTGGCGACTTATATTATGGGTTGATGGGATAATCAAGTAGTATTTGCAATTCCTTAATAGAGCATTACTATGTGTTAAAAATATTTAAATATACATTTCAATTTTATTTTGGAATTGCGATACATTTTATAAATAGCTTACGCATGTTTTATTTTCATATTTTATATTAAGCATATCCATGATGGGTAAGTATTACGGTAGACCCTAAAGACTAGTTTCCTGAGTAATCGTATGGATATCGCAGTCAGCTGTAGCGTGTGTTTTTGTCAAATTTTATGCTTTAATTGTAAAGAAATATAAGAAAGAAATACTAGTTAAAATTAAATCATATCTCTGAAGAATATATCTACTGTGATATCATGATTATATAACATATACGTAACTAGGACTTCCCTCAGAGGGATTAGTCTGAGCGATATTGCTGAGAATAAACATTTAATAACTTGCGATAAGTAAAGAAAATGAGATGTTACCTTTAATTGGTCATTCATTATGATAAAATATGATGAAAATAAGCATATTGAATCATAGAATTACAAAATCTTATACATAAAGTTGCATATACTATTTTTATAAAAGAAAAGCAAACCATGCATGGATATAAAATTAGAAATATGCAAAATGTTAAAAGTAATACAGAAAATAAAACACCAAATTTTCCTATATTGGAAATATAACTCTTTGAAATGATGTCATGAGCATAAACAGAAGCTTCGCACCGATTTGAGAAACTATAAATGACATAAACTATTATGTTTGAAGAGAATGGAGTGTATTTTATATGATGTGAAATCCGTCGGAATAGTTTATAATGTTGAATATCTGTTTTCCACGGATGCAATGAGGTTGTCGATAAGAGTTAAGGAATCCTTTTTTTAAAAATTTGTCCTAACGAGCACTTAAATCTTATAAGTTACTGTGATGCCAAAGTTATAGTTTCTGACCCCAACAGTATCCTAGAAATTGCAATATTCTCAATAAATTATGTTTAAAACTTAAACTAAAAGATTTTAAATTTTTAGTCATATCGACATCAAAGAATTCTCAATTTTAGAACTTCTTTTGCTCGTGCATTGATGCTGATTATTGTTCCTACGCAAAATATAGTATATTTTGCAGCAAAGATAGTTACCAACATTTTTTGCCCACATTATTTTTTAAATCGGCTAGGTACTCCTAATGATAACGAAAATCACACAAACGTTAATGCTTTAAAGCATAGAAATACAGAATCAAAAGCTATTTATCTCCTATTATATACACATAAATTATCCAATTAGTGCTAGCAGATGCATTTTTAAATATACATAGATCAATATAACGCTTCATTTTTCTTTTATTAGTATTTCTTAGTATTCATTTTTCATTTATTTGTATTATTCAGTAAAATACTCACTTTCTTAAGCCCGAACTACGTCAAACTTTTTATAAAAGCGCCTAAGTCCATATAACAGCGAAGTATTGTGAAGAGTATTAAATACAAGGTAGTAGAAAACTTAGCCAAACGCAGGTAATAAATCGCCAAATATTGTTCTTTTCGCCCTCTCTCGAAATGCATTTTTTCAGCACATTTAAAAAACACGATTTTGAGTTATCTTATTTAAAATTCAAATAAATAAATAAGAGGAAGCAATAATAGCATCAGTCAAAACATTTTATTTCAGCATCAAGGAATTGTATCGTAGTTACACACGTGGAAAAAAGCTGCTTTTGGCCAAAAAACGTTGTCTTCACTAAATTTGAATCCGATTAAAAAAAGTACCGTAATTAATTAAAATGTTATAGGCAGAGCTGCCAAGTCTCTGGCATTTTGGATACAGGTATTTTAATACAGAAAATCTTTTATTAAACAGGAACATTCTGCGGATTTAAAAAATAACTTTTCCTATAAGGAAATTCTGCTGTGCAATAAGCGGGGGCTTGGCATCTCTGTATAGGAATATTTCGTAACCTTCTTTTTAACCTTAAAAAAAGCAACGACCATTTTTCGGGTTCAAAAAGTATTGCTAATTGTTCCATTTTGCATACAAAGTACTGATTGTAATATTAATACATCTATGGTGATAAATTTTCAATAATTTTTCAAATCCCATTTATTTCATTAAAAATATAAATCTTTTATTCATTTAGTTTAAAATAAATGGTTTTTAACTAATTTCATAATACTTTTAAAATATCACTTTTCATTGGCCATCTTTTTAAAGCATTTAGAAAATGGTTGTTGTTTTCAGTCAAATATAGACTTTGGTCTGTCCGCATTTTATTTTATTATTATTATTATTTATAAATGGTGGAGAAATATTCATACTTAATCCATAACGTACATAATATATGACTCTGTTATTACATAAGTCACCTTTTTATTATCATAAAAATTATGTTTTTACTGATTTTTATTAACTCAATAGGAAAAATTTTGTGCTTTGAGCAATAGATGTCCACATTTCATTTATTTATTATTTTAACAAAATTCTTTGTATTGAGAAGAATTTTTATTCAAATAGGAAATCCAAATGTCGCTGTTAATAAAGAAGAAAGTTACAAAAAAAGTTACAAAACGAGTAGACGCATACTATCAAATATAGAAAAACGACGAATCCAAAAAAGACGTCGTATGAAATATCATCTTTGAAAGCAAAAAAACGAGGTCTGATTATCGAGCCTACTGATTACAAAATGTGCATTACATTAAAAAAAAAAAAAAAAAAAAAAAAAAAAAAAAAAAAAAAAAAAAACTGCAAATATTGTTTTTTTTTTTTTTTTTTTCTTTTTGTGCAGTTTTGGCTTCGGAAGTTGCGCTATGTTGCAAAAAGATATAAGCGACTATGAAAACACACTTGGTAAACGTTCATGCTCAGTTTTACAAATAAATATGGCATATATATGCCCTATACACACCGAGGTACCTAATTGGTGCCAAAATGGCGTTCAGTTGCCTAACATGCTGGTTATCATATAAATGTTATAATAAATTGTTTGTTCTAAAAATATTATCATTTATTGATTATTATTTCTTTTTTTTTAATAACAGAAAATGTTTCGTTTATTCCTTTTTTTCATTTTGAAAAAAATAAATAACGTGTTATTATAGCATGCTATATGTATCTGGTAATCAAAACTATGTTTTCGCCTAATTGGCTTAAAATATCTCGCCAAACCCGGTGCTTATATCTCTAGTATATTATCTCAAGTATTTTATTTATGTATACTATAATTGTTTTTACATACCACTTACTTCTTCTTGTATATAAAAATAGGTAAGTGGCTCCTTTATGCAGTATAAATCTTTAAAAAAAAAGCCCCCGTTGCCCCTTTTTGGATCGAATTAAAAAAAAAAAAATAAATCTATGTCTAATTCCAATATTGCTCCCAGGTATGCATACATATTCCAAATTTCAAAGTTGTATACCAACAGGAAATGGATGAAAAATGGAAAAAGATATCACATATGCACCAGGGTACATAATTGGCGTCAAAATGGCATTATTTTACCTCAGACGGTAACCCGGCTTTATTTATTTATTATTTGTTTATTTACTCATAAAATGTTTATTTACTTTCATTTCCTTTTTTTAATTATATAAAATATTTCTTTTTATAGTTATTAATTATTATTATTATTATTTTATTTACTGTAAGTTCTTTTTGAAAATAGAAAATTATTTAAAAATGTGTATGTAAGCGCTATTTGAAAACGGAGTTTTCGGCAAATGGGCTTTGAAAAAAAAATGCGCCAAATCTGATGCGCTTGTGGTATCCGTGCCGAAAAATTTGTGCCCAGAATTGACTTTCACTCACAAACAAAATATAAGTTAAAAGAAAACATGCAATAAAAATAAATATAAAGGGAAAATGATGTCATAAAAGACAATTTTTATTTAAAAACGTAATTGTTTCTAATTTTCACACGCGAAATATATAAAACATTCTTTTAGCGATCAAAAAATGCTATTAAGAGATTATCACAAAATTTCAAAATCAAAGTTTTTATGACATTTTTTTAATATAAAAAAATAACAGTTTTATTTTTCTGCATGATTAAATATTCAAATGTTTTATTGCATTCCATATTTTTGAGTGCGTTAATGATTACTATTTACTCCATGTACTGATTCGGTTATCTACGAAAATATCCAGCTGGTGAAAATCACGCGCACCAAATTTCTGTGACGTATGCAAATAAATTGTGCTTTTTTATCAGTTTTTTTAATATAACTTTTAAACTATTTGGAACTAATTTTTCGTATATAGTGCATTCACCAGATTACCTTCATAGGTACCTATTGGTACAAACAGAATCAAAATCCGACAAGTACTTTTTGAGATTTGCTTGACGAAAGAATTTTTTTGACTTTTAATATCGTTACGTATCTCTGAGTATAAAGACTTCGCTTCGCTCAGACAATAAATGAAAATCTATTGATTTGGTGAAAAAGAAGAAAAAGATAAACTATTTATTTTTCTAAAACTCTTTATTTTTCTTTAGATTGCCTTTGAAATAAATTTACGGGTGATGGTATTAGTCTATTTTTGTAGTTTAAAGCGTAACAAATATACATATTTGTTTTTTTCCTCCAAATACTTTTTAAGAATTCGTTTTCTAGAAACAAAATGAGAAGAAGCCAGTAAAGTTCACAATCCAGAAGGAAAATAAATAAACCGAGTGAAACAAATTGGAAATGGCTAAATAAACTAACACTGCCCACTGGGCCAGTTCCATTTATTTCCGTCTGGACATCGTGTCTACAAAAACAGCGACGCGGAGTCGAATCTTGCTGCGTTGGACACTATGGAAGACGGATTTTGTGGATTAATTAGGGCAATCATTATTTGTAATTTAATCGAATATTTTTGTCGGCATAAATAGTTCACGAATGATTTATATCATGTTCTAAATATAGAACAATTATGTTTTCAGTAGTTTTAAGTTTACGCATAAAAGTGAATTTGTTTCTTTTCGTTTCGTTTCTTATTGAAAAAAAATGCATCAATTTTGGAAAAGATTCTCATTATTTAAAATACATCTATTTTTTAAACAATTTCCCATATAGTTGAAAAGTGTTTATGATTTCAGTTTGTCTATCCTACTGTCTGCCCTTTCTCTAACTCGCGTAAGTATAGATAGATCACCATTAAATTTATAAATTTTATTGATATCCTCTATAGCATGATGAATACCGAAAATGCAGCATTTGCAGTTTCTTCATAGAGATATTCAAAACAGACCGATGAGAGAATTTCCTTTGCGATACTTTTCAATAATGTTTCACTGTTACAAACTCATTCGAATTGACACATAGTTTTGGAAATACACAACAAGATGCTGACTATAGAATATATTAAGTACCGTATTCATCGATTATTTACAGGGATTCTCAAAACAATGCCATTACATTATGGTTTACAGAGAAAAATATTTACATTGTATTTTATTCTTCATGCATTTTGGAATTGATATATGTATCAAGGGTGCACGGCAAGATATTTACTGAAGAATAATATGTACTTAGTATTTATCATTAATATACAAGAATACACAAAATAATTTGGTTACAGGATTCTCAATGAGTAAGAATTACCGGAAGGAGTATGTTTTGTGTTCTAATAAGTGTATTTTTATTAAACTATTTTTTTTAAATATTTGTTAGTTTGAATAGAATCTATAAGTTATATACAGGGCAGCACGAAACATCTGAAGTACAATTTCATTTATAGATGAAAATTGCTGGTGGAAAAATTTCAACTACTATTTGCATTTTCTAATTAAATTGTAGCATACTATGTATTATGTGATAAGTCTACAGTACATATGCTGGTCTTTAAAAAAATTAGATTTTTTGCTCGTCTTTTGACAGAAATTGATGAAATTATGCTTTTAAATGTGTTATGTGTTTTATAAACTGAATTTTAAAACAATCTTTTTCACTTTATTATAATGTATTCAAAGTTCTATGGCAAAGACTTATTAAAACTTTCGTTGTAGTATTCTAAATGATTTGGAAAATGTTTCATATTGTATGGTTAATTCTTTTTGTTAAGTTTTACTTCAAAATACCCATTTTAAATCTTTTATTAGATATAAAACGATAACAATTATGCTAATCTCATATTTGTTTTTCTTGTCTCTTGTTTCTTTTAGAAATATTTTTCTGCAAAATAAATTAAGTTTGTTGGTTACAAAAGGGTCTAAAAAGATAAAACATATGTTAATCTTTGAAATTTCCAACATAACAAAATATCCTTCATAATTTTAGCTACATTATGGTACCATAATATGATAATTTTCAATCTGGGATACTATTTTAGATATAAAAAACATGATTTTCCTATAAAATGGTAACTTCTTTATTGTTTTCTTTAAAATCGATATTACATTTCCAGAAAATCTGTACCTTTTATAGGTAACCAACAAACCTTGAAGTCTTGACTACAGCAGAAATGTAAAAAGAGAACAATGATGTACAGAAGATGGAAATAATTCTTTTTATTATACTTTTTCTATTTTTTCCATCCTAAAGTTTATCGTATTTAAAAAAAATCCAAAGATCGTCAAAGGTATTGATAGTTTTGAGTTGGTAAATGACATTATTTTTCTCGGTAGACATATACAGAGACGACGAAAAAATAATCAATGGTACTTGGTTGAAAGAGAAAAAATAACCATTCTTCAATTTTATCGGTAACTTTCCGGCAGTACATAAAGCGCATTGATTCTTTAAATATTTGTTTCGCTAACAGAGACAAATATTTATAATATTTCTCTTGAGTATTTATCGAGGTTTATAAATTTTGGAAATATTTGTTTAGTTGAAAGAATGAGTTAAAAAATTTATTTATTTATTTTTAATGACAAAATTCTTATGTAACAGATAATGTTCATTAATGTATTTACAAAGTAACAATCTCCTTTGAATAAAAAATAAAATCCTGTAAAAAAAGGTATTTTACAACAAAAGGTGTTGGCACTTCCGCTATTAGCACAGTTAAAAATTTATAAGCTATTGTCATTAAAGTGCTGTGAAATTTATGAACTGTAATTAAAATCACATTGCTGGTGACTGAGTTATGCACATAACTTCATTTCTTACTTTAACCCCTTATGGGGAGTGGTATGTCTATGAAACCACTTAATTTTAATTGCTAATGTAGCCTAGCAGCAAAACTTTAGTTTAAAAAATTCAATTTATTATATGAGTGAAATGTCGCTCTTTCATATTCTCAAATAAATTTGTTTTCAAATACCGGTGTAAACCATTTACTATATGTGTGAAATGTAGCTCTTTCATATTCTCAAAAAATTTTGTCTTCAAGTACCGGTGTCAATCATTTATTTCAACATATTCCCAATAGAAATGCTCTGCGCCGCAAAGGGTTAATTGTTGCTTGAATCATGTTTTACAATATCGATAATTCTGGTAGATTTTACATTGTAGTTGCCTGAAAAAATGACCAAATAAAGAGCATAGGAAATCACTGTATTAACAAAGAAAAAGAAAAAAAAGATGTTCGCAGCACGGGTACCAACATAGCTCCTGTAAAATTCACAATCTTCGAGAGTGATGCAAATTTTCTGAAGTAAAAGAACACATAACAGAAAATAAGTCAATTTTTACTTTATTTTCGAGCTTGAATTTGATTTCACAGAATCAGTGCTCGAAAATAAGCATCATAAGGATAACGATTTTTCACAGATTTTTTTTTTTACAATGGAAATGAATTTTGTAAATATCTTTTCGTTTCAAATACAGATAAAAATATGGAGATGAAAATAGCACAGAATAAAAATTTCGCAATAACCTGTCCTTTGCCTATTTCCTTTTATTCGGTGGTGAACCTATCATTATGGATACCTAATGTGTTTCACAGAAAAGTACATCGGTCGCACGAACAACTACTGAAACATAATATATGGAGACGCAGCAGCACAGATAATTCACCACTTCGAGTTTACAGCTAAAATTGCAGAATTAGTTGAAACGCGATTCGGGTATTTAAACGGTCTACCAAGTCATATCTTGGTGGGAAATGATAATGGCTTCTTGTGAAGATGCGTTTTTCTTCCTGATTGTTTTTTTCACCATTCCTCCTACTTAATTGTTATAACTCGAGAACTGTTTACGATAAATAGTTTAAACTTGGTTTTTTTGCAATTGTTGTTCTTTAGTTTTGACTCATGCAAATTAAAAAAAAAAAAACATTTACTATATATTTTTTTTTGTTTACTTGTTTACATATATATATTCATATTAAGTTACATTACCTTTTTAAATATTTTTAATTTTATTTAAATTAATATTTTTTTAAACGCTGAATCAAAATTGAAGCTTATATATTCTCTTTTTAATGAAAAAAATAACTTCTACAAATAGTATTTCAAATTAAAACGATTTTAAATTACCTCATTTTTTTAAATGAATTTTAAATTTCAATGCTTTTTTTTATTCTGAGAAATTTTTCCAAAGGATTTTATTTAAAAATCACATGGTAAAAATTCATATATTAAACTCAGTATAAAATAATTATTCTAAAATGTGACCAGCACCCAAACAATAATAAAAATAATAATAAACTATAGATGATTATAGAACACATTTCATATGAATAGAAAAATAAATACTCTTATATAATATTTAATTAAATCTATTTAACCCCTTAACTGTGTCATTGTTTTCAACAACATAAATTAAAAATAGGGGCTGTAAACCATATTTTCCATACTAAAATAGTGGCTTTACTTAATCGAAAAACATCTGCCAATCAATAAAGATGAATTTTCAGTTAAAATTAGTGGTGTCAAAAAGCTTTAAGTAACGAAGCGCGCAAAGAGCTCCTGCACGAAGTCAGTTCGGGCAACACAGTTAACCCGGAAAGACGCGCGCAGGGCCTAAAGGACCCGGAGTGCGTATGGATTTTACAATTGCAACCACTAATTTTTTTTAAGTAATCTTCAACTTATTTTATCGCAAAATTTCTAAGAATTGTCTCCGCCTTAATAAGGTGACTGTTATAATTTGATTTTATTGGTGGCAAAGATAAAACTATTCATACTCTGATAAGCGCGCGTTCTCCCGGGTTAACCCTTTCCGGCGCGGAGTAAGTTTAATTGAAATAATTATCTGCCACCAGAATTTATAAACGAATTTATTAGAGAATACGAACTTGCTTATTTTCAGGCATTTTATCAAAGGAAAATTTTAATTAAATATTCTTGGTGCCAGTAAAATTAAAATTAGGTGTCCTTTTTAAGGGACACCGCGCCGGAAAGGGTTAAGGGGTTTAACTATATTTATCACTTAGTTTTTTATACTCTCTATTAAATCAAAGTAGAACTAGCAAAGAACTAGCTAGTCCAGCAAAGGAAAACTGATTAAGCTATACGACTTCGAACTATTTTCCTACCGGACGTGGCCTCATGCCACCAAACGATCTCGGAAACACCAACTGTGTTAGATACACAGTTAGGTGCCTTGATTTGGAGAATTGTTTTTAAAGAATGTAGCGAAAAAAAATTTCCATTTACTAATTAAATATATTTTGACACACATTTTCTGGTATGAATTATTGAGATTAAGAAAAAAAAAATAAACACATTTGCTTTATTGCAGTCAGTCGTTAATTTTTTATCTGCAATTTTCAGCCTATTGATAAATTGAGCGTTGCAAAACATTTAACAACAAAAAATACAAAAAAATTAACAGCATTTGCTTTTTTGAAAGATACTACTTATCATTAACCCCTTTGCGACGGAGGCCTCTTACGAAATTTTTAACGTTTGGCTACCGGTTTTCAAAAACAGAAATGTGTGCCTTTTTATATGGAGAAAAAGCCTCCGATTAAATAAGGAAAATTTTATAGCAAAATTTTATTGGTGAGGACAAACAAGGATTCTTAAGCCTTTCTGCGGCACGTATACGTGTCGCTCGTCCCAGAGAACGACTACAGCTTGAATACGCTGTAGTCGTTCGACATCTTCAAAGTCCCTTCGTAAAGTTCGGATAATTCAGATAATTTTTCAGCAGAAATATTAGTATTTTTATAGAAAATAAATTTAGGTTAAACGCACGAAATTTCGTCCTAGTCAACAAGGGATTTTCTGTAAGAAAACATTAATATCGAAGAATTTCCTGGTCGAAAAATTCCAGGTGGCGTAGGAGCTTTGCGCTCCCTGCATTTTGCGCTTTTCGATGTGTTTAACTTTGTGAAATTAGTTTTAAAAATTTACCATATCCTCCAAATTTCAAATTTATCTGCATAATAATTTGTTTAGTAATGTACTTGGGCTATATATAAAACCACCTGTTTATCATATTTAGATTACTACTTTAGATAACTTGATGACTATGGGAAATTAATTTACACTATTTTAATTTCATTTAATGTGCTTCATTTCGAAATATATGTATCGTTTACAGCGATTAATGTGAACATTTTCTATTCTAAAAACGCACAGTGATTTTCTTTATTCTTTTTCTGTTTTCGATGTCCAGTTTCTATGGGCCAATTTATCACACTGCTTTTATAAAAAGTTTTCGCAATAGTAGCTGGGACTTACGATCCTCCAAGCACGTATAGTGGTAAGTCTAATTCTTACTGATTTTCGAATTAACAATAGATATATTTTTCCTTCGAAGGTCAGACATTTACGAGAAACATGTGCAAAAAGTTAAAAATATGAAAAATTTGCACAAAATTCGAGAACGAAAAGTGAGGTGTATGTGAAAGAAAAGTATATGGTGAAGCGCACGCCTACTATCAATATCCGCTATTGATGTTTTACGCAATGCATACACACAGATACAAAAAAAAAGCAGAAACTAAGTATTTGTTGTTTGGCGAGTCTCATTAGACGCTAAATGGAGTACTTTATCGAGATTTGACGCAAGTCCGAGAGGTAGCGAGAAATCTGCATAATCACCTATAATTTGTATGCATAGTTAATAAGCTGATATATCAAATCATATATATCTTTGTAATAAATATCAAAAACTAAGCCTTGAAAATTGGTAGAACCTTAATGTTGTGTTATCATCCCATGACACCTTAGTGTTCCATCTGCTTTTATAAGAATTCAATATAGAATAATTTAGCCAATTTAAAAAAGGTTTTTTATGTTGGTCATTTATATTAAAGGTCATTTATATGAAATGTTTTATAATTCAATAATTTATGTATCACAGTTTTTATTAAATAAATTAAATTCCCTTCAAAAATCTTTAACCCTCATAACGTTTATACCTACGTTTCATTATTCGAATATTTTTAGACTTTATAATATTAATATTGCAAGCAACACATAATTGAATTTACCCTTTCCGGCGCAGTGTCTCCACTCCTGACACACTGCTCGCTTTTACAAAGAAAGCGTGAATTTATGAATTCTTAATTTCTATAAAAGTCGTTTTAAAATTCCCGTGTCAATCAATAATTACTTATTTTATAAGCAGAATTTGCCTGCTCCGGAAAGGGTTAAATCGGATGAAATAAAATATCAGACTTACATGCATTAGTTCATTGTTAATTATGCAGAAAATATGCATGGATGAATGACATACAGATAAAAGTGTTTTAGAACATAAATAATTGATAAAACAGGCATAACAGAATGTATACTTTACAAGCTTTTGATGCTTTTGAATGTACGGTTTTGAGAAAGACCGTATGTATTCATATAAAAGTCGAAGAATTTTAGATAAAATTTGGGACTTGAAAATTGAGTGTCGCCTTATACACGAGTTAGTTAAAAAGCATTTCTTTCGCATATAATCGGCAAGCGGGCGAGTCTTTTAGTTAAACACGTACGCATCTATGCTAGAATAATAGATAAAAGTGCTAATGTTTCATTTACCTGCGACTGACAAAAAGAAAAAACAAGTTGAATGTAGATACTGCCATTGCAGAATTCAGTTTCGCCTCCGATTAGAAAAAAAAAATAAATAAAAAAATCGATAGAGGTTTTTTAGAAGGGCATCCCCGTTTAGAATGCAATGAACTAACTTCATTTTTCTTGTGTTTATCAATATAATAGCAAACAGAACGGCATGAAATACCTAGATGATCAGCAATTTCTGTCTGAGATTTTGGAATTGCGGAATAATAAAGAGATACAATTTGACGTGCTACATCTTCTTTGACTAGATTCATCAAAAACGAATTTTTTCTTTAGTTTTAACGCTTTTTTATTATCTCTGGGAAAAAGGAAATGCATTTTAACAATGAAACGACTGGAATTCCGTCGAATTCGACGAATGAAATGTTTAAAAGACCCGATCGATTTGGCTTTAAAAAAAGCAAAAGTAATTACATTATTGAATCAATATATAATAAATATATTTCCAAACTGTCAAGTTTTCCAGTTACAATTTTGCATGCAAATATTTGCACATCTTCAGTTAAAATTGTAATCTGAGTGCCGGCGAAATCCAGAAATTTTATTTTATATGCACTACAGAAAAATAGATTTATTTAAAAAAAACTAATTTCATTTTTAAAATGACATTATTTTCACTAACTGAAGTCATCTGAAAGTAAAATCTCAATCTCAGTGTCCATAATGAAAAGAAATATTGAAATGTAATATCGTTATGAGTAAAAATGCGATGTTTTAAATAGTGACGTCATTTTCTCTTCAAATGTTTTTTAAAAGTTAATGTTGTTAGTAATATGAAAAAGGCGTCCGTAATAATATTGTAAATCCATTTTATCTGGTTGCTGAATGCCATCATTTTCCTCATTTGAAATATTTCTTACTTTGCTTTAGACATTAATTTTTTATCATAAATTATTTTCTGTTATTTTATTTACATTATTAATATTATTTCTCAGTAAATATATTTTTTTTATCTCAATTAGTACATAATTATATGCAATCATTTTATTGTGGTTAAATTTTACGAAAACAATTAACTTTTTTGTTTTAAAAGCGAGGACATGTTCACTGATGAAATAAAGTTTCTGACTTGTGGAAAGTAATAATGGAAAATAAATTTTTATTATCGAGAGAAAAGCTAAACTAAGTTGCCACAATTTTGATTAAATATCGTAAAAAAGCATTTAAAATTAAAAATAAAATATAAAAATGGAAATAAATTAAAAAATAGTTAAAATGGGCACAACTACAAATAAATAGCTTACATTTAAAAAAATAATTATCAAAATCGGTTCAGTAGAAAATTCAGGGCTGATGACACGACATTTTTAGCTTGTCTGAAAGAAATAGCATCGGAGGCTAAAGAGCTTAACAAAAATGGCTCAGTAATTATTCTGCACTCATTTTCTCTTGGGATGGAATTCCTTCAGAACAGCAGCATTGTTTTGCGTTTTAATCCTTTTTTAGGTAGATTTCGTAAGAAATACTACCTATTGCAATCGCACCAGTTTATATATCTATCTATCTATCTATCTATATATATATCTCACTTTTTTATGGACACGATAACTTCTATAATTCTTCACCAATCTCCACCAAACTTGCACATAAAATCAAAGGGGATACAATCTTGGCTAAGTTCGTTAATGGGCAAAATCGGACCAAGGGGGTCAGAATAGGGGGCGTTTTTGTGAAAACCGAAAAAACGCCATAACTTCTTAATTAAAGTAGATATCGAATCGGTTTAAAGTTTATATTACTTCTTAAAAATGGGCCAAAAGTATATGCATGACAGATTTTTGATAAATTTAGAAGTGGGCTCAAGAGGCGAAAAAAACAGGGATTTTGAGCGAAAAAAATTCATAACTTCGTCAATTTTCAAGATATCAAGTCCAACTAAATTTTTTGTAAATGTTCTTAAAATTATCTAAAACTTTTGTAGTTACAAGTTTTTGATAAGACCAACTTTTACCGATGAAAAAAATTAAAAACAAAAAGAAAAAGGGCGCGGAAAAAAGAGAAAAATCCATAACTCCGTCAATTTTTAAGATATCAAATCCAATTAAATTTATTTTACATCTCCTCATCAATACCTGCAATTTTTATATTGACAAGTTTTTCATAGGACCAATTCGTATAGCAAAAAGAAATTAAACAAAAATAGGAGTTGGAGAAAAAACCTCAAATCCAAACTGCTTATATTCTGACTCATTTTTAAATTCATTTTTGATTTTAAACGCATCCAAATGGTAGATCCTCTTATTTAGAAACTGTATAAAGTGACGCATTGGTCCATTTTCTGATAAAGACAGAATATATTTCAAAAAAGGCTACCAAAAAGGGTATTTTGAACAGAATTTCCGAAAGTCATCGGGGCTGAAAATTGAAGGAAGTATTCAAATAAGAAATTGCGTTTTTTTCTGACTCGTTTTTAAATCCATTTTTGTTCTCAAACGCATCCAATTTACAGATCCTCTTATTTAGGAACTATATAATGTGATGCATTGGTCAGTTTTTTGATAAAGACGGAATATATTTCAAAAAAGGCTACCAAAAAGGGTATTTTGAACAGAATTTTCCGAAGTCTGTGATTTGAAAATTTAAGGAAGTTTTCACATAGCAAAATGCGTTTTTTATGACTCGTTTTAAAATCCATTTTCGCTCTCAAACGCATCCAATTTACAGATCCTGTTATTTAGGAACTATATAATGTGATGCATTGGTCAGTTTTTTGATAAAGACGGAATATATTTCAAAAAAGACTACCAAAAAGGGTATTTTGAACAGAATTTTCCGAAGTCAGTGATTTGAAAATTTAAGGAAGTTTTCACATAGCAAATTGCGTTTTTTATGACTCGTTTTAAAATCCATTTTCGCTCTCAAACGCATTCAATTTACAGATCCTCTTATTTAGGAACTATATACTGTGACGCACTGGTCAGTTTTTTGATAAAGATAGAATATATCTTTTAAAATGCTATCAAAGTGAGTATTTCGCACAAAATTTTCTGAAGCAATCATGATTAAAGAATTAAGGATGTATTCAAACAAAAAATCGGTTATTTTATGACTCATTTTTAAATTCAATTTTTTTCTCAAATGCATTAAACTGACAGTTTTTTGTTATTTAGGAGCTGTATAATGTACTGTTTTGGTCGATTTTTTTAATAAACTCAGAATCTATTTCAAAATATGTTGTCAAAATGGGCATTTGAGCTGAATTTTTCTTAAGATGATTCTGATAAAACAAGTTTTTGCAGAAAAATGAAATTAAAAATTTTTCATAAACGGCCAAATGAAGTTATTAAACTGGGTTTATCTCTAATCATATATTTTTATTTATTTATTTTTTTTTATTTTTTTTTAATGAGCACTCTTCGAAATCTACCTCCGCCTATAGGCCCAACCGACAGGGATTTTTTTTTTTTTTAAAAAGAGTTCAACTTGAGAATAGATCTGATATCTCTTCAAAAAGTCTATAATAGAAAGGATGATACTGAATTTTCTGTCTAAGAGTATTTTACCCTTGTTCATAAGGCTTGAATAGATTTTGAAATATTTCTTTTCTTTTAAATTATCAGTGAATTGATATGAAGAAGTTTGAAAATTGTTTAATTTTGTGTTATTTTACATAATTATACAGTTTTAAAATGTTGAATTTTAAAAAGTTTTCATTAGAAACATAGAAAAACAAAGTTTAGTAATTTAATGATACAGCTTTAATACAGTTTAATTTAATACAGCTTTTTTTAAAGTTTATAACAAATGGATAAAGAAAGGAATACATTAAAAATATTAACATTAATTAGCGGATTCTAATAAACATTACTAATTATCATAATTAGAAGATTAATTTAAACTGGATTTTAAAAGAAATGTTTACTTCACAGGTAAACTTCACTTTTGCAATAGAATAGAGGAGCCCCTTTTATCCAACGAATTCTAAAAACTAATGATGGAAGCACATTTTCAAAATGAAACTATATCCAAAATTTGAAGCAAATCGTTAAATTTTGTGTGAAAAACACATTTTCCTAAATTAAAATAGGGTATAAACCCCCATTTCCCCTTTTTAAACTTATCCAAAGAACACCCAATACTAGTGAAAAGAACGCCCCCTAATGAAAAGAACGCCCCATAGACATAAAATTATCATACGGGTCTTTTACAGTCAATAGTGTGGGCTCTTAATTCTGGATGTGCAAAAGCATGTTGGTAAATTGTATGAAAATAAATAAATATTTATTTATTTAAAAAATGCCAAGGAGCTGTCAAAATATCAAAATGCAAGTATTACAGAAAGAAAGTTTTATTTTTATAGAAATTAGGGGATTGATTCCGACCTTCCCGGGTTACGGAATATAGGAAAAAACCTTTTTTTTATTTTGAAAACTCTAATAAATATTTTATATGCCATATATTTTTTCGATTCTCAACTGAAATAAAAATTATGCAATTAATTATGTCAATTATGCAATCAATAAAAAGTTTTGAAGTTTATGAAATGCCATATTTTTATATGAGAGGCGTGCTAAGATTATTTGTGCAATATTTTGTTACTTACGCCAGATATTTTTGTATTCATTTCAGTGCTCTAAGCGCCTAGTTTAACTATATGTATCTATACTTCATAACTATATGTATTTATACTTTGTATATTTATACTTCATTTGTAATATTTTATTCATGTATTTCTAGAAGATGTTTTAATTTTTATGAAATGTTAGCCGCAACAAAATCGTGAATTCTTTACATTGTTTTGACAGGAAACTAGTTAATCTTCGGTAATCGAGTGCAACACGATAGGGATTAAATTAAAAATGTTTAATTTTGTAAAACTGATTTTAAACTCATAGGCAATCAGTAAACAGAGATATTTAATTAGTAGCTTAATTTCAGAAGCTGTAGCTTTGTAGCTTTAGCAGTTTAATTACAAGCTTAATTTCAGAGTTGTTTTCCTTTATTTCACGGTGTAAATTTTGAAATTCTTTGATTACATATATATTAAATGTCTCTGTTTTCCTTTAATTATTATAACGAAGTTATACTTACGTTATGGAAAATTAGTTAGACGTAAATATTAAAGAATTTTTATTGTTTTGTATTCGAAACTTTTATTATTATGCAATGGAGCTGGCATGAGATAGAGATAATTTACAAAAGTCATCCTTAAAGATTTTTTTTAATGTTACAATAAATCAGATAATTAAGCTACAATTTTAAAAAATTGCATTTGAAAATCCATTTTTATACGACTGTATAAAAAATGAATACGTACAATGGTTAGAAGTCTAAAAAATGATAGTAGCTAGAATTGTAAAATTGAAATCTGCTCAGAAACTGTTGTCATTAGAAAAAAAACCGGATGTGGGAATTCCTAAACTTTCTTCTCTCTCATATATGTGTTAATACTTCCTGAGAAAAGAAGAATAGCAGCAGCGTCACTTGTTAGATGATTTACACGAAAATTAAATCTGCAAAAATTTATTTCAAGTTTTAATTGGGTCTGAAGTTTGAGGAAAATCGGTGCGCTAGTTTTTGAGATACATTCATTGCATAAATCGAAAAAAATCTGGATAAAAGCGCTACCTGCTGAGCGATTTGCTCCAAAAACTAAATAATACTAACATAAATAAGGGATTAACTTTATCTGAAGTTTGATGAAAATCCGCGCATTAGTTTCTGAGATAGAGCTATTGAGATAATCATAATTAATGCTGCATATCAGCGTTACCTTTTGGCAAATGTAGAACAAAAGGTAATGAGCACCATATTACATCAAGGACTGGAGGAATGTGAAGATTTATGAAAATTCGTCGTTTTGTTCGTGAGATATAGCTATTGCAGAAAGCGTGAAAAGGCAAAATAGCAGCGCCATCTGTTGGACAGTATATATCCCCAGTATTATAAAATTAGATAATCTGCATCAGTTTTTATCTAGGTTTAGCAGAATATACAGTTTTGGAAATTCCGTGCATTAATTCTTGAGATAGAGTGCCCAGAAAATTTTTGCCACATACAGAGAGACAGGATGAAAGATATACTAACAGACAGACATTTTGTAAAAACAATGTTTTGGGGGTTCTCTGACCCCTAAAATGTGTAAATCCGACGAAAATCAGAATTTGAAAATTTTTACAAATCCAGTACTTCTTTCTTGTAAAGATAGAAGAAATAAAAATTATATCAGCGTTATGCACACATTATTTCTCCTTTATAATATAGAAAACATTTTCAGTGCCCCCAATAAAAAATGAAATAAAATAAAATAAAAACCTTCCGATTTGGATAGCTCAATCTTTCGTTTTTCAAAATATAAACAATCAGTCAGGATTTCACAAAAAGCCAATTGACAAAAAGAATCATTGCTAACAAAAAGCTAAATATTACACTGCAAAAAATATAAAAACAATTCTATTTTTGAGAGTAATAACTTGCTAAATGCAATTTCTGATATCACATCAAGGATGCCAAAATGTTATCCTCGTAATCCTACCTAGTTATTTTTAACGAGATGGATTCAAGCTGGATCGGATAGGTGGTTTCTATTTCTGTTTTTTAGTATCATTAATTTTTGAAAATGATAACTCGACAGTTAAGATGGAAAGAAAAATCTTTAGGTTAGTAAATTTCATACGCAGTCACTATATTTTTATTTTTGCTTTAAAATACATAAACATATATTACAATGAGGCCGACCCAGAGGCGTGGTCGGTAGCGGCAACTGCTGCCACACCGCGGGTTACCGGTTCGAATCCGGGTACGGGCATGGGTGGTGTGTTGTCCCTTTGAAGTGTAATAAATGTATGTAATGGATATCTGTAAAAGAAGTGTTCTGTATTGTCTCTGTTTCTATGTATAATGGATCTATCGAGACAATAGCTAGAGGCCTCAAAGCACTGTCAATTCAAAGTTCAAAGATATTATAATGATATTTTTAATTAATCTGGTAGTTCTTTGTCCCATTACAAAAGGAATTAGACTTCTGCAAAAATGCATGTTAATTTCTTCCAAAACATATGATATGAACTTTTAAATATGAAATTTGAAATGATCTTTCAAACTTTAAAATATTATCTATATTAATATTATAAAAAGGAAAGATTTGAGTGTTTGTTTGTTTGAATTGAATAAGCTCCGAAACTACTTGACGGCTTACAAAAATTCTTTCACCGTTGAAAAGCTACACTATTTCCGGTGAACATAGACTATATTATATTAAAAAAAAAAATAGGTATCCTTACTAAAATGCCAATAATGTAACCCAAGTTGTAGAAAAATGACATTGAAAAACCCTTACATAGCGTGCGCTGCCTATACTATTGATTGTCTATAGGCTATTTCCATGAGTACTTGTAGCGTAAGTCACAGGCTAAGATTTTTGGCTACCAGTATTATAGAACAAAAAAAAATGTGATTAATTTTATTGGCAAATTCTCATTAATTGAATAAGGCCAAGCAGACTTTTCGAAAATAACGGTGGCTAACAAGCATACCAATTAATAAGTTATGTGACTTACACTACAGAACCCATGGAATTAGCCTATACTAATATTATAAAGAGGAAAGATTTGATTGTTTGTTTGTTTGAATTGAATTATACCGGAACCACCTCGACGGATTAAAAAAAATCTTTCACCGTTGGGAAGCTACACTATTTCCGGTGAACATAGGCTATATTATATTAAAAAATATATAAAATTAGAGATCCTTACTAAAATGCCAATAATGTAACCCAATGTGTAGAAAAATGACCTTAAAAAATCCTTACATCGCGTGCGCTGACAATACTATTGATTTTAATTTATATACATAAAACAAAGTCGGGTTCTTTACACCATTTATAACTCAAGAACGGATGGATCGATTTTTATGAAATTTTGTATGAAGGTATCTGACACCTTAGATTAACATATAGGCTATTTTTACCGGACTACCTTAAAGGAGGGTTATGTTTTCAGTAGCTGAATTTAATGGGATGAAGTGGTAGTAACAATTTGCGGTGTCAGCAGTGGCACGGGACTGAGCGACT
Source organism: Maratus speculifer (assembly GCA_964019185.1). Classification (NCBI taxonomy): domain Eukaryota; kingdom Metazoa; phylum Arthropoda; class Arachnida; order Araneae; family Salticidae; genus Maratus; species Maratus speculifer. Next base: position 46,735 of record CAXHSM010001442.1, on the reverse strand, counting down.
TGCTCTAGATCGAAGCAAAGCGAGGGTGGGCTGCTAATATGAAATAAATGTTCAGGTTTACTTAAAAGGGGATTTAAGAAATTAAATATAGATGTTAATAGTTAATTTTATTTAATTTTTAAATTATAACGTTTAACATTTTATATTTAATTTCTTCCATTTGAGAAAACAGAAAAAAGAAGAAAAACTCCTAGTGTTTAAAATTGCGAATTTTATTCAGTTATTTTCAGATACTTAACAAACGCACTACTGAAAACATTCATTCGTGTGCCACTTAAGGTGTACCAACGATAAGGTTACTGCACGTTTTGCATTCGAAATTATAGATAAGGATCAACCCACAAGATACATAACAGGCTATTTCCATGCGAACTTGTCATGTCTGTCACACACTACGATTTTTGGCTACCAATGAAGATGAGAAAATAGTTAAACTAGACCAAGGACAATAACAAATTAAAAAGCGCATGATACATTTAATTTATTTATTTTCAATAATTCTTTATTCCGATTTTCACGTTTATTGTATTTGTAATTTTTATTTTTCTATTTACATTCTGAGGATGATTCTATTAATAGTGAGTTGAAACATGTAAATAAAAATGTTTTAATATATTTTAAATGTTTATGTTAATATACAACGTCGTAGAAGCAAAATGTTTTTTTATAATATAAATTCTTATTTTTTATGTAGAATATATATTATTAGTATTACGATATTTCTTATCAATTTCGAAGAACATTCCCAGAAGATATTTTCCAAAAATGAATATTTAAATGGATAAAAATTTAGTTTAAATAAAATGTTCTTTTACTTCTTCGTTTCTTCATGTGATTTCCCACGACTGCATAGGAAATGAATTTTTTATAACACGAAAACGGTCTATTAACTTTATTCGCTTTTAATCGTTCGTATAATTTTTTTTTCTTTCTTTCTTGAGAGCAACTTGATTTAATTCGACTTTGTTTTTTCAAAGAGTATTGTTTTTAGAAATTAAATATTTTCAAGATTTATTTGAATAATTCGAATTTTTATCACTTTTAATGCATATTTGCGATTTTCATTAGAACTACATGATTAAATTATTCTGCCAAAAAAAAAAAAAAAAAAAAAAAAAAATTCTTTAAGAACAGGAAGATTATATTATAGTTTTATTTTTGTTGATAATTCTAACACGATTTTTTGTTAACAGAATTTATTAATATTTTTTAGATGTTTTAGATAAATTTCTTTAACGTCTGATTCGCAATTATTGAAAAACTTTGTTTTGTTTCGTATATAGATATTCCCATGAAGTATGAAAATTAGACAGTCATCAATATTGTAGATTTCCAGTTTGTTGCCGCTGATACAGGGAGATCATCGATTTCTTACGCGGAATTACTAAAACCAACGTGGATTTAAATTTAATGAATTTCTAGTTGAACTGCTAATACAACTGCTATTCTGTTTCTTTTTTCCTGTAAACGCGGCAGAATCCATTATTCGCTTTGATAGATGTAATTCTGTAGTTATAATTACAAACTTTGCAAAACTTAAATAAAAACTGGGATGATGTGTGACAACGAACAATGGCTAAATATTACTAGTTTGATTGATTAGTCCCTTGCGGCGCGGTGGTATATCTATGAAACCACTTAATTTTAATTACCAAACGCCACATACCGGTACAAGAATATTGGTAAAAAAAATTAGGTTTCTTATATCCGTAAAATATAATTCTTTCTTATTTGTAAATAAAGGTGTTTTCAAATTCCAGAGTAAGCAATTAATTTCAACACTGAAGCAAACAATTTGCCTTGTTCCGCAGAGGGTTAACAACTGCATTTATTCCACTCGCATAAAGACAACCTCTTGTGCTTTAACAGTAACCTCACGATTTTCAAACATTTGAGTTGTCCAGCGGCCAATGATATTCAGAAGGAAGGTCTCCATACGGACATTCTCAGAAAAATCTAAAAAAATTATAGTGTTCTATATGAATGTATATGTTTATAAAAAGAAAACTGACTGAATCTGGATATAGCGTTTGTAAGAAAATAACGAAATTTTCAATTATTTGGCGATTTATCAGCAGTTGGCAATGAATGAAATTTCATAAAATACGCTTTTATGTCGAATACTCTTTGAGACGATGGTGATTTCGTTAATTTTTAATCCGTCATGTAACGAAATACTTTGACTATCCTTGTAATGAAACTACCTATCCCATGTTCATAAAATTTCAAATTACTCAACAAAATTATGCAACAATTATAAATTTTAAATTTCAAACGATTCGGTTGGGTAGCTTTTGCATTGTTATATGTGGACACATAGGCAGACGGACAGAGCGACGACAATTGGTACTATACATACATATAATTGCAAGCGCGCCTAAAAAATGATAGAAGTTTCCCTTAAACCTGCCATAAGTATGCACTGGACGCTTCATATTTTAGACTGGTAGACATATGTCAACCTGGCCTTCAATCGCCGTCAGCGGCACCTATTGTTGGAATTTCAAACTAAAATAAAAAATTACGGTAAAAAAACTCCTGATATTATACATAACCCTCCTGCAAAAATTTTTTAAATAGCTGTCACCGTTTGCAAGTTATTGAATTTTAAAATCCCAGTCATTTTTGGGACACCCGGTATATGCGTGTGTGAATAACATATAATTATTTTTAAGCCCTTCAGGGGTGGTACTAGGGGGCTCAGCACCCTATGGTCTACTTACTGTATCTGAAGTACTGTATACTATAATAACAAAATCTGATAAAATCTGAAAAAAATTTCTAACTTGTTAAATTTGAAATGTGATTTTTAATTATGTGTATGAGAGATGTCAAATGAATAGGATTTTACATTTTCCGATGATTTTAAAATGACTATTTTGTGAGGTGTGTCATGAAATACATCTCTGTCATCGCTGAACAAATTTAGGACAGGGGTATAAAATCCAGGTGCCAGCGGGCAGTCTCTTAACACTAAATTGTGTGATTTTTTTCTGCATGAATTTTATTAGTATTCTTACAAAAATATATATATATATATAATATAAGAAGAAAACAATGAGTAAATTTTAGTGGTGAGATACTGCTCAATGGCACCTAGATATTTACGCATTTGATTTATCTTCAAGTAAGTCAATGTGTTGATTTGCTAGAAAATAGTGTTAAAATATACTCTTAAAACTCCAAGGTCCCTTGAATAATTTGCTGTATTTCAGTGACGGTAACATTATTAAACGTAACGTTTCAGTACGAGTAATGTTATTTTCAAGGACAAAAATCAAAATTTTTTAATTAGTATAAATTAATTTAGTTTAAACGAAATTGAGCCTTATTTCAGGAAAACTTTTCAATAAGGACAATAATAACCGAAAAAACAAATTCAAAATTATTTACATGCAGATGTGAGGTTAAACATATATTTTTCGATGTTTTTTAATAATCATATTGTCATAGATATATGGTTCTTTGGTCGCTTTTTATACTTATAGGTTCGTATTCCTATAAACTACATTTTGTAGTGTAACTCTGTATAAAGGATCATTAATAGATTTTACTGTTCAAAGCTTATTGAGTTACAATACGATTTCATTCTGTAATGAAAAATCGCATTTTCTTTTTACTTAAATCTGATAAAACTTACTCTATTATAGAATAGTTCTTCTGTTCTTCTCAAAATATCTTTGAAAGACATGCGTCATGTTTTAAGAATTTGTAAATTAGTTAACATACTTTCCCCATACCCTTTTCGTTAGTCCCAGTGCCTCAAACACAACTATTCCTTAATTCAATACCGAATATGTATTGAGATCAAACAAGACAGTATTAGGATTGCATGAATAGTGACGTATTCGAAATTACTGTGTTGTGTAACATACATGATCCTTTTGACGCCATTTAGCATATGAATAGATTTTCAAAATGTTGGAAATTATTATTTATTTTTGAAAAAATAAAATACTTTTAAAACTCATGCAAATACATTTTACATGAGGATTTAAATTTAATTGAGGAAAAAATACATTATTTAATTCATAAATCCAACACAAATTGTCAATTTTATTGAATTTGTTTTAATTTAAAAGAAAAATATCGTTATAAGTGTCTTTACCACTTTTTCTTATTTTTATAAAATTTATTGAAACTATTGAAAGTGGTAGTGAATAGTCTCAGATATAATGCGTATTACTGTTTATAGCTGAGTCTTTTTAACCGCAATATCAAAATTATTATACAGAAAGATAGACAAACGTTGTGAGATTTATAAGGATATTTAAGTTCTAAAAATAGATTATTAGATATAAACATTAATGTTCTATAATTTTTTGAGAAACTTATTCCCATTTGTAAGTTTATATAAGGTTAGATGAACGAAAGATATGAATAGATATCAACATTGTTTGACAGTAATTTTTGAAGAACCTACTCTCCTTATCAGTAAATTTATATAGATAAGGTTAGATAGATGGTTAAATAGACAAAATAAATTATTAAACATCAACATTATTAAATATCAACACTCTCTGATTTTGGCTTGTCACTTATTCGTTCATTCGTTATCTTCAACTCCCAACATTAACGTAATGCTGGACATTGACGTCAAGTTCGATATAAATTTTTTCCTTCTCATTTTGGTCTCTCTAACTTTTGCAGTTAGGTAGCGAGATTTTATTAAAAAGTTACATACTAACTTAGTGTACCTTATAATGTTTTAATTTCATAAATATTCCGTTATATGTTTTTTCCGGTCTATATTGTTTTTTACTGCACTTATTAAACTTAGTCCTTTATTAAATTTGGTATAATTTTCATTTCCTCTAACCCGAATATAAAGTATATGTATTACAGCGAAAGAGAAAAAAATAGAAAAAAAAAGAAGTATCATTATTATTACTGGAAACGGCTTCCGAATATTTTTGAGACTATGAAATGAAAAGAAGAAAGGATGGGGAAGTATTGAAAGGAGTCATGTCAGTACAGCGGAGGCCATAAAACTGCATTATCAAACAAAACAAAACAGCAAAAACAGTGACGTTTAACAAAGCGCCTTATAAAAATGGCAGAAACCGATGCCAGATACTTTTACAGCAGTATGAGTTATACTTAATTATTCTATTGTTTTTAGAAAGCTTATCCGTCTAAAGTTTCAAAAGCATTCTTCAATTAATATATAAAATTTAAATTACATGACATTTAAATTACATGACATTTTCGAAATTACTATCTTGTGTAATATGCAAAACTATTTTTATGCCAGTTAGTGACATATTATTGGATTTTTTAAATAATGCAAATTAGCCGTGAATTATTAAAAAAATACTTTTAAAACATACACAAATATGCTTTACATGATGATTTAAATTTAACTACTGAAAATATACATTACTTAATAAAATATTAATTCCACACAAATTCGATAGTTTATAGATTTGATCTTCTATTTTAAAAGCTAAAATAATATTAACACAGACTTTAATAGTTTTTCTTATTTTTGTAAATTTTATTCTTTTTTTTTAAATTCATCCTTTATTTTATACAAATTTTTAATCACCCAAGTTAGTATTGAAAGCGGTAGTGGAAATTCTCAGCTACAATACGTACCGCTGTTTATAATTCGGTCCTTCTAATCACAATGTTAGAATATAAAGAAAGACAGACAAATTTTATGAGTTTTATGTTATAAGAGTAATTTGCTAGGTATCAACATTATTATTCCGTAATTTTTGAAGGACCTTTTTTTTCATTGGAAAATTTCTATTTTTAGGGTTAGATAGATAAAATAAATTATTAGAATAACAACATTATTATTCACTAATTTTTGAAGGTCCTTTTGTCCTCAATGTTACATTTATACAGAAAATATTAGATAGGCAAAATCAATTATTTGCGTATTCAATTAGTTATATTATTATTCAAAAATTTTTGGAAGACATTTTTTTCTTATTGATATAAAAGGCTACATAAACAAAATAATAGATATCAATATCATTATTCAGTAATCTTTGAAGGGCCTTTTGATATCAATGGTAGCTCTATAGAGATGATCGACAAAATATATATATTTGTTAATAATCAGGTAGTTACATTATTATTCAAAAATTTTTAAAGGATCATTTTTAACCCCTTGAGGGGCGGTGGTATATATTTTATACCACCTAATTTGTACGAGATTCTGACCAGAATCTTTTAACGAAATTTTATATTTTGAGCTTTGGCGACAAATTGCTGAGAAATTGCCTTTTCTTATTTTAAAATAAAATTTTTAGATTTTTCCGGTGAGAATTCAATATTACAGACACGTTATTTCTTGCCCCTCAAAGGGTTAAATTGTAAAGATATATGGATAAATATATGTTCAATATTATTGTTTTACAAATGCAATTAATCCTACATCTATCCTCGTATTCCTTCATTGCGTATTACTGAACAGTTATGCTGCATAAATATAAAATCATTGGTTTAATTTATAAAAAATTATCGGGACATCTCGAAAGTCCTTATACAAAAAAGTCAAAAGTAAAAGCAAAAGTAGCAGAATCATTTCTTGTTTGTAATACATTTACTTTACATGAATTATATTTGTAGTTGTCTTTTTAATAAATGGAATCTCTAATTGTTAGTGCACATAATAAAAACAATAATTAGTTCACGCTTCGATTTTTTTTTAAATTCGCAAAACATGTATATTAACTTCAATTTTAATTATAAGTCGTTCTTAATAAGGCATGGTGTTTCAAAACATAGCTAATGTTAACTTTATCAACCTTTATTGCATTATATTTTGAATTTACAATGATATAAATGAAACAATTTAAGTCTAAAAGGAAAATCATAACAAGCAGGAAATCAGCTTTTTTTTAAAATAAGTTTCGCCGCCAATAAGGAATTAATTAAAAAAAAATATTACGAGTTGAAACCTATAGAATTTAGTCGGAAGAAAATACTTAAGAAAGAACACTTATATTATTTTTTTATTAACTTCCACATTTACGATTCAGTCAGAAAAATCATCTATCGAATGTATGCGTATTAAGTCACTATTGCAAAGATGTACACAAACCTAGCAAGAAAAGCGATGTCGTAAACTCGACAAACAAAACCGGCTATCTAGTGATTTATTTACTTTCATTTGCTTAGCACTGAATTGGATACATAAAATTAAATATAGTTTATAATAGATTCATATTTTATAAGAAGTCATTTATTTATATTTATAAAAAAAATAGAATGGAATTTAATTAAATTTTTTCCGTAGCTATGAGGAAATGACATCAAAAATATATAATAATCAAATATATCCCAACTCTTTCTCCTTTACTTTCTGCAGAAATATAGTAGTTCCTTAGTTACCACAATTGCAAAAATGGCATTAAAAATCTAAAATATAAAGTGGGATGCATTTTTCCAACAAACTGATGTAAATACTATTTCTTTCCCTAGAAGAAGGTGTAGAAATTGAAAATGCGATGTTTATAGGTTTAAAAAAATTATTGCCCAGATTGTTGGTATTTAACCACACAATGATACAGCTGCTTTGTTTTATGACAGGTTTCTGTAACGTAACGCTATTTTTAGTGACAACACTTTTATTGTTACCTAAAGTAAATGGTATTTTGTGGGCTAATAAAATATTACTTAGTTAAAACTTTCCTTATTTAACTTATTAACATTTATTGGAATCACAACAGCGTACAGTTAAACAAAAATGAATATCAATTTCCAAAATAGTTAAAACTTTAAGTTTTATTTTGCAAACATATACAGTAGAACCCCGATCCATCGTTTTTCAAGGGGGTGCGGGGAAAAAACGATAAATGCGGGAAAACGATGAATGCGGATTAACTTCAAAATACGAAAAAACACAATATTTATGTCTTAACACTGCATGCAATGTATACAGTGTACTAATAAATATTAATATGTTGCTTACCAAACTGTAAATTAAATAAATCAAAGCCATAAAAAATCAATTTTTTTTTTGGTTTTTTGTTATTTTTTTTTTTTTTTATTAAAAAATAAATTTTCAAGGTATACAACACTTTTCCGGTCATTTTCTGTAATTTCATATGCTTATATAAAAGTTTATTCAGTTTCCAGGGATGAGATTTCCGCGTTTTTGTACATCAGAATTTTTTTAGAGAAAATATTATTTTGTTTAATCGTAACATTTTCGAGATTTAAGAAAAGAGCATTTTCTCTAACAAAATGCTGGTGACCAAAAACGCGGAAATCTCATCACTAAGTTTCAAAAGCCGTAATTGCATCAGACAGAGTTTAGAACTATGATAGTTTAGCTTCATTGTCATCAGCGTTTTCTTCTGTTTCTTCGGCATTATTTTAATTTTTGGATCATCACACATCTCTCCTATTTTTAGAACCCCACAGATCGCAACATCTTGATCAGTGGAATCATAATCGCACCCACTGCTATATACAACCATTCTTCATCTGCATTATTGTCGCCATTATAAATACAAACAACTCAAATGACTTATTTTAGCATAAAAGAAGTAATTCCAGTTTGTGTGTCATATGAATTCGCATAACTTTCAATTTTATTTCGGAGAGGAGAAAAAATTTACAACGATGAATGCGGGAAAATGACTTTTTGAAGAACGATGCATGCGGGTTTCGTTAACATTATTTAAGTAGGATTTGTGCAGGGACCGTAGAAATAAAACGATCAATGCGGGAAAACAATGGATGCGGGAACGATAGATCGGGGTTTTACTGTATATCTTAATGCGCATTATTTATAATTGAAATTTTGAATAATTAAAACTATATTTCAATGGCATAAATAAAAAATATATAAAAAGCAATAACTATTTCTCTTATAAAGTATATGAAATAACATTCATAATAGAGACATTCATTACACAATGGTTAATTGCAAATTTCTAATATTTTAATCAATTTACAAAAAAATTACCAACAATTTACACCGTAAAAACTGTAAAGTATTTTAAAAAATAATATAAAAAATTGTTTTATGTGACATTTATATTAGTTGTTAAAAAATTCAAGCCACTAATTGTCTTTCGAGCCGATTAGAAAACCATAATGCAGCATGTTTCACAGTTCTTTACATTTCTCACTTTTATTAAACTTTCAACTTTATTGCCAAACGTACAAATTAAACACTTTTTTAGCATACAGGCCTGAGAGTATATGTGCCCGGTCGTTCTGTTTGAATGTATGTACGCGCCTGCATATATGATATGGCTTATTATGATAAGGCGATTCCCTGATTAAATTTGAGTATTCATTCGATAAATTTAAGAAGGGGAGGAGAAGCTAATGCCCCTTCCCTTATTTTCTGTAAAAGGGTTTTTCATGCAGAATTATAAGATTTCGCTGAAATCTTAGATATATGATCATTCTGATGAGGCGGCTCCGTGATTGTTCATTGAATAATATTAAGAAGGGGAAAGGGGGCTATTGCCCCTCTCCTTAATTTATATAAATGGGTTTTTCATGCAGAATTATCAGACTTCGTTCAAATCTTAAAGATACGTAAAAAAGTTATTAAATCTAATAGATTTTTAAATCACAAGATTTTAAGAACTTCACCTCTTATATAATCGTATGAATAAACAATTTTATATTACTTGAGAGAGGTGCAACAAAACATTAAAAACAAATGTTATTGACATGTTTCGATTCCAATCTATTAAGAACCATAATCATAATAAAAATAAAAATACAAATCCTATCACGGTTAATACAAACGGCATGCGTTAATGAAAAAAAAAAAAAAAAAAAAAAAAAAAAAAAAAAAAAACGCACTCTATTGTAAAAACAGTAAATTAAAAATAGACCATGATCAAAAGCTAATTTCTAACTTGGTTAATCCTATCCAAGCTCTCGCGAGTAATTTATTCATAAACTCTAACCAAAGAAATTTTGTTTGCAATGACAATTTTTATTTTATTATTCCTAAGTTATTGTTAGAATTGATGAATAGAGTTGATGAATAAATTCCTCGTGAGAGCTTGTATATGATGAGCCAAGTTGGGAATTAATTTTTGAGAATTGTCTATTTTTAATTTATTGTTTTTACAATAGAGCGCGTGGTTTTTGTTTACACCTCATTGTCCAGTGCCGTTGCTATTTTGACCATTAACCCCTTGAGCTCTGATGGAAGAATTTTCTACCACTTAATTTTAATTCCGAAATGTCACAATGGCATCATAAAATCCCACCAAACTTATTTGAAGAAGGTTTAATGCATTTTTTTTTCGTGTTTATCGTTAACCGTTTTTTTTTTTCTGTGCAAAATACTGGTGCCAATGTGACATTTGGAATTTTGAAGAAATTTACACCCCAGGGTTAACCCTTTCCGGCGCAGTCTGTCCACTCCGGGCACACCTAATTTTAATTACAAACTTACAAACGCACCTATAATATTTTAGTAAAATTTTACTTTTACAATGACAGCTTAAATCAGGGAGTTCTTAATTTCTAAAAAATAGGTTGTAAATTCCGGTGTCAGTCACCCATTTCTTATTTTAAAAACAGAATTGTTTGCGCCGGAAAGGGTTAAAGGATTTGTATTTTTATTTTTATTAGGATTATGGTTCTTATTAAATTGTAATCGAAAAATGTCAATAATAATTGCTTTTAACTTTTTGATACACCTTTTTAAAGCAGTATATTTTTTTATTCAAATACTGAGACTCAAATACATTCAGACGAGGTGCTTCCGTGATTAGTATTGGGTTTTCATTGGATAAGTTTAAAGAGGGGGAATTGGAGTTAACCCCTTCCTCTTAATTTAGGTCAAAAGTTTTTTCAAGCAAAGTTTACGGATTTGCTTCATATTTTGGACATAGGTTAATTCAGAATGATGCTTCCCCGATTTGTTTTTGGAATTCATTGGACAAGTATAAAGAAGTGATAAGGGGAACTACCCCTCATAATGTAGGTAGATGTTTTTTCATGCAGAATTAAATGATTTGTATAAATTTTTGGATACATGTTTATAGTGATAAGAAGCTTCCTTCATTAGTTGTGGTTCTTTTTTTAAATATAAAGGTAATTACGGGAAATTACTTCCGCTTTAATTTAGCTTAATAGAGTTTGATGCAGAGTTATCCGATTTGCTTTAATCTTTGGATGTAGTTTCTTTCTGATAAGTTTAATTTCTGAACCGTTTTGGAGGTTTAAAGGTTAAATATAAAGGAGGGAACGGGAGACAACGCTTCTTAAATTACATAAATTGATTTTTATGCAGAATTATTCGACTTGTTTCAAATTTTGGATACATGTTAATTATATGATAAAGCGTATCCCTGATTAGTTTTGGGGGTTGAATGATTAAGTATAAAGAAAGGAAATTGGCGGGTGGGGGGGACTATTTCCTTCCTTAGTTTGTTTTTGAAGGGCATTATTATATAAGACTGTAATATACAGTTAGTGTGGATAGCCTGTGAGTTCTATGCCATCAGTTTAAGTGGGCAATATTCTTTTTATTAGTTAACGGTTTTGAGCTTTTTACATTCTCGCCTGCAAATGGGAATTATTCAAAGCGTTTAACAATGTTTTTGTCTCTCTGGACACATATCTCTTAACTGGAATATATTTTACTCTACCTATAGAAAACTTTAATTCGATTGGAAAAAAAATATGATATTGCGGAGGTAATACTAAGAATAAAAATTTCAACTATAACTTACTTGATATAGTATTTAAATTCAAAATATCCAAGCAAATATCTGCCCTTTATTCTTTTATCTGTTAAACATTTCGTTCCGTGCTCATAATTGAATGAATTTTTTTATATATATCTTGACATATTACGTATTGGAATATTTGTTATTACAGATAATTTGTGTTTTTTCAAGATATGCTACAAGAAAATGAGTCATATAAAATAGTTATAAAAATTTTAAATTCTCAAAAATTGTAATGAATCTGCAAATAACTTCAGTAGTAATATCTGAATTTTACATCAAAGAAATATATATACTACTTATTGCAATACACTACCCATTATAAAATTTTATTCCATCTAAAATTTGTTTTGCATAAAAGACAAAATAAATAAAAACATACTATGTTGCGATTTTGACTGAAAATTAAAAGTATGAAAATGAACTGAAGAAAAAATATGCAAAATGCGAAAATTGTAAAGCGCATCAAAAGTACTTTTGAAAGATTAAATGTTTCGTGCAATATCAAAACTTTTGGCATTGCTTTTTATAATTTAGCAAATGTTTCTTTTAGATTCATAGGCTGTTAAAGTTTGGGTGTTAATTTTGTCCGCAGGTTCTGTATATACTAATGTATGTAACGCAATAACTCTTGATAAATGAGATTTGCATCAACATGTGCATATAGTTTCATTATGATAAAGTGGTTACCTAAATAGTTTTGAGGATTCTTTGGTTAAGTATAAAGGAGGGTGATAGGGTCAATTCCCTCTTATTGGTTTAATAAATGGGTTTCTCATGCAGAAATATCTGATTTGCTTTACATGTTGAATACATGTTCATTCTTAAAAGGCACTTATCATATTAGTTTTATGGGTTCAAAAGTAAAGTATGAACAGGAGACAAGGTCTACACTCTCTAGGATGAAGGAGATTTTAATTCAGAAGTATCCGATTCGTATTAAATTTGGTATATCGATTTTTTCCGTTAAGGTAGTTCTCTGATTATATTTGGAAGTTCATTAATTAAATGTAGGAGGAGGGGTGTAGAAACTAATCAGTCCTCCATAAATTAGTTTTAGGGGTTTTTTTCTTTGAAAAAAAAAGTATTTTTTACGATTAGTATGAATTGTCTGTGAGCTCAAAGCTATTAGTTTAACCCCTATTACTTAGGCCCTTTTCTTTTTTATTTATTTCTATAAAACATAAAAAACAGATGTAATAGGGCAAAATGACTTTAAGAACTTGGAAAAAATGTTTTATATCATGTTAATAGATGTTTTATATATGTTATATATAATATCTGGAATATTTATGACATAATATTTAAAAATAATAATATAAAAAACACTTGCAAAATAGAAACAGTAATAAATTACCTGAATTTTAATTTTGAAATTAAGCCCTGTGCTTAATTTTTAATCTTTTACTACCGGTTTTTCAAAGTAGAATTTTTTTTCAATTAAATCGCGAGAATTCTGTGTTTAAATAAGATAAACTTTACAACTAAAAATAATTGATGAGAATAATGAAGAATTCTGAGCACTTTAATTTGCACGTATACGGGTCACTCGTTCCCAAGGTGTTCAGTACTTTTTACTTATTTTATAAGAATTTGAAACAAACTTTCTGTTTTTCGCAATCTCTATTTTTAATAGTATTAATTCACTAATATGACAGACTTTGTGCACCTGTAGCCATGCCAGACCTTTTGCAAAGCATTTAAAAGATTCAAAATTACTAATTAGTTCGTTTTCTTGACCCAATTTTTTTTTAAATCACCGCATGTTCCATGACAATCGTCAATGCTTTCTTCATAATTCAGTACATGACATTTGAGTCAAAATTTAGACAATAATTTATTTCCGAATGAGGTAAAAGGAAATACTCATTGACTTAGGTTAATCATTTATCACTAATTGATCCTCTTAAAATGCTCCTTAAAAAAATATTCGTATAACAGAACATTTAATAGATTCAAATTATCTAAAAATACACACACAATATTAACGGTGATTGCTTCAGCATGAGTAGAAGGCAAAATTTCATTGAGGGTGAAGTGGTCAGTGAGATGAAAAAGTCAGATCTCGAGTATGACTCATTTCTCCTGCTTGGGATCTTGAATCAGTAGAGTAAGAGAAGAAACTTGTTTCTCGACGGCCCCGGGTCTAGTCATAAATTAAAGTTTTGTCAGTAGAAATATTAGTTTAATAAAAAAAATATTGCGCAGTTAAACTGATGGCATAGAGCTCACAGGCTGTTGTATATTGCAGCTTTATATAATAAGGCCCTTCGATTAATTAAAAAAAAAACTAAAGGGAGGGAATTCCCCATTTCCTTTCTTTATACTTAATCAATGAACCCCCCCCCCCCCAAAAAAAAAAGAAAAAAAATCAGGGATACGCCTTATCATATAATAAACCAGCATCCAACATTCGAAGCAAGTTGAATAATTCTGATTAAAAACACTTTTATGTAATTTATGAAGCGTTGTTACCCGGTTCCCTCTTTATACTTAGCCATAATACCTTCAAAAGGTATCGGAAAATGAAATTATCAGAAATTACCTACATCCACAATTTAAATCAAATCGGATAACTCTGCAAAAAACTCTATTTAGCTAACTCAAGGGAGAGGTAATCGCCCGTACCCCCTTTACACTTAAAAAAGTACACCACAACAAACTTACCACTGCACAGTTTCTTGCCACGATGAACCTGTATCCAAAAACTGAAACAAAACGGTTAATTCTGCATGAAACACCATTTACCTAAAATATGAGGCATAGTTCTCCTTATCCACCCTTAATCCAATAAATTCCAAAAACAAAACATGAAAGTATCTTTTCAGAATGAATCTATATCCAAAATTTGAAGCAAATCGTTAAATTTTGCGTGAAAAATGCATTAAACTAAATTAAGAGAGAGGATTACCCCCCATCCCTTCTCTTTAAACTTATCAAATAAATACCCAACACTAATCACAGAAGCACTTCTTCAGAAAGATCCTATATCTAAGGTTTGAACAAAATCTGATAATTCTGCATGAAAAACCCATTTATATAAAATAAGGGGAGGGGTATTCGCCTCCGTCCCTCTTCTTAATACCGTAATTTCGGGTGTAAAAGCCGCGGATCAAACAATTCTTTTTCGACCCAGAATTTTTTAAGAAACAAATGTTACTACTTAGATCGACGTAAATGTTTGTCTTCAATCACTAAATAAGATTTCTGGGTCCAAAAAGAATTGTTTGATCCGCGGCTTATACACCCGAAATTACGGTACTTATCTAATGCACATACAATACTAATCACGAAAGCGCTTCATCAGTCTAATCCTATACATAAGATTTGAACGAAATCTGATAATTCTGGATGAAAAACCATTTAAATAAATTAAGGGGAGGGGCAATAGCCCCAGTTCCCCTTCTTATACTTATTGAATGAACTTCAAAAACTATTCAGGGAAGCGCCTTATCATAATAAGCCTATTTCCAAAATTTCAAATAAATCAGATATTTTTATCATGAGTTATAGCGTTTCATATGTACGTACGCATGCACGCACGTACATACATACAGAACGGGTGGACACATAAACTCTCAGGCTTTGATTGCCTGTGAGCTAAAAATTACAGAAAAAAAATTCATGAAAAAATTCGAAAATTTAAGTACGATTTATTAAGAAAATATCAAATGTCCAAATATGTAGAGTTCTCTATTCTGTTTAAAATATGTAATGTGTAAAAAATATAAAAATAAGTAAAAATGGAAAATAAAGAAAAAAACTGGAACCGAACACGATATGTCCCAGCTACGAAGCTCGAACGCAACCACAGCGCCACGTAGTTCCAGGCAAAAGCTATACTAATACGTGTTTGAAATATTCGCTGAACTTTAACTCTCATTTTCTCAAAAACTAAGGCTCATTTGAAGAAACCCTTTTATCATAATAATTATTGGCATGACCCCTATAACATACTTTGAAATCATCAAAATCTGTGCGCACCAGGTTTGGTGGTCCCCTTGTGAGTGTGGGTAGATCTCATCTGTACTATAATAAGTTATAATAGAAATCCATAAAATACACCAGCTGTTGGCTCAAAAACCCGTCATTTCCGGAAATTATTTTATGGAAAAAATGCTTATTTTGATCGCATATACCACCTTAAAAACTTTGCCACAGAGTCGCTCTTTATGTTTACATATAAATAAAATAATTAAAAAAAATGTTAATTCATTTCATTATCGTTATATAGTTAAATTTTTAAATGTGATTACATTGTGTACCTACTAAAAATATAAGGCTGAAATGAAAGATCTCGTTTTATTATAACGATTAGTTAAACATTGGAAGTATAGCTAAAGAACGCTAAAGAAAAATATTACTTTACTTTCAATATGTTTGGATAAGTTCACCCATAAATCCCTACTCATGAAGTTTTGAAAAATCTTTTACAAATAGTATTTTCCGAGTTTTCGCCTTATAAGTATGTTGACTAACAAGATGGTTAAGGTTATTATAACGACTTTGAGGTCTTTTGGGGGGATTAAGATAAGCATATCGTGGTTAAGTAAAAAAGTTAATTGAAGATGCTTCAAAATGTCATTTTCTGAATGTATTAATGATTGAGAGACCAACAAAAGAAATAAATCTTTTTTTTAATGATTTCGTTAAAGATTATAAGTTTAACGATGTTGACATTCATTGAATATTTATAGATTAAGGAAAATATTTTTAAACATTGAAATTATTTATGCTTATTTTTTAATATTTTAATTCATTAACTATGTATACTGAGTGTCCAAAAAGTTACCTACCCAGTTTATCTATACTAATAAAATAACAAATCGCTCTGTCTGCGTGTGTGTGTGTGTGTGTGTGTGTGTGTGTGTGTGTGTCTGCGATGGCTAGCAAAATCTATGGGACGTACGAAGCTCAAAATTTTTATGAGAGTAGCCCAATATCTCTCCTGATGCACCTGAGCTTCAGAATTTCGAAATTCTATTTATTAACTGAGTAATTAATTAAATTCCAAAGATCACTCTCATAAAAAATCGCCTTTTTTCTTCTTTTTTTCTCTTCATTCAGTTATGGTTGGTTGGTTGCATAAAATTTTCGCATAAATAATTAAAAAAGCTGGGAATAGACCTTTAAAATTCATAGACTGGCAAACTGTCAGTTTAAATGATGATTTTTTATCACAGCGGTTGTAAACCATGGAGGAAAAAGATAGGTGGTGGTGAAGTGAACCGAAAAAAGGGTTGCAATATTAAATCATTTATCGCTCAAATTTTAATGTCCCAAACAAAAGCATGTGGAAGTGATTTTGTATTAATAAGACGAATTGAAAGAAATGAATTACAGCCGAAGCGTATTTTATGAAGAAATAGTAATTTTTTAAAATGGTCTTTTTTCTATTATATTATTTATTTTTAAAAAAATGTTTGCTTTTAAAATAATTGAAATTGATAAATTCGAAATAATTAAATGTCAAAATAAAATAAAATAAAATATTGAAAACATTTGATTTGAACTAAAAATTGTATTACTAAAAGGTTTCTTTTTTTTTCAGAACTTTTTAATACTTTATAACGTAGATGAAAATATGGTTTTAATATAACAACATATTAATAACTCTATATCAATATATAAAATATATTTATGAAAACATTCTTTTAAAATCATGCGCGAAAACTTAAATAACAAATATTAGTCTAAAATCTAGATTTCAGAGTGCAGACGATTTTAAGACATTAACGAAAGAATGCTAACTTTTCAAGCAAAATCTTAAATGATGCTTCTATATTGATATTTCAAAGTGACGGCTAGGTTACATTTATGTTATATTTAAGTTACGGTAGGGTAATGTTAAGTCGCAGTTAGGTTACAGACAGATTATGGTTATGGTACAAAAGTTTACGGTTAGGAATTTGTCCACAGAGTCAACATTACGCATGCTTTGATTAAAAATATACACTTTTGTTAAATGGCTCTGAAATTATAATACTATATATCAATCTTTTATCATCGCGTATCGATTCATTCAAGGTATAGTCGGATTTAAGAATGATATAATTAGTTTGAAATTCAAAATATTTCACTTGGGATTTCTATGTGAAAAAAATAATTAGTTACGTGATTTAACAGTGATTTTTACGGGTAAATATCAACACTTTAACACGAAACTAACGCAATCGTTGGATACATGTTCCCTCCCGTGTTTCTCATTGCTCATTTTAAGTATTTTTAGAGCTTAATATTAGTTGTTGTTTTTAAAACCGATTTTTCACAAAGTCAGCTGCAACGTATTTCAGACAATGCATTTCTGCATGCTTCCAGTTATTGATAAAATCATACAAATTTCAAGTTCGTTTAATATTGTTAATACGGACCCGGGCAACGCCGGGCGGGTCAGCTAGTATACAGATATTTAAAGAAATATATGAATTCGATAAAAAAATAGCTTAAAAAATCTTTACTTATATTAACAAGGTGTAAAAGATAAATGTAGATCAAAGTAAACAAAGGCCAATGAAGTAACAGGGTGGTATGCCCAAGTGCTCTAAATACTGGTAATTTTTTTTAAAGTTATGTTCGCTTTACCTAAACAGAATATTTTCTGCTATGAATCAGTTAGAAGAAAAACCATACAATATTGCTGGTTTTCGACATCTACACTGGTTAGCTATTGAGAGCAATGTGTCAAAAATTAACTTTCCTAATTGACGAGCATCTGTAACAAAAACTAAAGAATTAAAATAAAACGTGACTAAAGCTTCATGGCACCAGAATTAATAAGTTAAAAAAATATTATACAATAAACAGTATCATTTTATATTAAAATTGTCCTTCGTGAAAATTTTTGCATTGTCTGTAATGAAAAAGTCCGTTATTGGCTTTACTCGCAAATGAAATCTTTTATGGGTATGTGACAGCCAGAAATTTCCATTCTAAATGTAGTTAGATCATTCAGCCAAATGACCAATTTTAAAAAATCACCAATTGTGAAAAACTATGGATTCAACTTTACTGCACTAAAATTCAGAAAAAAATAATAAATTTGATTTCTGTCTACTAATATTTCATACATTTGACGACTTCACCACTATTTTCGAAAGTCTGCGGTTTCCTTCATTCTCACAAATTGTTCACAGCAACAAAAAAATTATTTATGACATGTCATATTTCCAAATGTCCAGAGCTATATTTTTTAAATTTTATATAAGAGGGCGTAAGTTTCAAAACTCAAAATTATTTATGACATGTCATATTTCCAAATGTCCAGAGCTACATTTTTTTTAAATTTTATATAAGAGGGCGTAAGTTTCAAAACTCAAGTTATCCAGAAAATCCAATTTTGGAAACTCATGAAAGTTCTGCATTGATTGGGTTTCATTGTAAAAAACTCCAAGATTTTGAGCATAAATTGAGCTGTCTTTTCAAATATCATAGCCCAGATGCTTAAATATAATTTTTTTGCAATAATGTTAAATTGAATGAAAAATACTCATTAATATTAGACGATCATTTAAATTAAAATAACTGTTAATGGAACATACAATCAAAACAAAGATGTTTCGAAATTATACATCTAAAATCTCATTCATAGCTGAAAAATGTCTTGTAATATTTTTACTGACGGAAGTTTTTGTAGAATATATTGCACACCGAATTATTTAGATTCAGCTTAAATTTTTAATTCCACTTAATAATTAAAATATTATATACTGATGCGCAAAACTTCTTCTTTTCGATAAATAAATATTAATACTACTTGAAATATTCATCAGTTTTATTTTGAAATACAATCTAACACTCTATGAAGACTAGAGAAACTTCGGAAATATAAAATTACTTAAGATAATTCGAAAGTTAAAAGTAATTAATTTTCATCCAATTCCAAACTTGATTACAGAAAGTTCCGTGTTTCTTATTAAGTTGTATAATTAGATACAAAAGCTTTTAAGATCTCAAATTCAATTTCTTTTGTCCTCCCATTTATGTCTTTAAATCTTTGCGTAATAGAAATTAAGAGAAATTTTGTAAATCGTATTTTAAAAGTTTCCTAATGAAACACAACGCAAAATTTACGTCATACAGTCGAAATTTATTTTATGCTTCACAACACCACATTGAATTGACAGTCCTATCCATAAAGAAAAAAGTCCTTTATTAACAATATTAGATTTCGTAAAAAATACTATCGATTGCGGTCTATACCATGGTGCGACTTTAAAAAAAACTCCTGCATAATATTTCATTACATGACCCCAGAATTCAAAACCACTTTCACCTAAAAGCTTTACATATAAATGTATGTATATGTATGTATTTACTAATTTTTGTCTGCACTATAAAAGAGGTTATGTACAGATGATCTTCAAACTCATCAAAATCATTAAAACGGTTAATATCGTGGCGGTAAAAATCGCCCCAAGGGATTTAAATGGAGAGGGTTTGCAAAAAAAGAAAAAAACATATCTTTTTAATTCGAATACATATTAAATCATTTTAAAGTTATTATTTCAAGAAAACAGGTAATTTATGCATGACAGATTTTTGAAAGAGATTAAAAATGTACTCAAGTGGCAAAAGGAGTTGGGTTTTAGAAAGAAAAATTCATAACTTCTTCGATTCTGAAGATATCAAATTCTATTTTTATAATAAATCTTATTAATATTGTCTACAGCATTATATTCTAACACGTTTTTGATGGGACTAACTCTTACTGCAAAAATATTTAGGGATAAAAAAAGGGGAGGGGTGAAGAAGAAAGAAAAATTGATAATTTCGATAAATCACAAGATATATTATCAGAATAAATGTATTTTGAATCTTCTTAATATTATCTACAACTTTTATGCTAACAAGATTCCGATAGGATAAATCTTACAGCAATTATAAATTATGAATACATAGCTCTTGAAGAAGAAGTTATCGTACGAAAGTGAATCGTATAAAACCAGGTCTTACAGAAAAAATGTAATTAAAATCTCTTTTTAAGGAGCCAAATAAAGTTGTTAAACTTAGTTTATCTCTAATTTTTATTTCGATTTTGTTGGTGAAATTAGTATTTAACTTTGAAATCTACTTGCGATTGTTGGCCAAGTCAGAATGAATTAACTTTTATTATGCGACGAAAGGGATAAGATCAACTTATGTTTTACAACATATAGTCAAATTAATACATTCGCAAAAGATTGCTAGTACTGAACATTTAGAAAACAAATATTAATATTAAATGAAAAACTTACTAAAACTTTCCAAGTTCTTTTTTTCTTTAAGAAATATTTTTTATATAGGAAAATGTTGCAATACAATTCGATAAATTCGGTACATGCACTTTGCAATTACTCAGTAATATCTTATTCTTATACTGTATTACGAGCAAGAATTGTGTGTGTGCGTAAATTTTCTCTTAAAAACAGCTCAAACGATTTTGTCAAAATTTTGTACTTTAACATTTGTGGGCGTAAAAGACCATTGGGCTAGGTCACATGTTCCAAAAAATTCGGTTAGTAGGTGATTTTGGATCATTATATATCAGACTCAAGCTAATTATACCTAAAAGCGGCTCAATCCATTTTAACTAAATTTTATCTAAACATTTTCGGTAGGGAAAAACTTTCGGGCTAGGTCACATGTTCGAGAAATTCCGTTGTATGTGTCATTTATGGATCATGCTAACTTTATCCAGAAAATGGCTGTCACAACTTTGACTAAATTTTGCATTATATCATTTTCGGGCAGGTAAAATTTATTGGGTTAGGTCCCATGCTTGAGAAAAATTTTATTAATGGATAATTTTGTGTCAAAATGAGTATTAAGGTAATTATAACAACTGCTGTAGGGATTTTAACGACTTTTTGTATCCAAATGCTTTTTGGCACAGAAAGACCATTAGACTGAGTCACATTATACAAGAAAATTATTTTGGTGGATTATTTTTAGGTCATTGTGAATCACGGTAATTTTATCTAGAAAATGGCCCTAATGGTTTTGTATGATATCTTTTTTTGCACAAGAATGCTATTACGTTAGATCGAATGCTCAAAAACATTCGATTAGTGGGTCATTTTGGTGAATCATACTACAGTCACCGCCAAAAAAATCTTGACACTTTCAATTTTTGATGTTTTGTTAAATATCTAGAAACATACACAAGGAATCATTCTGAAACTACTGGTGTGTAAACAAAATAGTACACGTCATATATTTTGACAAAGATTTTTCCCCGAAATCTAACAGGGGACCATCAATAAATTGAAAAAGGACGAAGATCTTTTGGATCACCCTGTCAAAACTAATGAAGCAAAACAGTTTAAATTGCAGATAATGATTAAGTGACTTATTGTGATAAGTTGTGTCGATTTTTATGAATATGACTTGAAAACTCGTAGAGAAATTAAAGTTTTTATAAAAACGGTCCAAAATTTTTCCAAGTTTTTTGCTTATAATTTTCAGAGCTCTTCATAAAACACAATAATCTTTTCAGAAAATATGACAAACAACACTGCACATAACACCCTGCAATCAGAATTAAAAAATAAGAAAAAATGTATGAAAAATGAACGGGTTTACTAAATAATTTTTTACTGCGCATGCGTCAACGTTATTAAAATTTCATTTGCAGATTATGTTAGTTAAATGTATAGAGCAACTTTTGTGAAAGTCTCAAAAACATAGCTTAAAAACTTTAAAAATTATCGTCAATAGAATATGGTCAAAATCCGTTATTTCCAAAATAAAGCAAAAAGATAAGGAGTTGTATCCAAATATAGTAGTACGTGCAATACTGTGTAGGTACTAATCAATGGAATATGGATACAGCCCCTCATCTTTTTGCTTCATTTTGGGAATAATGGATTTTGACAATATTCTATTAACGATAATTTTCAGAGTTTCCAAGCTATGTTTTTGAGACTTTCACAAAAGTTGCTCTATACATTTAACTAACATAATATGCAAATGAAATTTTAATAGCATTGACGCATGCGCAGTAAAAAATTATTTAGTAAACCCGTTCACTTTTCATACATTTTTTTGTTATTTTTTAATTCTGATTACAGGATGTTATGTGCAATGTTGTTTGTCATATTTTCTGAAAAGATTATTGTGTTTTATGAAGAGCTCTGAAAATTATAAGCAAAAAACTTGGAAAAATTTGGGACCGTTTTTATAAAAACTTTAATTTCTCTACGAGTTTTCAAGTCATATTCATAAAAATCGACACAACTTATCACAATAAGTCACTTAATCATTATCTGCAATTTAAACTGTTTTGCTTCATTAGTTTTGACAGGGTGATCCAAAAGATCTACGTTCTTTTTCAATTTATTGATGGTCCCCTGTTAGATTTCGGGGGAAAATCTTTGTCAAAATATATGACGTGTACTATTTTGTTTACACACCAGGAGTTTCAGAACAATTCCTTGTGTATATTTCTAGATATTTAACAAAACATAAAAAATTGAAAGTGTCAAGATTTTTTTGGCGGTGACTGTACAATGAGAGCAAACATTATGTGTGAAGGTGTGAGTATTTAAATTTTATATTAAAAAGGGTAATAACTATTTTGGCAGAATTTTGTAATTTGCCCGATATATTTATTTTTATTAAGATAGGAAAATATCATTTAAATTGCGAAATCAACAAATATTTTTTTTTTTTTGCATAATCAGAAAATACAAATTGAGAATAAAATCTATATCTCGTTGGGAATACCAACAGGAAATGAGAAACATAAATAAATGAAGCTGTATCTGATATGACGGTAATTATAAATGTGACTTCAATTTATTCTTTTAACTAAAGATATTTTCGGAGAAAATATAACACCACTAGCTGGATAGTACGCGTTGATAAATTTATTTGCTTTTAATTTTATAATAATTTTTTCTCTAAATGATTTCATATCTTCCGTATAGTACATTTAAAAAAATAATGCTATCATAATTCTTTTTAAATAAAATAGTTGCTTATATATTTTTTCTTGTCGATACAAAATAAGTATCCATATTTTACTTGTTGTACAGTATAATAGTACCAGTGTTTTTGAAAAATTGTGTTAATAATTTAAAAATAGAATTTAAATTTGGAAATAATATTACTTGTCTTTTTTAAGAAAATCAACAGTATTCGTAAAGAAATTCTGAAATATGTCGCTCAGATTCTGTAGTTATCGTAATTAAATCATCGAAAAGTTATTTTAAACATAAAACCTGCACTTGTGACGCAGACACACTTCCAAGATAATATTTAACAAAAGGTTGTGTTCTTCGACCTTTTTCATATTTTTATGAGATCACTTTCAGAATCGGAATTTATTCCGAAACTGAATGCATCTTTATAGAAACTTCAACTAAAACCGAAATAGTAATAATAATAAATAAATATATATGGCTAAATGTCAACCTTAGATAACTACTTCAAAGTGAACTCATTCCCTCAGTCACTTTTCACCATAACGAATGTTTTGAGTGCCTCAAAAAATAGTTTCGGGTAATCGAAGTTACTGATTTTCAATATGCTTCTTTCCATTATTACATACTAAGCACTAAATTTACTTTTTAGGTAAATTTACTATTTACAAACTATACACCAAATTTTAAGTCTCAACCTCAATTTATTCGGGAGATAGAGTGATGACACTCGGACAAACGGATAGACCGATATGCAGACAGACGGACGGCATAGCTGCCAACATCTTCCGCTCTTTTGGCCCGGAAAAAAATTTATAATAAATTTACCATTTCACTTCGCCGTCGTTAAATAAGGAAAAAATTCCATTAAATTTTTCCAGGCCAAAAAATCTGAAGATTTGGGAGCTGCGAGACGACAAATTTCTTTCCCTATAAATATGTATGTCGGAATATCCAGTGTCTGAAACGTGTAAAACCGTCTATTTTTTTTAAACCGTTGCAAGGCTTGCCCTATGCTACGTGTGATGGGTAAGAAATATGATTTAATTTTTAAAAATATACTTTTTTTCGAATTCTTTCTTCTAAGTACGTTTGTAATTGAAATATTAAGATAAACAATCTAAAACCAGAATTATTAAACAGAAAAAATTTTGATCAAGTTGTGGCTTCGTTTGACTACTTGTCTCATCACAAAAATGTACATTTTAAATTTTGTAAACAATCCAAGCCTTTGTGGGCGGATTGTTGATGCCAGTTTTAGAGATTTAATTTATATTTGGCATGATCGGAATGCTTTTATTCAAAACTGCATATTTTATGGCAGTTTCGGATCTTTCGATAACTTTACATTTAGCCTTTTTGACTTTTGATTGCAATAAATATTTTATGATTCTACATTATTGTCTTTGAAATGTAATAGGAATTGTTATTGCCCCTTGTGTTTTTCATTATCTGTAACATGTTTCATAGGTTAATGCCGTGGATAAGCTTTACTTTCTGATAATTTGAATCAACATTCTATGTAAACTTCTCCAATTTTAAAAATGATAATTTTACATATCAGATTTTCAAGGAAAAAACAAATACCTTATTTGTCATTTTGCGTCTATGAAAATATATCTTCCACTAATGAATTGTAATTTAATAAAAAAGGGAAAAAAAAGGAATTCAATGTTTTTAGTTATTATTTCTTACATAATTCTCAATATTTTGAATTAAAGGATAAGAAACATTTAAACGAATATTTAATTTCGTTTGTTAATTAATATGTGGTTAGTTATTAAGATTTCTTAGACTGATTCTATGTTAGTTAGTAGTAATTAATAAATATATTAATATGTATGGCAGTTACGAATTATGTTAACTAACAAAATTTATAAATCTATTTCATTTCTTTGTGGGAAAAAAATATTAGTCATGGAAAATGATGTTTTCCAATGATATTCGTTTAGTAATTTTGCAACATTATGACTAATAAAAGAGAAAATACAATCGTTAATGAATATTTATTTGTTAGTTGTGGCAGTAATCATGTTAAAAATTTTTAAACCGTAATTTAATGCGACCATTAAGTGGTTAAATCCTCTAATAAAAATGGGAAACAAATAAAGAAATAGGATTAAAAAAAGGAATAACATTTCAGTTTAACTCGTTTAACTCTTTTATTCCACAACAGTACTTTAAAATATCATTAAAGTGACTTGTTATAAAATTCATTTAATAAATCGTTTAATAGCAATGGAAATTAGAATACGATGTAGTGTGTTATTTTATTTTTTCCAAAAGCATTATTTATTGCACAAAATAAAAACATTTTAAAAGTATGATTTCTTTTGCCTCTACATCTTTTCAGTTTTCTTGGCGTTGAAAGATTGTGAGAGGAAGAGCTGAAAGTTTCAATTCGGAAATATTTCTGTATTCCCATTGTACTTAATGATGCATTTCCCAATTATACAACATACTAAAAATTTTTTTTCAATAACGGTCTTGAATGTAGTTGGAATATTACACAAAATCCTTATAAACTTAATTTTAACTCTCTGAGGGGCAAACATAAATGTCTGAATTCTCACCGGGAAATTCTAAAAGAATTTATTTAAAAAAAATGAAAATCAATTTTCAAACATTATATAGCAAAAGTTAAAAATGTAAAATTTCAAAAAAAGTTCCTGGGGCGAATCGCGTAAATTAGTTGTGATAAATTATCTTAAAATCCTTTTAACATTTATTAAATGATTGTGTAAATCTTCTAATGTAATAAAAGTATATTAAAAATAAAAAGTATAAAAAACCCATGAAAAATGCTTTAAAAGATGAAAATTTTTCTTGAATTTATAATTTGGGATATAAATGTTTAACACGATCACGACTAAAACGAGTACGCGGTAAAAAGTAGGAATTTGTATGTTAAAGCTGTTTCATATTTTTAAGCTAGTGTATACGCATTACAAATAAAGGATGTTCGTTGATAGGAGCAAAAAATTTCCTATCTCAATGTGAATTTAGTCGAAAAGATAAATATTAAAGATTTTTTAAAGATAAACATTTTGATTTACTTGCTGACGTTTGGCAATGCACTCTATCAAACATCTATTAGATTAATTACCATTCAAATAAATATTGATCAAATAAAAACATTAATGGGTTTATGTCTGTAATTGCATCGATTGTTAAATAAAAAAAAAGGTTTATATTATAGTTACTTACACGGATCTATTCGATTATAAAGATAAAAGCTTTGTATTTTACGTATACATAAACAGAAAAATTTGGTTAAAAATATTTGAAATTAAAATTTTGCTATTTTTGTAAAAGTATGCGAAATAAAATAAGTAGAGAAATTTAATGTATACATAAGATGTATGTGATTTTTGTATGCTTTTTTGTATTTAAAGTTTCATAATTTGGTAAGTTTTAATTTTAGATGAATGAGACCTTTTTTCTATTGCTTGTTAGAGTGATGAAAACTTTTTACTAAATATCACTTATAGGACAGGGGGACCATTTAAAAATTTAATTTTCGTAGTTTTATACTAAAATTTTTTTTGACCTAAATTGTATAAAAAACAATTCTTTGCCTTTTTTTAAAAGCATTTTTTCAATTGAAATAATATTTCGATATGTACGTTTAGATTTTACCCATTGACCACCGTTGAGAGTGGACACCCTGTATACTAAAATCTTTCCTAAAATAATATGTATCTAACAGTATAAGTTCTATCAAAATACCTTGAATAGAAGTGGAGGAGTAAGCGGAAAACCGAAAGTTTATGGTTGTATTTTATATACGAGGTGTAACCCGTCGAAATTCGTCGAATGAAAATCTTTTAGAAAGAACTGTTTCATTGATTTATAATAACCCTACCATGACAAATGTAATGCTTCTAGGCTTTTCAGTGACACAAAAATTGCATTTTTAGAACGTTTTTCCCCCTGCACGTCCATTTGACTAA
This sequence comes from Maratus speculifer, assembly GCA_964019185.1. Classification (NCBI taxonomy): domain Eukaryota; kingdom Metazoa; phylum Arthropoda; class Arachnida; order Araneae; family Salticidae; genus Maratus; species Maratus speculifer. Next base: position 19,210 of record CAXHSM010001442.1, on the reverse strand, counting down.
TGACATTCACATAAGATATAGCCTATGTTTGTATCGGGGCGATCACCATTATTTTGGTACTTTTACTTTTCAAATCAGTTCGGTAGTTCCAGAAATTACCCCTTACAAATAAACAAACTTTACTTCTTTATAAAGACTACATTAAATTTGAAATTAATCCTTATTTAACAGTAGAAACGTCCTAAGAATCTGACCAATCATGAATGTTGCTATTATGGAATTTCTTTCTTGCGAAAACGTCTTAATTTTAAAGTATACTGTAAAATCAACCTATAAATATGCATGCAATAATATTTAAAGTTATTTTATTTAAATGTTAAGAAAACTCTAAAATTTTTGTTAAAATGGAGGCCGAATTGGGCCTTTGTAATTAGTTGTTGCTGGGACCGGTATGGAAACTGTGAAATTATAAACGGTCCGGACCGGGCCTGCAATTTCGGTCCTTGAATTCGAAAAAGACATTAAAATGTAACGTTTTTCTCTAAATCTGTCGTTTTAACAATTCTAAATGTAGTTGTTTTTTTTATCAATTCCTATTTAATATTCATAAAATCAATAATGTAATAGGGTCAATCCATTTCAAGTGGTCCAGAAAATGTTTTTTTGGTCGCTCGACCATTTTTAAAAAATCTGAAATTTTTTATACAACAACCCTAACATGACGGAAGTTCAAAATGAATGTTCTTTTAATTTTATACTATTTTCTGTTTGTGCATGGCGGCCATCTTTGTTTCATCGTGTGCAGCGATTTTCTCAGATACTAGGATAAACAAAATTGTAAATATCTCGTCTCTTATTTTCCCAATTCAAATGGGGTTTGCAGCATTTTGTTCAGAATAAAATAGGCTAAATATACAGTTATAGAAAAATTTTGAAAAATAAATTTTTATAGGTGAAATTTTAGCACAAAATGTACGATTTTCTCCAAAATCTATCCGTTTGCAAGAGGAAAATTTTCATGCAAGAGCAACTGTCAACCTTACACAATTTTTTCTACAAATAGGTCAAAAGTACGTGTACTCATACACCAAGTCCCAGATCTGGGAGTTAATTTCTCTTTGCGAAAAAAATTCTGAAATTCGTCAAAAATTTCAAAAATCGCACATTTTAGGCTTTGATATCTCTGGTGGGGCACGAGATAAAAATCTGAAATTTTGGCCTGTGATAGTATTGTGTAGTAGAGTTATGTACAAAAAATTTCAAGAAGGCGATTTGACTACAAGCTGAGATATGACATGGAAAATATGTGAAAACAATACTGTCAAACTATTGTAAACCTACTATGTAATTGTTCAACAAGACTGTCAACCTTGCACAATTTTTTCTACAAATAGTTCAGAAGTGTGTGTACTCATACACCAAGTCACATATCTGGGAAATGATTTCTCTTCCCGAAAAAAATTCCGAAATTCGACGAAAATTTCAAAAATCGCACTTTTTAGACTTTGATATCTCTGGTGGAGCACGAGATAAAAATCTGAAATTCTGGCCTTTGATAGTACACTATATTGCCATTGATTATGGGACACTTGCGATTTTAGACATTTTACTAAATATCTAAAAAGATACATGAGGAAGCATCTCGAAACTCTTAGTGTATAAATATAATAGTATACGTCATACATCTCCGTAAAGATTTTTTACCGAAACTCCATAGGGGACCGTCAACAAATTAAAAAGAATGAATATATTTTGAATAACGATGTCAAAACTAATGTAGCAAAAGCGCTCAAACTCTAGATTATGATTGAATGCCTTATTGTAATACACTGTGTTCATTTTAATGCAAATAGCATGCATACTCGCAGAGTAATTAAGGTTTATATAAAAATGGTCCCAAATTTTTCCAAGTTTTTTCCTTATAATTTTCAGAGTTCTTAATATAATATTTTTTTCAGAAAATATGACAAACAACATTGCACACAGTACCCTGTAATCAGAATTAAAAAATAATGAAAATTGTATATAAAATGAGTTGGTTTACTTAATAATTTTTTACTGCGCATGCGTCAACGATATCAACATTTCATTTGCATATTATGTTAGCTAAATGTATAGAGCAACTTTTGTGAAAGTCACAAAATTATAACTTGAAAATTCTGAAAATAATCGTCAATTGAATAAGTTGAAAATCCGTTATTCTCAAAATGAAGCAAAAACAAGAGGGGTTGTATCCATATATTCATTGATTAGTGTCAATATAGAATACACAATACAGGATGTTACGACTACTTTTGGATAAAATCCCTCATTTTTTTGCTTCATTTTGGAAACAACGGATTTTGTCCTTATTCTATAGACGATTACTTGCAGAATTTTCAAGCTATAATTTTGAGACTTTTACAAAAGTTGCTCTATACATTTAGCTAACATAATATGCAAATGAAATTTTGATATCTTTGACGCATGCGCAGTAAAAAATTATTTAGTAAACTTACTCATTTTTCATAGAATTTTTATTATTTTTTAATTCTGATTACAGGGTACTGTGTGCAATGTTGTTTGTCATATTTTCTGAAAAAATATTATTTTATATTAAGAACTCTGAAAATTATAAGGGAAAAACTTAGAAAAATTTGGGGCCATTTTTATAAAAACCTTAATTACTCTGCGAGTATGCATGCTATTTCCATAAAAATGAACACAGTGTATTAAAATAAGGCATTCAATCATAATCTAGTGTTTGAGCGCTTTTGCTACATTAGGTTTGACAGGGTTATTCAAAAGATATTCATTCTTTTTTAATTTGTTGACGGTCCCCTATGGAGTTTCGGTAAAAAATTTTCACGGAGATGTATGACGTATACTATTATATTTATACACTAAAAGTTTCGAGATGATTCCTCATGTATTTTTCAAGATATTTAGTAAAATGTCTAAAATCGCAAGTGTCCCATAATCAATGGCAATATAGTGTATTATGTAGTAGTGTTATGTACAAAAAATTTCAAGAAGGAGATTTGACTACAAGCTGAGATACGGTGATTAAAGAAATGTTAAGAAATGCTATTACGAGTACATTAGGAGAAATGAGATTTAGTCTCTTTTATTACAGTATTTACCCAGAAAATATCGTTTGTTCAAAACAGTTAAATAATAAGCATTTAATTTACAAAATACTATATATGCTCAACAAAGAGCTTAACAATATTTACGAGAGATGTTATGAGTTCGACCAGTTACTGTTGTCAGTCCATCAGGCTGTTCTTTCTAAAAACTTTATTTGAAGCCCCCCAAGTCTTGTCATCCCTTGTTAACTTGAATGAAATTCTCTAGGTTTAATAATTGAAGCCATGTCAACTCGATCAGTTGTAATTCATTGTCTGTAATTTACTTTTCCTGAAATGTGTTCCGAGTAAAATTGTTGCAATAGCATTTCTAGTAGATTTGTTCATCTGGACAAATAGTGTATTGGCTTAGCATGCATTCTGAATTGTTTAAATCACACAGAAGCATTTGAAAAAGATATTTGTAACTAACATTTAACTTTGTACCATAAATAATTAATTTAAAATTTTGGAGGTATGAACAATTACATAGTATGTTACAATAGTTTGGCAGTATTGTTTTCACATATTGTCCATGTCATATCTCAGCTTGTAGTCAAATCTCCTTCTTGAAATTTTTTGTACATAACACTACTCTACAATACTATCAAAGGCTAGAATTTCAGCTTTTTATCTCGTGCTCCACCAGAGATATCAAAGCCTAAAAAGTGCGATTTTTTAAATTTTCGACGAATTTCGGAATTTTTTTTCGCAAAGAGAAATCATTTCCCAGATCTGGGACTTGGTGTATGAGTACACGCACTTTGGACCTATTTGTAGAAAAGATTGTGCAAGGTTGACAGTCTTGTTGAACAATTACATAGTAGGTTTACAATAGTTTGATAGTATTGTTTTCACATATTTTCCATGTTTTTTTTATCTCAGCTTGTAGTCAAATCTCCTTCTTGAAATTTTTTGTACATAACGCTACTACATGATACTATCATAGGCCAAAATTTCAGATTTTTATCTCGTGCCCCACCAGAGATATCAAAGCCTAAAAAGTGCAATTTTTGAAATTTTTGACGAATTTCGGAATTTTTTTCGCAAAGAGAAATTAACTCCCAGATCTGGGACTTGGTGTATGAGTACATGCACTTTTGACTTATTTGTAGAAAAAATTGTGTAAGGTTGACAGTTTCTTTTGCATGAAAATTTTCCTCTTAAAAACGGATAGATTTTGGAAAAAATCGTAAATTTTGTGCTAAAATTTCACCTGTAAAAATTTATTTTTCAAAATTTTTCTTACACTGTATATTTTGCCTATTTTATTCTGAACAAAATGCTGCAAACCCCATTTCAATTGGGAAAATAGAATACGAGATATTTACAATTTTGTGTATCCTAGTATCTGAGAAAATCGCTGCACACGATGAAACAAAGATAGCCGCCATGCACAAACAAAAAATAGTAGAATTAAAATAACGGTCATTTTGAACTTCCATCATGTTAGGGTTGTTGTACAAAAAATTTCAGATTTTTTAAAAATAGTCGAGCAACCAGTGCTGGACCACTTGAAATGGATTGACCCAATATAAATTTATTTAAGGATACATAACTAAAAAAATTATAGAAAAAAAATACAAAATTAATACCGGAAAAATATCTAAATTCTTTTCTATAAGTATTAGGTTTTTTTTTAATATTACATATACCTGATGGCGGGTAAAAAAACGTGCATCATGTAGCTCTGCCGTCCTCTGACGGTTTGAAAGATAAAAGAACAAACAAGTTGCACAAATGGAGGAGAATAGACAGGGCCTGATTACTAACGGGGCACTCTCCCACCAGGAAAAAGAAATAAAGAATTTTTCCTTATTCATGACAGTAATCTTGTATGAAAAGGGCGTTTAAAGAAGACGGAAATTTCTATAATTTTTTTCTGGTGAGAGAGTGCCCCGTTAGTAATCAGGCTCTGAAAATAGACTACTTTTAGTAGAAATCGACAGTTAATTTGAGTGCAATATATAATCTATCATCGATGCTCTAATTTCTTAACCGTTGGTCGTAGACATGTTTTTCTAATTACAAAACGTTTCAAAAGAAGTAACTATTCATGTTTAAGGCAAAAAATAAATTTGATAAAAAACACGAAATTTAACTTTTTCCTTTTTTTGTAGAGCGCGTGATTTTTGGTTTAAATCTTATTGTCGCGTGCCGTTTGTATTGACCGTGAAAAGATTTGTATTTTTATTTTATTATGATTGGGTATTTCCACGAGCAATTGTCGTGTAAGTCACATTTTTAGTAACTGTTAAATTGTTGGACACCGTTATTTTCTAAAGGTTTGCATGGCCTTATTCAATTAATGAAATATCTCTTATAAAATAAGTCACATTTTTCCGTTCTAAAATACTGGTATCCAAAATTGTAGTATGTGACTTACACGACATGTGCTCATGGAATTACCCGATTATGGTTCTTTAAGATTGGAATCGAAACCTGTCACTATTTATTTTTAATTTTTCGTTACATTTCCCTCAAGTAAAATAAAATTGTTTATTCACATTTAACTTTTTATACCAATCCCTATAGTTATATTTTGTAAAAGTTTCCATGTATCATAAAAGATGTAACACAAAAAGTTTGACTTTTGTATCACAAAAATTAACATAGTCATTAAATTTCAAAGGGTGAGATTTTTGAACACTAATTTGTCTTTTACAAAAAGATCAGTTAAAAAATTAATTAAAATAACTAAAGATCGAAATCAGGCTGCAATGTCCGTTCTACGGCAAGAGCAACTTTAACCGGTATGGCCAAATCGGGATATCACCAAAGAAGATTATTTCATCTAAGAGTTTTTGCTTTTTTTAGGGATCGTATATAAAGCAAAGAATGAAATATTGGAATTATACAGAAATTGAACATCAATTTATTATCATACCAAAAAACGGCCTACTATAAAAAATGAATACATCAAATGCCAGAATATACTAGAAATACTAAAACAGTATTCAAAAGTCAATATAGCTAGTCTCGGCACGTGAAAAAAAATATTTTCTAAGAACTCGATAAATTCCAACAGAATTCAAACGACCAGCCGAGTTATAAGTAGCAAGAAAACCAAGATTATCTATCTATCAGTGGACATGTTAATCAGCGCTGCAATAAGGTACATAAACACGCAGTTTGCCGAAATGGTAATTATTTACGGTGAATGACAAATGAATGTCATGGTGGTTGCGAAAGTATATTCAGAACGTTTCTCTACGTTTCAGCATCCAAAGCATGGAACTTTAACTGATGCATTGCATCATCTGAGAGCAGTAGCGGCTCCCTCAGGGAGTGCTGCATCTGAGTTTTCACACCACTAACATTTAACAGATTCTTTCATATTATTTATTCGACAAATTTTGTTGATTAAATAAAATTGAAATAACCATATAATTTTAGTGGTGTGAATAAACTGATTCAGCATCCCCTGAACAGCCGCTACTGTCTGAGAGATACCAACTCTGTTGCACCACGATTCAGAACAAGAAGACGGGCAAGGTGTGATATTCGAATCACAAAGGGGGATGTGAGGACATTTGCCCTTTTAAAACTACAATTGAGGACGGTTAAAACAAGCGAGGCATGTGGATACACGTGTCATCATGTCTGGTATTTGCTACATGAACATGGTGTGAGCATTCATACTCTTCGACACTGGTGCTGGTTGACCCTCCACGACGATTCTGTTATTGTAATTTCATGCTCAAAACTTTAGAGGAAGAATCGTCGTTCCTTTGTGAGAGATACAATAAGAGGTTAAAGATAGATTTTTTTGTGTTTCACTCCGAATCAATTTTGCTATCATTTTTTTTTTATTTGGCTATTGTTTTTAGTTTCCTATTAGCCAAATCGCTGATGTTGGTCAAAGGCCAAACGAGAACCCTGATTATATGCAGTGTGTATCTATTTATATAATGGAAAACACTAAGTGAAAAATATTTATCCAGGAAAATAAATATTTATCATTAGAGAAAAAATCTGAAAATTAACGGGTCATCTTAAATTAATGTATTTCTGTAACGCATTTTATCGTTTCTTCTAAAGTAAAAACAACAAAAAATATACTTCATGTCATCCTTTTCAAGCATGGACTCAGACATAATTGACCTTTATTCTTGCTGGCTTTCGATCAACATTAGCGATTTCGCAAATGAAAAATAAGAAACATTAGCCAAATGTGAAATAATGTTAGCAAAGTCCAATTTTATTAAAATATTCTAAATTATTCTAATTTTTTGTAAATGCTAATAAAATAGAAATTGGACTATTCGCTACTGAAAATCTTAAAAGTAAGTACATTCTAAATAATTCCTAAATATGTAGTTCTTTCAGACATTCTTTTAGCAGGCTAAATAAAAATTGAAAACAACTATCTTTGATTTACCGCCCTAAAAATATACACAAAATTGCTAAACCGATTATATTGCCGATTTTAAACCGATAGATAACATTTAATTTGAATAATTTAATGATACATTACATACAAACAAATACATGGTAAATAGCTAATTTTCGGTACTGCATATCAAAGCCTTTCTCTATTTGTCGCTTGATGTGAGTAATTTTGTTTGTGTTTTTGCCGGTGCTATGCCCGCGTATAGATAGTGATTAACTGACAATGGAGAAATATCACAGACGTCTTTCTGTATCTAATCTCTGATATTGAGGTAATATCTCTATAAAAAATCATTAAAAATCATTCGGTGAGATTAAATATGCAAAATAACATTGATCGTTTAGCAACGCGGATAAGAATCTCGACTATACTGGCATACATAAGCACGTAAACAGCAGAAAATGAGCACTCGTAATTTGGCATGTCAGATTCTGCTTTTACGCGCCAAATGGAACATTTTGTTGCGATTTGCCGAGTGGCTGTGAGAACCCTGGGGATCAGTTGCAAACACTTATCTCAATTTTACTGAAATACATGTTTTTAAAGCAGATATAATTTGAATTGTGAGACAGTAGAGCTCAAAAACTGATTTTTTGTCTAATTAATATTTCTGTTCTATGAGGAACAATACGTGTCATACTTTAAAAATACATTTCAAGATGCATTTCTGTATTCTACATTACCACAAATAAAATATACTCACTTAATCTAATTTATTTTCTATCAGTTTATGATTACATAGTTTAGAAGTAATACAAACAGAAGTATCCATCTATACTAACAAAAGAAGATAGATTACACTAGTTTATAAAATTAAATTTTTTGTCTGTTGCTGCGGATTCTGTGGTTGATAATGTTCACTTATGACTTGTTTTTGTCAAATGTAACAGGAAAATTTTTTGAGCAGCTCGAGGTAATTTGTTTTTGTCATTTATTTTTATCATTTAAGCATACATATTAATTGATAATAGGCATATTTTACTGTGTTAAGATTAGTTTCTCAAGTTTTTGCGTCATGAGTAGTTCAAGAAGACATTGTTTAAACAATCCATATCATTTTTGCAAAAATGCGGAGAATATGTGTTTAACAATTGTAGAAAAATTATATCAAAGTTGGTGAAAAATATCTATTTTGAGTAATTTGGGATGCTCTTGTATAACAATGAGAAGTCTTGGTCTCCCAATTGTGTTTGTAAATCGTGTGTTTAATATTTAAGATACGGAAAAGGGGTAAAAGAAGTGCCAGGAACACCGACTATTTGGCGAAAATAACGAAACCATCTCGAAGACTGTTGTTCTTGTAGCGTGAACGTAAACTGTTTAAGCACTAAAAATCGTGCTAAATGGCAGTACACAAGCACTAGTTGTGTTCAACGTCCACTGCAGCGTTCACTTGACTCTTCAGAGGCTAAAAATATATCTGAACCATTAGAACAAGAGATTTAAGGACCAAGCTCATCACAAAAATGATGCTGATTTTGAAGGTATGTCAAATGAGTCAGAATGCTTTTCCCAAAATGAGTTAGATGATCTTGTAAGAGATTAATCTTTCTAAACAAGCTTCAGAATTGTTAGCATCAAGATTAAAAGAAAAAAAATTGCTTTCACAGATACTAAAATTAGTTTTTATTGGAAATAAAAAATCTGAAAATTACATTGAACTTGTAGAAGACCTTCTGCTACAATTAAAAAATATGGGGTGCGATATGAGCTTAATATTCCACTTCCTCCATAGTCACCTGGACAGGTTTCCGGAAAAGTTAGGAGATATGAGCAAAAAGCAGGGAGATCGTATGCATCAGGTCTTACGCGTCATGGAAGAGCGCTATCAGGGTTTCTGGGATACAAATATGATGTCTGACTATTGTTGGTCTCTGATATGTCATTTTCCAAAGCCTACACATCAGAGAAGAGCTTCGAAACAAAGTTTTTTAGAACTCAATGATTAATTATTTTTTTAATAAGGTTTTTCTTAGTAAATACATGTTTTTTCTGTTTAACAGCTACATAGCTGAAACTCAGAAACTAGAGCTGATTGAAATATTCTAACTATATTTTTGAAAATAGCATATCATATGTAGTCAGCAACAGCTAAAATTTTTTCGGCAACAGATGTACTGTAAACTAGTGTTATCTGTCTACCTCTATCTCTATCACATTGTGAGTGTGGTTTTGGGCGATGTCCAGGAAAATCTATCGTGCTCAGAAATGAGAAATTATTGATGAGGATTGTGAAAGCCAGGTCTAATGCACCTGGCGATCAATTTTTTATTTTTTTATAATTAGTCAATATATAAAATAAACCACTACACTCTAAGAACGAAATGTGTAATTTTACACATTAAAACAGGTATATTGATGATACAGAAACGATTAGACTCTATGTGTAAAAAGCGTGTAAATTCAGACTTGTACATACAGTGGTGAGTATATTTCAAAACACATATTTTACTGTCTAGCGCATTAAGTGGTTTAAGTGTGTAAAATACTATCAGATAATTCGGAAATACCTAGTTTAACGTGAAAATCACACATGAGCACACATATAACTGTCCAGTATTAAAAAAATTGATTTTTGTACATAGTACATAACTTTGTTGTTTGGAATGTATGTTTTGAACTAAATACATTTATGGTCTAAAAGCAAATTTGCCAGAAGAAAAAACTCGTGAGCTTAATGTGTTTGTTTGCTATCCACCAAATTTGCCTTTTCGCCACAAAACAATGTACCAAACATTAATATACTAAAAACAGGATCGTCTGAAATTATATTTACTTCATGCCAATATCTGTTAGCTCTTTTGTGTGTGTGTTCGTGTGAAGATTTTAAAAAATGTAATCATACTTTATAAATACAATTTGTATAATTTTAATAAATACATAGTAAAATAAATTTCGATAAAATATGATAATCCATTATTCCTGTATTTAGTCCGATTTTTTTTCTTCACAGTGTCAGTCACAAGTATACACCTATATCAAGGGAATAACAATTTAATTCTATCACAGTAAACAAACAATACTTAATGAAACTCGATTTAAATTCACGATCTACGTTTTCTAACTTCATAACTTGACCAATCCAGCTAAAATTACACCAACTAAGTTTTCAAGTATCGCTATTTACAGAGTTGACACAATTACACTCATTTCTGTATTACATCCTGTTTTTACACAGTGTATCATACAGCATGGTAGTGTTGTATAGTCAGAGCCTGATTACTAACGGGGCACTCTCTCACCAGAAAAAATTTATAGAAATTTTCGTCTTCTTTAAACGCCCTTTTCATACAAAATTACTGTCATGAATAAGGAAAAATTCTTTATTTCTTTTTCCTGGTGGGAGAGTGCCCCGTTAGTAATCAGGCCCTGTGTATAGTATATTTCAGCCGCTTCTCTAATGTTAAAGTCCTAAGTTTGCCTCTGAATAACATTAAACCCAATCATCAGATCGCGACGAAATTGAGAAGCCGAAGTGTCCTACTCTAAATTAGTTATGGATCCACCGATTCAGAGCTCCCAAATAGTCCGCGAACTGAAGATCATCACACAGAAATTTTCATTATAGTTTTCTACGGAATTTGTGCTGGAATTAACATCCAAAGTTTGTTTTTCGGAAAGTTGTAGAAAAATCTAGAAAAAAAAAATTGTAAGAAAATTCTGATGTTCAGTTGTCGGATCATTTGGGAGCCCTACCGATCAGGTATGGAGATCCAAAACCCCTATTTTGTCACTTTTTTCTCATGAAACAAGAAAAAAAGACAAACAAATCAATTATAATCCAAACAAAGAAAGATTCAGAGACGTGTAATAGCTTGTTAGAAAGCTTTCAATTTAGGTATGGTCCTTCGGAAGTCCTGTCAAAAGATTTCCAATATTTACGAAATAGCACCATTTAAAATTTATATAAAGCTATACCTTCCATAATTTAAAATTCTAGAAATCTCTCCTTTTTAATTGTTAATTCAATTATTTCTTTCGATTTACCACCAACTAAAAAAAAAAAATTTCAATAATTTAAAAAAGAAATGATAACACGTGTAACACTTGTTTTTTTAGCACTTTCCAACAAAGTTGAAAAGTGATTATGCATTCGGCTTGTCTGTCCGTCTGTCCGTCTGTCCGCGCTCTAACTCCCGTAAATATACTCGGATTGCTATGAAATTTTTATACGTTATTGAGGTTTACCCTAGCACGAACCCTATTGAAAATGAAGTATCTACAATGATTAGTTTATCTACAGGGTTTCCCATTACATTACGGCCTATGGGGGAAAATCGTTAATATACTCGGATTGCCATAAAATTTTAGGACGTTATTGACGTTTACCCTAACACAAGTACTATTGAAAATGAAGTTTCTATCATTATTCGTTTATCTACAGAGAGAATCAAAAGTTTCCCATTACATTACGGCCTATGGGGAAAAATCGTTAATATACTCGGATTGCCATGAAATTTTAGGACGTTATTGACGTTTACCCTAGCACGAATCCTATTGAAAATGAAGTTTCTATTATGATTAGTTTATCTACAGGGCGAATCAAAAGTTTTCCATTACATTACGGCCCATGGGGAAAAATCGTTAATATACTCGGATTGCCATGAAATTTTAGGACGTTATTTACGTTTACCTTAGCACAAGTTCTATCGAAAATGAAGTTTCTACCATGATTAGTTTATCTACAGGGCGAATCAAAAGTTTCCTATTACATTACGACATATGGGGAAAAATCGTTTCAAAGGAATTTTAAAGATGTTATACCCTGTCAAACATATTAAAGTATGCATTCTATAAAATATAAGGTGAAAATGTAGCTATTATTCACTTACAGGGCCACACAAAAGAATTCCATTAGATAATGGTAAAAGAAGGAATTGTGTGTGACATATTTTAAATATCTTAAGCTTTTTCATGTATAATAAAATTGATATATGTCACTGAAGCTTAATATAAATTATACGCTGTCTTGCATAATATGAAGTACATAGCATTTACAGGGCCATTCAAAAGATTTCAAATAGTATATTCTTTCCGAATACCGTATATGTGTCCGATGATGGCTGATGGAGGGATGAAATGCATTTTAATTATGATATTTGCGTTTATATTTCGCTAAATATATGCACATTATAGGATGTGTATAAATGTTATAGTTGATATGCAATGCTACCCAAAAGAGCTCACCAACGTTACTGAATATGAGCGTAAATTATTTAAACGTGGTTCTTAAATAAGCTATGCATTTCTACGCTGAGCTGCATTTAATTTACTGAGAAATGTTTGCAGAATATAGATAAAGGGATATACAGGGCCACGCAAAGAATTCGGTATATGGACGCCTATGAATGATGATTTATGAGAATGTGATTTCAGTTGTTTTAAAAGTGTTTTAGTTTACAATAAATTTTAGCCTAATGCTGACGTGTAATAAAGATACAATGTAAACTACAGGGCTGAACAAAAGTATCCAAGTATGTTTCCATCTACTATTATGAATTGCTGAAAAAAAATTTCAAGCTACTGGGTATTTTCTTGCTAAGATAAATTTTCCCATTATATGAACTGATATAGGAAATACAGGGCTATTCTAATGTATTGGAATACATATTTGGGTATATTTGGCCATACTCTATTATTTCCCTAAATAACAAAGTTTTGTTAAAGATTCCATTAAGTGTTGGAAAGTGCTTCATAATCTATGCTTAACGCATGATTTTTCTTACTTGTTTATAGATCAATAAAAATGCTGATTCTCCTGATAGATTTTTGAAATTTACGTCATTCGAAACAGAAAATACATATTTTTCATAAACATGCATATATAAACTGTAAGTAAATATGTGTTAAAACAACATCGCATAGTTTTGTTGGAGTGGTTTCGACGTCAAAACAGTTACTACAATATAGATATTTCCATTAAAAAGGGATAATTTAGAAAAAAAATCTATATTTTTATAAATAACGATTTGAAAATGAATCTATGAAAATCTGAGGTTATGACATACGGTCATAAGAAAATCTGCGGACATACCGAGAAACTGTAGTGGGACTACCATCTGGAAGGGGCCGATTCTGTCGCCAAGTTTTTCTCCAACTTGGCGATATATCGCCAGATCTGTCGCCCAAAATTACTCGCCAAAATTAAAGACAACTTGGCGTTATTTCTGGTATTTCGCCAAACTAATATATCTGCTAATAACTTTAACTAATACTAATAATAATTCAGATTTGTTAGATGAAGGTGATTGATAAAGTTCCTGATAGGATCTCAAAAAGCTAACAAAAATTTGGGTTATTTCATGAGCTTTACAGATTATCTGATTCTATTTCTTTACTACGCACATTTTTAGATTGAAAATATTTCCCAATTTTTACTGTAACATTTTTTAGATCGAGCACTGCATTTCTCTCTAATTCCACAAGCTTTTTATACGATTACTGTAATACGTAAGGCTGTAGTATCCTGTTCTTACGTGTATAGCTGTGTATAAATTGTACGTATACTTCTATGTGATGCTCTGTTATTACCCATACATTTGTATAATATTCTTATATACTTTGATGTAATATACAAAATAAACAGATATTTCTTTTGCATGCGAAATTTTTAAATTACATCGATACACCAATTCGGGTAAATATTCAGTGAAAGAATAGTAAATTACACGTTTCCATTAAGCCAGAAAATGCATGTAAATACCGGTAAATAGTAACGACATGTGAGTAAATTTGATGTCAAGAATGTAATTCTACAATTTTACACATATAAGTAAATAAAATGATTAATTTACGCATTTATTTTTAACACGTCTGCTTACGTGAAGATGTGATGATAGTTAATGCCGCACTGTAGAAGTGGGTTTTTCCCAGAAGCCGATTAACTTTTTATAACAAAGAATCAGTGAAAGATTTTCCCGCGCCAGCGCGTGACTGGCTATTGGAATCCCACATCACGCACTGGCGCGTGAGTGGCTCCTTAACGTAGGCGACATATCACGCGCTGGCGCGTCTGCGGCAGCGATCGTGTTGATAAGTAGGCGACAAAGAAATTTAACCACTAATTAAGAAAAAAAAATAAAAAATCCCCACCAGTCCATTCGAAATCCCGTTTAAAAGCGCAGAATCAGAGAAAATAACATCGTCTTAGAGTGATTGTTTTATATCAAGGAGTATCTTTCTAAGCCTGCATCGCAAAACTCATCCTAAATACTAAAAAACGAAAAGAAGATATTTTTGAATTTTGCATAATTTTATTCTTGAACTCGCCAATTTTTTAAGAAGCATACTACATTTAATATTTAAAAAATGTTCGATGTTTTCGATTTTTTCTCTTAAGATTTTTCAAGCCGAAATCCGTCTGATTTTTATTTTATGCAGAAAATCGCAGGATATACAGTTAAGTCGATATTATCATTCATATCAGTCTCGAATCTGTATTGAAAAATACGGAAATATTCTCTAAAAAATTCGAGAATGGAAGTCAATTAGCGCTCCACGGATATATTTTTTTCTATATTCTAATTGTAACAATTTTTTGTTCTTTGAACACCATCCATTTATATGTTTTTTTTTGTACTCTTAATTTACAGTAGACATAAAAATTTCGATATAATCGAATGCTTAGAAAGATTTTTAAGAAAATAAAATCCTCAAAATAGTTACTCAATATGTTAATAAGCAGGTGGATTATTTCCATATTTGTACAACTAAATATCCATATTTCTGTACACGAATTACATGCAGCATACTAAGCAACACAGTTAATATTCTTTATATTTCGAAGAGTTTGGAGATTATCAATACATTTTATAAATATTAAATGACCTGATGAAAAAAAGGGAGAAAACGTCTGAGGGTACGTAACCCTTTAAAGTAAACTTATGAAGGCAATAGAACCCGCAAGTTTAACTTCGTTTAGATCTTTTTACATTAACAGTTATAATATCATAATATTCACAATATTCATAGTGTGCGCTCATGAAATGAAGGCTATGGAGAATGCACTTGTTTAGATATACATTTTTCTAAAAATTTAAAAACCTTCAACTGTCAATTCAGGAACATTTTGTATTATTATCACGACCCTGGGATTATAAGCTTGTTTTATCTAACCGATAGAATAAGAAATATTAGGATAATTAAATTTATTATTATTATGAAGTTCGGAAGCAGAGAGCAAAATTATAATGTCCGTTTAGCATCTCAGCATATAGTAATTTTTTGAAATAAATTTTATTTTTAATAATTATTCTTTGCCAACATTTTTTAATGTCATATATACCCGACCAAAAATTATTTAATTTTTTTTTTCACTAAAATCAGAAAAAATAAACAATGTCAATAAACAATAAACTATAATCGGAAGCATTAATTATTGGAAATTCCTCGTGCAGTCTTTCAAGTAAATAAGCAGTTTTACAATAAAAGCTGCTTTTGTTACAAAAAAATAAATACAAAATATTAAATCGTTAAACGATGAATTACTATCGTGCAAATTAAAAAGCAAATCATAAGCAATTGAGATTTTGGAATGACGTTCGAACAACAAAAACTGCTAAAAAGTCTTAAAGCTAGATTAAAAGAGGTGCAAATAGGTGAAAACTGTTCTAAAAACGTTTTCACCTGAAGATTTTCAGAAATTTCGCGTTCTAACGAAACCGATTTAACACTAGAACGTCGGGAAGGTGTCAATTCGACACCAATCACTTGAGTGATTCGTTTTTTAAGTTGTGGTAAGTTTTTTCTGAGTATACAGAATTCGTAAAAAAATAATGTACGAAAAATTGGTGTACATGTTTTATATCAAAAATTAATTAAAAAAACAGTTTTTGTTTTTAATTTAATATCTAAAATGCTCTTGTTGGCGTTAGTCTAAGACTAACCCCCCGCCCCCCTCACACACACATACGCTATTTTTTTTTAAATTGATGGTTTGATAAAAAAGGTCATATAATGTAACAAGATATTCCAATTTTGACCTCTTTTTCTATGGTAAATGCCTTGCGCCTTGCGATGCGATTGTATATCTATAAAATCACTTAATTTTAATTGCCAAACGCAACGTTGGTACCGCAATTTTGTTAGGAGAAATGTCGGTTATTCGAATTTCTGCAATATTGCTTTTTCATCATTATAAATGAAGTTCTTTTCAAATTCCGGTGTCAGTCATCAATTTTAACACTTAAGCAATGCATTTGCTCTGCGCCGCGAAGAATTAATTGGCAACACTATAAAAAAAAGTCGTAAAAATAAATAAAAATATCCAAGCAGCTTGCTGCCTGAAAACCATAGCATGTAACCATAGACTAGAAGAGGTTTTTTTTAATATATCTAACTTCCACCTAAGTAAGAGGATATCACTTTAAAAATAGCACTATGAGACTTAGATACTAAGCAAGGAATTCACAAAATAAAGTCGAGTCGCACAAATGTGTTTTCAGCTCATCTGATTAATTACATTTTAGGCCATATTACATATAGGGGAGACTGGGACGCATGTGAACGGTTCATATTAATATAGATTTTCTCATAAACGGGTTAATTATTATAAACAAAAACTACTGAATATAGTAAACAGAACTTTTTTCTACATATGGTTTTCTTTTAAACTACCTATATAGTATATATCTATATTTCTTAACTTATTTAACACTAAAACCGCCATTAGGGGTCATTATGACCCCTGCCAAATTGAAAATAACAAACTCGAACCAGAATTTTTTTAATAAGATTTGTTAAGTACATGCAACACAAAAATAGGCTAATTAAATAAGTTAAATAGTTTAAAATAAAAATTCTGGTGTCAAACAATTGTTATAAAACTTGAATAAAATACCCGGCGGTTTTAGTGTTAATAATTTTATAAATTCAAAAAAATATTCACATATGCCCCACTAGTGGGACAGTTGTGAACACATGTGGGGCACATGTGAACACAAAGAAAAAATATCCTTCGGCATGCTTTTTATTCTGTTATTCATTTGTCGATACAATCATTAGTTGTATTATGTGTTAAATTCAGTATATAGAAAAAAAATATACATATATTTCTGTGATATATTTAAGCACAATATTATAAAATTTAAATAAGGTGATTGGGGAAGGGGATTAGATTACTGATTTACGGTTACTATAAAATAAAAAATAAAGAAGAAAATTTGAAAAAGGGATAAAGATTAAAATTTTGCTTAAGGCTTTTTTTTTTTTTTTCATGGAAATGTTAGGGATGTGGCATTTATATAATATTTATGGGAAATCAACCGAAATACGAAACATTCTCACTCCTGTATTTGCCTTATTTTCTTCTAAATTAATGATACAGAAGTGTTTTTAATGATTGTTTAAATAAAAATCTCCATTATAAGCTCTGTCCTAAATATAACTTCTTTTGCTTTTAAAGGAAAGCTGGGGGGACGTCTTTCAATCTTTATTTTATGGTAGTTATTATTTTAAAAATGTTACATTCTTAAGATATTACTCCATATTTCTCCAGATCTCCATACAAAACATCCTATAGAGATCTATTTTAGAGTTGAAAGTAATCCATCATTGCAAGTTTGGAAAAAATAAATAGGAAAAATTGAAAAGTTGTTTAACGCAATGTTTTTCTATTAACGTGCATAAAAAATATTGTAGTATACCGTTTAATAAAATATTGCATAACATTATTCCATTTTAGAAAACATTATATTTATTTAAATAACGATTGAACATAAACGAAATTGTTGCTCTTTATTATTAGGATGAGCGAAGCGTATCCTCTACTAGGCCACTCAAGTTACATTTTGTCGTACACCTTATAAAAAACTATTCAGTATTTTAACTTCAAATTAAACATAAGAATAAATTATAATTCGTAGATTTGCAGAATGTTATTTTTTTAACAGAATAACCTTTAAAAAATATTATTTTAATAATTAATTTATTCTACATGTTTTTCTATTATGGACGCATTTTTGCAAATAAAAAATTGAGCGCGTATCTTTTTATTTTCAGAAGGAAAATAAACCATGGGGTTAGTAATTATAGATAGAATCATGATTAATTAATTAAATAAAATACATTTTCATGATTCCGTCAAAATCGTTTGCAAATAAAAAAATTTGACCCGTATCTTTTTATTTTAAGAAGGAAAATAAACCATGGGGTTAGTACTTATAGATAGAATCATGATTAATATATTAAATAAAATATATTTTCGTTATTCTGCCAAAATTATTTACGCAGTTCATACTTACGGATTTTAAAAGAATTAGGATTTATTTATTTTGGTATTTACTTTGGTAAAATGGCACCAAAAGAATCGTAAACAAGTAAAATTAATTCTTATATTTGGTATTTAAAGTGAATATTTTGTTAAATTTGGTAAGTTTCTTAAGTTTGGTATTCGAAATGAAAGATTGAAGAATAATTTAAGAATATTTTAATTGATTGAATATTAAGTTAAATCAACCAAATTAAATATATTAGCTACGTTTATGAGTAATTTCTGGAATGTATTAGTAATTTAAAAATTCCGAAAAAAAAGAACACTTACTGGCCAGAACGAACACCATTACTGGCCATTAGAAAATGTAAAAACAACTTTAAAACTTTTAGTTAAAAATTTAAAAAATATTTTGTAAAATTCTGCTTCGAAAATATTTTTATTTATATTAGCCTTATATCAAAAATAAAAAACTCCGAGGAAATTCTTAGTTATTTGGCTGAATTTACATTTCTAAAATTTAAATGCGCCAAAACATGAGATAACGTTTTTGCTTAATAA
>CAXHSM010001441.1:0-39000 GCA_964019185.1 Maratus speculifer | reverse complement strand
AAAAAAAAAAAAATGCAAGTTTTATTTTAATATCATGAAAAACATGAAGATCTCGTAAAAAGATTGCGAAAAATGCACAAAATGTATTTAAAAAAACTACGAGAAACATGCAGATGTTGTCAAATAATCATGAAAAACATGCAAATTTCATCAAAAAATCATAAAAAAGTTCAAATTTTGTCAAGAAATTACAAAAAACGTGCAAATTTCGTGAAAAAACACAAAAAAGTGCAGATTTCTTCAAAAAATTGTGAAAAATTTGCACATTTTGTCAAGAAATCGTGAAAAACATGCAGATTTTGTCAAAAGATTGCGACAACTAAAATTGAGTAATTTGGTCAAAAGATCGCAAATGAACAAATTTTTGAAAATTTCAGTTAATGGAACAATTTGGCTTTCATGCAGACAGATATCACTTGGCAGCAGTACAGCTTTATGTCTCTTTATCACATCTTATTATTGGTTTAAATGTAGCCTGTTTGACAACGAACCAATGTTGTTGGTGAGGTGAAAACAGAAAAATTTTTGCAAAGAGAAAAATTTTTGCAAAGAGAAAAATTTCCCTGATTTTTCAGCCTTTTTTATAAAGCTCCCTGATATTTCCAGATTGATAAATTTCCCTGATTTTTCCCCCCGATTCCATGATTTCCAGAATCTGTTGCCACCCTGATGATAGGTTTTCTGAGATGACAAGTCTGGCATCATGGTGATTGTAACACTTATTGTAATTTCCATCTTTTGATATTAATAGTTATTTATGATTACTTATTATGATATGAATGTGAATTTAACTTATAATATAATAATTTAGTACGATTAATATGCACTAAATCTAATAACTGAAAAACATGGAAAAGTTAATTACTATTTATGTATTTTTAACATCAATCTATGTCAAAAATATTTATGATGGTAAATTTATTATGGATGGTTACTTATGGCTATTAACTTTACACATTATCTTAATCAGAAAGAAATTATGCAAACAAATAAAATTAACCTAAGTAATAGTTGCAACTATTAAAAAAAAAATTACATGGATTGATCGTAGAGGCAGCTAAATCATACACATTTCCATTCAAATAAGAAAAAGATGACACCAACTTTTTTTCAGAAATATTCCACAATGAAATCTGGAAAATAAGATAATAACATGCAATAAAAAGTATAAAATTAAATACAAATAAAATAAGTAACTATGTTAGTCAACTTTGACATTCATAAAAAATGATAATTGTTTTACAGTAAAATAAAAATTATTAGAGAAAATATACTACTTCTATAAATGAAAATACCTGGAGAATTAAATTCAGCCATAAATAGGGTAAAATTTTAGCATTTTAAAAATAATAATCAATTGTTAAATAACAAGTAAATTTTCTCATGTTTTTAAACCCCCAGAGTTCATTTTCAGCATGTTTTAGATGATGTTAAGATAGCACACAAACTATGTTTTCAATTGAGCTCTCATTTATAAATATATTACAGGTTGCAAGAATTGTAAAGATTTTTGAAGAAATCATAAAACGAGCTTGGAATCAAAATCTTTTAAAACAATTTTTGTGATAACTGATATTTATTTTATTTTATATATCAACTAAATTATTTTTATTGTTTATCGTAAGTTAATACAAAAACTATTTTTCAGTACACCATTATTTAATATATTGCTCACACATAAGAAAATTAACACATCTCAACAAAAGTAAACTTCACAGGAGATACAAAAGAAAATTTGCATAATTTTACTGTAATATGAAATTTTAGCACTTAGCTCTTATTTTAGCACTTACCTTAGATAACTTTGCATGCAGTAATAAAAAACTTGCATAAAAGCATAAAATCTTTAAAAATGAAGACATGATGACATTTAGATTGTTGGGTAATTTTACCTCCTCATACAATCCATCCCTTTTAATTTGGTAATAAATGTACAAAAGTTATTTTCTGCATAGGTACACTTATGAAACTGTTTGTGTAGCAAGATGCATATATTACAGACCTATTAGTGGAATAAGACGCAAAATGATTTTTTGGGAGATGTGTCACTTTTCCTCGGGTGAGTGAGATATATATTTCTCCTTTTCTACAGTAAAATATTTTTATTCTTGGAAATTTAGGTATTAATTTTATTGAAGAAAAAAAAGCTACATTAAAAAAATCATTAAATATCATGAAATATTTTAGAAAATATGCCAAAATATAGTAAAGACCTTTTTTTTTCATGAAAAAAGGTTGTAATCATCACACACTTGAGACATACTGTTGCCATCTTTAGCTGTAAATCTGACTGTAGAAGGTAAACATTATAATTACAGAATAAATTGTATGTGTTATTGCTGGTGATTATACACTGCAGCGGTTGTTTCAAACAAAATATAATACTTTATATAAAAAATACATATGTATTAATTAGTGTTATTGAGATACATATATCATACTGTAATGCCTGTTAAAATTTGTGTTGATACAAAAGTATGCTATAGACTTATTCATAGCATGGGAATCCCAAGCAAAGAGAAGAGGAGAGGAGAACCAATCAAGCTGACACATTAATGATGCAAATTTTTAACGATGGATGCCATATGTCAGATCTACAGAATGGGGTTGATATAATAAAACAGAATGTATAAATTTGCAAACAGGATATAAATCGACTCCAATAAAAATAGGATTGCATAATAAAGTTGTGCCATGCAAAAAAAGAACAAAAAAAGGGGGAAATTTCAGATTAGGCCAAATATAGACCCTATGGTGTCTTCCTAGATCACATAGGGAAGTGCTCTGGTGTTGGCCACAACCAATGAAGATACATTGCCAGTGTCTATAGAATCACAGAATCACATCTCTTAATATATATATATATATATATATTTTAGGGAATTTTTCTTTACCAGTTTTATGTCTTAACAGGAAATTAGATAATTTAAATTAAATAAAATGTCAAAATTCAAACATGATAGCCAGAAAGTTACTTAAAAACTCAAAAACTTACTAAAATCCAATTAATTATACATATAAAACCCCTCCGTGTGTAACAATTCCAGGGTCAACCCATCCACAAGAAAAAGAAACTTATGCGACCATGTTAGGCCTAAGTATTCTAACTGTTCACAAATATTCTAACAGTTCAACTTCAACTTATGGAAATATACATGTAAAAGATTTATTCATTACTCATTTTCTTAAAAACCTACAAAAACTATATAATTATAATGTTTAAATTCTAAATAAAACAACCAGCAATTACGAGAAAAAACAAATGACAAATTACGAGAAAAACAAACGATGTAAGCAAATTAATGCTGTTGCCATTCAAGAATGACAAATTCCAAATCTATAAAAAATACTGGGACAAGTTACCTCCGATTTTAAAGGCTACCTATTTTCTGACCAATGAAAACGATCCATTGTCATAATGGAGAGTTCTCATTGGTCAGAATTACAGTGGGAGCTGTAAATGACGTCACTACATTTTACGATGTTTTGAAATCTTTTCACAATTTCAAAAACAATATTTAATTAAAACTTTTTTAATAAGAAAGCGAAGGTACATTTTAAATGCAATATTGTTAGAATTTTTATATTCGGGTTGCTTTAATTCTTTTTTTAGATATTATTTAACATAGCTTGCTATGCTATGTTAAATAATAGCATAGCAAGCAGACTATTTAAAACTTCATTTTAAATTCGTTTGTCAATCAAACAAATTCTTAATGCAATGCAAAAAATTTGATTACTTTGGATCAAATATTTTTCTTTTTAAAAGGTACATTTAATAAAATTATATCTACAAAAAGGTTCTAAAGGTGTGAGAAATTTATTAGATCAGTAAAACAAATCATCTTTCATGAAACATTGCAAGTATATACAATATTAATCAAGAAAAACTGAAAAAATCCTAATTATTCTAAATTTACACCTTTTTAAAGTTCTTCGAATAATTTTAATTTAGAGAGTGAATGTAAAATATAATAAATTTTCCATAAAGAATAAAGTGAATCAGATAATTAGTTGTTGAAATACTTTAATCATACTAGATGGAACCTGTCAAAACTTGGCGGCAACAAAGAAAGAAAAAGGTATTTTCCAGCTATTAAAGGATTTTTTTACGACTTATCTTCAATAAAAATTTCAATAAATAAAAGAAAAACCTGCATTTTACATCCAGGCAAATGACCCACAATGGCAGAGTTCAAACATGCTGTCATAGAATTAGAATCTCTCTCATTTGATAATTTTCCATTTACAAATACAACACCAATAAATTGTACATGACATGAATAAATCATAAATTACTGTCATTACTCATTTGCATTTTCTATTACCTTTTCATAAATCAAAAATACATGTAAATTTCACATATTAAAAAAATTAATGATAATATTTATTCTGGCTAGGTGAAACCCGTCAAAACTTGATGGCAACAATATGAAAGAACCAAAGAAAAAAAGTATTTTGCCACTATAAAAATTTTTTTTAAAGATTAATATATTTATTAAAAATTTCAATATGCTTTTCCATTTACCAACGTAAACCTAACTACATGACATGATCCTCGGTGAAGAATCGGTGCAATGCTGCGACACACGTCGCAGACTCTTGAAAATGTTTGAACATTATTTTTCAACTATTAAAGTTTTTTTTAAAAAATGCTAGAAATCATTCACTATGTACAAAAATTTGTCTCGGTACCATAAAAAACACAAATTTTGGCAAATAATTACAAAAAATAGCAAATTCCGCAAATAATTACAAAAAACAGCTAAATCCCCCCCCCCCCCCCAAAAAAAAAAAAAACATCACCTGGAAATTTTGTAAATAGATGTGGGGGAAAAAAAAACAGCAAATTTCGTCAAGAGATTGCCAAAAACAACAAATTTCATCAAAAGATCTCTAAAAAATTTGTCAAAAAACTACAAAATTGTCTAGGTGTCCCAAATAAAATAAATTTCACGAAAGTATTGCAAAAAATCAAAATTTGCCAAAACGTCTAAAAAATGGCAATTTTTATGAAAAAATTTTGAAAAAAAAAAAGGCAAATTTTGACAAAAAAAATCCCTAAAAAGTGGCAAATTTGTTAACATATTGTGAAAAAAAATTCAAAATATTGTGAGAAAACAACAAATTTTAACAAATGATTGTGAGTAAGCAACAAATTTCGTCAAAGGATTGAAAAAAAGCAAACTTCATCAAATAATCACAAAAAAGATAAATTTCGCAAAAATCAAAATTTTGCAAAAAGATCTTAAACAAAACGGCAAATTACATCGAAAGAAATCGAGAAAAACTATAAACTTTACCGAAAAACTTCAAAATGACGAATTTTGTCCAGGTATCTTAAAAGAAACAAGTTTCGTTCGGAGATCTCAAAAAGCACATAAAATTTGTCTAGGTTATCACAAAAAAAGGTAAATTTAGCTAAAAAAAGTGAAAAAACGACAAATTTCTCAAAAACGACAGTTTCGCAAAAAAAAAATCATGAAAAAAGGAAAAATTCGATAAAACAGCAAATTAAACCAAAAGATTGCAAGAAGAAATGACAAATTTCACCGAAAATCCCCGAGAAAACAAATAATTTTTCCCTGGTATCATAAAAGACATGAATTTCATCAACAGATCACGAAAATACATAGAATTTGTCTAGGTACTTCAAAAAACACAAATATTGGTAAACAGATTGTGAGAAAAAAACACATGTTATCAAAAGATGAAAAAAAGAGGCACATTTCATCAAAAGATCACAAAAAAAGTAAATTTTGCAGAAAAAAAGCGAATATATGACAAATTTCTAAAAATAACGAAAAAAAAAAACTAACAACAAATTTCACAAAAAGATCATGAAAAAAGGATAAATTCGATAAAATGGCAAAATACATCGAAAGACAGCGAGAAAAAAAGACAAATTTTACCGAAAATCCCGGAGAAAACAAATAATTTTTTCCTGGTATCATAAAAAGACGTGAATTTCGTCAAAAGATTGCGAAAATACATAAAATTTGTCTAGGTACTTCAAAAAACGCAAATATTGGTAAACAGATTGTCAGAAAACAACACATTTTGTCAAAAGATGAAAAAAAGATGCACATTTCATCAAAAAATCACAAAAAAGGTAATTTTTGCAAAAAAGCGAAAATATGAAAATTTCTGAAAATAACAAAAAAAACCAAATTTCACAAAAAAAATCACGAAAAAAGGATAAATTCGATATCCAACGACAAATTTCACCCAAAATTCCTGAGAAAACAAATAATTTTTTCCAGGTATCATAAAAGACATGAATTTCGTCAAAAGATCGTGAAAATACTTTAAATTTATCTAGGTACTTCAAAAAATGCAAATATTGGTAAACAGATTGCGAGAAAACAACACATTTTGTCAAAAGATGAAAAAAAGAGGAAAAACATTGGACAACAATGTTTTTGGAAAAACATTGTTGAGAGATCAAGAGATTGAAAAAAATATATACATATACATAGCAAATTTCATTAAAATATTCTTCTCTCTGCCCCTCCCCCCCCCCAAAAAAAAAAAAAAAAATTTGTCACATGAACACTTTTAAAAAAAGGGTTTTTTTTTTTTTTTTTTTTTTTTTTTTTAAAGGGAACTTCAAGTCAACTCAAGACAAAAAAAAGTGAAACATTAAATAAATATTAATGATTTACAAAGCTGTTTAAAACTGGGCTTTTTTTCATTTCATATGCAATTCACCATTCTTCGGCGAAAACAATGTAATGTAAATACTTCCTAAACATTATGAGTTAGCTCAAAAATGAAATTTTAAGGGGGAAAAATATCACAGATGTTATACAGATATTGCAGATATATATATATATATATATATATGTATATATATATTACAAAAAAAAAAAAAAAAAAATCACAGTTTTCTTGACATGAGTATTATAAGAAAATAAAGCACAAAATAAATAGTGATTTGCGAATCTGTTTATATCTATAAAGTCAATAACATCGGTCAAAAATCCCTGCTTTTTTTCCCCTCCAAAAAACAAAAAAAAAAAAAAAAAAAAAAAACGTGATATCTAACCAGGTTTTTTTTACACATACTTAATACAAATTTAAAAATTACAACTCTGAAAATGCTTAATCGACAAGAAAAAAACTAAAAACTTTAATCATAAACTATTGAATGTTTCAATTTCATAGGAAACTGTCGAAAAAAAATTGTTTATCTACATTACGCCTAAGCTATGTTTGCTGGCTAAAAAATGGAAATAAAATAACTTACGTAAAGTGAGCAACGGAAAAAAAAATGTTTTTCTAAAAAATGAAGATCATTATATTAACCAAGAACAATAAAATTATGAAAAGAAAAAGAAATCCTTCTTTTCGCATTCATTTTCATTCAACAGTGATAGTGCATTCCCATATTTACTGCTTGCTGGAAATATGTGTTTTCAGAGAGTAAGTACTCTTCTCTGATTGGTTCTCGTTCTCAGATATCGGCGCAAGTATCGATGCGTAGCGACCAATTTAAAATATGCTGACTTTTTTTGGCTATTCTTTTAATATATAGATTTTCTGCATTCTTCGATTTTTTATGACCCTGTATTTCATTCAAATTTCAATTCAAATGTATATTTTAATTGAACATGAGACATTTAATCTGACACAGTAAACTGTTAATTAATATGAATATTATTTTTGGAGCTATAAGGATGCTTCTTTTATGCAATTTGGTATTACTTTATTAGCCAGTCAATCAAAAAACTATCACCAAACTGTAAGATTAAATGCCAATAATGACTTAATGTAAAAATCACTAGGGGAAAAAAAAAAAAAAAAAAAAGGACTAGGAAAAGGAAAGAAGTAATTTCATGTGGGGAGAGGATGATTATTTATTGTTACTGTTACAATAAAATAATTTCTTTAGAGTAAAGAAAATTTTTAAAAATTAAAAAGACTTTTTTGAGAGCTTTAGGGAGAGTCAAAAATGGGAAGGAGCAGAAATTTTATGGGAAAGAGGAAATTTATTAGATGATTAATTATTTATCATCACTGAAGTGTTATAAACAAAATAAAATCAAAATTGCAAATTAAACAGCATTAAAGACTTTAAATTTTGATACAAAAGGAGGAAGGGAAGGGCATAATAGAAACATTCATTTTGAATGTGGGTGGAGGAAAATTATATGATTAATTATCTAATGTTAAAATAAAGTAACAAATGAGCAGAAAAAATTTCAAGATTTTGAACTTGGCTTGCTTAAGAGAGACAAAAGAAGATAAGCAATTTTTATTGTTGATTATAATAAATTTATATGAAATGAGTTTCTATAGCAAAAGCGATTCAAAGTTAAAAAAAAAAAAAAAAAAAAAAAAAAAAAAAAAAAACTGAAATTAGCAGCCAGAGTTCATACAGAGTTTGCTAAATGAAAAATAAGGATTCTGTAAGGACTTAGTAAGGGCTTCGTTAAAAGAAAAATAAGGACTTTCTAAAGTTAAAAAAGAACAGTACACATAATTACTTACATTAAATTTTAATTGTAAATATATAACATTAGTTGGCTTCATAATCTGCCACATTTGGCAGATTATGAATGTTTCAGGGGCGATTCTGGGTGAAATTTTTTTTTCGGAAATCGGCGGTGCGGGGGAAAGGGGAATTCCGTGAGCTACACACACACCCTGGGAAGAGAGGGGGGGGGAGTATCGTGATCTTCAGACGAAATTGGTGATTTATCTGTGATATTTAGCAAAATCGGCGGTTTTCCGCGATCTTTTGACAAAATCAACATTCTCCCCCCCCCCCTTTTTTTTTTTTTAATGAAATTGGCATTTTTTTTCAACAATTTTTTGGCAAAATTTGCATTTTTACTCTATTTTTTCTCAAAAACGGTGTTTTCAGGGTGATTCTGGGTTATTATTATTATTATTATTTTTTTTTTTTTTTTTTTTTTGAAATTCACATCGCATTTTCAGAAATCAGCAGGTGTGTGTGCGTGTGGGGGGAATTCCACGATCTTTAGACGAAATCGGCTTTTCACGCGATCTTCAGACGAAATCAACAATTTATCTGAGATATTTTAGCAAAATCTGCGATTTATTGCAAACTTTTGTCAAAATCAGCAGTTTTTCGCGATCTTTCGACGAAATCCACGTTTCCCGTGTTTCTTTTTAATGAAATCGGCGTTTTTCGACAATCTTTAGACAAAACTCACATTTTTACGCGATCTATTCTCGAAAACGTCCTTTTATCCCCGCAATCTTGACGAAATCGGCGTTTTTTCCATGATCTTTTGATGAAATCGGCATTTTTTTTTTTTTTCAATGATCTTCTGACTAGGGATGGGACGAATAGTGATTTGGCCGAATAGCCGAATACCGAATATTCGGCCAAATTTTAGGCCGAATAGTAAAAATTTTTTTTTCCAATAAAGGAAATAAATTTTGTTTATATATAATTAAAAAAATAGGAGCTCATTAATAATTATTACTCTTAAATGTGCTTTTAAATGTATTTTTAAATTTAAAAAACTTATTTTAACACAAAAAAATTATGAAATTGATGTACATTAGAATAAAGGATATAATACAAATTGATTTTCAGTAAGTCAAGATGGGAAAATATTTCCATTAAAATATGAAGAATGTACTTCACTTTACTTTTACTATCAATTGATACTTCTTGTATCCAAAATCAATAATATTCTTAATCTCTCTCTCTCTCAGAACTCACAAGGACATATTTTCTGAAATAACCTTTAATGAAGTAAATTTGATCATTTAGAGTTTGTGTCCTTAGTGATAAGCAAATTTGTAAGAATGAGACTGTTCTGAAATCAGATGCCAAGCTTTAAATTACAAATTACGTTAAAGTAAAAGGTTATGCTTAAAGTAGAATGCATATGTTAACAAAATCTTTGACATTTGAATCGGCACATACAATATTCAACTTCAATATTCCACTTATTCAACAAGCATTAAAAGGATAAACAAAAATTGATAACATGAAGGAAGGAAGATTAAATTAAAAATATACACATAATAATGTTACATATTTAAGTCAGTAATTATGCAAATAATTATTTAAAAGTGAAAACTATAGAATGAAAAAATTATTTTGTTGAGTATTTAGAATTTATATTAAAATAGTTACAAAACAATCTTCATAAAGCGAGTTGTGTCATCTAATGTGTATCGAGTTTGACACCAGTTCTGCTTTGAGATGTACTGTTGTATTTGGAATGGTGATATATTTAATTTTGAAAATGAATCTTCATTAACACACCTAGTGAATAATTTTTTTCATTTCTTACTTTATAGAAAATAAGTTATGAATTTCATAAGAGCCTTTTTTATATGTGCATGGAATTTGCAGACATTAATAAATATTCGAGTGTTTTAGAATAAGGCAGTATTTTTATATTTTGAATTGTAATATATCATTCTCTAATGATGACATTTCCTGTACAATTAAATCTCCAACTTGGGCAGCATTTTCTAGAATATCATTAACTTTTATAGGAAATACTGAAAGGCTGTATATTTTTTAGTATCTGAATAACTCTATATTTTATAAGTAAGAGTGAGAATGACTTCATAAAGGAAATAGCCAATTTGGATTAGAGGAGAAAAGAATTGCAAGAATGAAATTCTTTAAATCCGAAATTTATTTGGCAAGATATCTTTCACAATTCGGCGAGATTTTAGCAATATTCGGCAAGATATCTCTAAATATTCGGCTACAGGTATTCGGCCGAAGTATTCGGTCAACAAGCCTTCAATATTCGGTCAACCGAATATTCGGCAAAAGGGCCGAATACCGAATATTCGTCCCATCCCTACTTCTGACATAATATATTTAAGCAATCTTATCGAAAACGGCATTTTTCTGCGATCTTTTAACGAAATCGGCGTTATATCCACAATCTTTAGACGAAATCGACATTTTCCCGCGGTCTTCAGACGAAAGCTGCGATATTTGGTGAAATTGATAGAAAATAGACATGTTTTCCCTAAGTTCTTGTCATTCCACTCAATCTTTCTTCTAGTACATATTACTATATTTATTTACAATTGTTTAAAGTAAAGTTACATTTAAAACAAATTCTATTTATTTTTATTTGCTTTTAAATAATTAAAGTATAAATGAAACTAAGTCTCAATTTAAACACTTATCTTTATTTTCTTGTGTTTAAATTTCAACTTATAATAAATAAAATACCTTTTATCTTTCTTTTGTACTTCAGCCTAATTAACAGCTACTTATATCTTATCTACTTACCATTCACTACTTGTTGATAAATTACATTCCTACGGCATCAACATTTTCGTTTCTCCCGGCAAATATCTTCCATCCTTCATAGAATACTTACGATGTTTTTCTAAAGAGTTATCGAACCTAGCGACAGGTGGCGTAACATGTCTATGAACATACGTAGTTTCCCCGTGGCTGACTGCTATTGGATCGTCTTTCCCGGGAATATTTGAGATATCGGAGGTCACGTTAGACCAGGAAACGGATGTCACGTGAGGGGGGCATTGTCAGCTAGGAGGATGGGATATTTAAACTGTGTTGTTTTGCCGGTAAGGGTTCGCCTTGTCTCGTTTACTGTTGTAATGAAGTCCGGAGCGTAAACGTTGGTCGTGCTAGTAAAGTTATCTTTTCTTTTTTAAAGTGAATATAAAGTGACAATGTCCAGCTTTAATATGGGAATTAAAGTTACGGTTTTTAAAGTGAATCTGCTGCTGTAAGAGGAACTGACATTTTTGAATTGACGTTTAAATAAATGAAGACTTCAACGTAAATAGCAAGGTACCGGCCACCTACAGCAAAATGTCAGATGAGTTTTTACTTTTATTTTACTTATTTTTTTTTAAGAACAATATTTTTTTAATCTCTCCTTCATAAATATACCTTTTAATTCAGACTCCGTTGGTTATATTTATTTAGAATTAATTTTGTCGACTTTGACTTGTTAGCAATGAATTTGGGCTCAATACAGTGGTTTCGTTTTAACAAGCATTATGATAGCCGGCGAGCTAGTAATGACTTGTTTTCCCTGGGAGGAACTGGAGCTGTTATGCAGGAGATCTCCGTTGGGATGTTACTGTTATTGAGTTGATTCATTGTCTATTTTGTTTTTGCTCCACCCTCAATATAAGTCTTCTTGTGGCAGAAGTAGATTAATGGAGAATGTTTTGCGTGGCAGGTGAAACATTTTTGGAAGGTATTCTTGAGTGGCAGCTTGAATTCTTAGGAGCTTTAATCATTTGAAAGAGCTTGACTCGACTTTGTAGTAATAGGAAGGGGAGATGTATATTTAAGAATTAAATTTAAAGTTTCTGCTATTTTTTTTAATATCAGTGATTAAAAATTATTATGGGAGTAAATGTTTAAGATGAGCTGGGAATTATGGTTTGAATTAAACTTAGATAAAAATATTTTTTATAAACTTTATTTTCCATTTAAAGTTAAAATACAATTTAACCTTTACAATATAAAAATAAATTTCTTTCTGTATTCCTTCTGGTGCTCTAGTTCATTACATATAAAGTGAATGATATTAATTAGAATCCAATATAAGAACTGATATCAATATTTATGTTTTTAATCAATTGATTTTATATTCATATTTGTTTGTTTGATTTTAATTATGATTTTTAATAAAGGTTGTTATTTGTTATTGAAACCTGTTCAATTTCTGCTTCTTAATATATATTCATTTGACATTCAATATCTTCTTTAATGACAAGTTATTTCAGGGCAGACAATTCAGCTTATACGCCCACTTGCGTATATGCTCTGCATATCTATTCATTTACCTTGTATAGGGAATTACCATTAAGGTAATTTCTCAATCAGAAATTGCCGTTTTTTCCGCGATACGCACAAGATATTTGCATTTTTCAGCAATCTTTTGACAAAGTCCGTTGACAAAAAAAATTACGAAATCGTCATTTTTCCACAAAATATATATGAAGTGTGTGCTTTTCGGCGTCCTTTCACGAAATTTGCACTGCACCGCAGTTGTTTTTTCTGTGTGCAAAACCATATAAGTTGGCAACTATGCAGAACTGATAACCTAATTTCAAATTTTCGGAAGAAGATGCCTTAAAATTTCGGACGAGAATCATCCCTAGGCGTTTTATCCCCACGATCTTTTGACGAAATCAGCGTTTTTTCAGTGATCTTTTGATGAAATCGGCAATTTTTTTTTCAATGGTCTTTTGGCAAAATATTTTTAAGCTATCTGTTATGTCATGTTATATTTGACTTGTTAGTTTATTAAATTTTGTTTAACATGACATACCTGTGTTTTTATCATCCCCAAGTCAAAACAATGTTTTGAAAAGTACGCACGGCGCCATTGATTCAATCGTCGTTCTGAAGTAAATAAAGTGATCCTGTAATGCTAGTTTTACTGTGATTTTGGATCACTGTGAATCGCCGTTCACGGCCTTGCCGCGGTCGATGTTTGACGTCATAGTTAATGGGCCAATGGCGCTTGGCATACATAGTTTTCTTTTGGTATTTTCAGAGGTTTTTCTCCTCAGATAGTGGCAACATGGACTTTGTGGAAAATATGTAAATATTCAAGAACAGTTTTGTATAAAACGAAGAGATGCAGCTTTGTTCTTCGCCCATGTTTTTCGTTATGATTGTATGAAGCACGTTTAGTCTTTTTGATAGCAGCTGGTCTGTCTATGCCTTGTCATGACGGCATGTAGTTAGTTGAAATATGATGCTGCTTGAGTTTTAAGACTTTAATTATTTATGTTTTTAACCTTTTATTTTTTCGGCATAGTTTGCTGAAGTTTTTGCTGTATAATCGTGTTTTCTCATTAAAGTTTGTTGTTGAAATTTACGCCTTTTCAATAAGTCTTCCACGATTACATTTCCACTACATTCAGATTCCACTGCGCAATTTAGATTGAATCTACATCAGTGGGTTATGGGCCCAGGCTCGTAACCCCGAAGATTGTTTTTTTTTGGAAATGTGGAAGTGAAGATAATGGCGGTTCCTAAGAACTTTTCTGCTTATTGATTGAATAGAAATTTTTTCCGCCGAAGTTGGTGTCTCTGTATGGAACTTTTGTTTGCCGAAATTGCTGTTCAGAAGGTTAGTGTTGCTGCATAGAACCTATTTGCCGAAGTTGTTTGAAAATTTTCTTTTTCCGAAGTTTGTGTTGCCGTCAATAAAAGAAGGGGGCTGATGGAAATTAATCAGAATATCACCCTGCTGACCGGCGCCAATTGGGAAGTTTGGAAACATGAGGTAAAGGTTCTCCTGCTCCACTACAATGCTTGGGAATTTATTGAGAAGTCTGAGGAAGTTACGACCGGCACACCGGTAAACAATGACGTTAAAGAAGTTCCTGCTGCTACAGAAGTTGCTGCTACTGTGACTGACTTGACATGGAGAGAAAAACAAGATATAAATCTAAGGAAAAATCGCGCTTATACCATTATCTACCAGTCATTAAGCCCTGAATTCAAGCCCCTGGTTTCAAGTACGACAGATGGTGCGACAGCTTGGAAAATTTTACACGAACATTTTCAGCCCACTACCCGAGCAAGGATAATCCAGCTCCTTGATGTCTTTTTTAATACCAGATATATACCTGGAGAGGATCTAGGACTTTTTTTGTGCCGAGTTAAGCAGGCAGCAGAACGTCTTCGTGAAGTGGGACATGAGCTACAACCGTTGTATCAAGGCTACCAGCTAATCCGGAGTCTACCAGAAGAGTTCCAGGCAACTGTCCAAGCTATTTACCGCTGGAGTGATGCTGAATTTGTACCTGATAAGATCGAGGCTGAGTTGTTACTGGAAGAAAACCGGCTGAAGTTGTCCCAGAGAGACCTTGCCAATGTTGCTTTTGCCAGTGAAACGTCTGTGAAATGTTCTCCAGGTAAATTTAAATCCAAAGGTTTTGAAAAAAGTAAAAGTAAAATTGGCCCTTGTTATTTTTGTAAAAGTTATGGCCATTTAATTTCTAATTGTAAATTTAAAATGAGTAAATTTAGTAATGAAGTTAATGATAAAAGTAAATTTGATAATTCCAGAACTAATTTTGATAATTCTAAAAGTAAATTTGATAATTCTAGAAGTAACTTTGATAATGCTAAAAGTAATTTTAATAAGTCTAAAAGTTCAAAAACTAATTTTAAAAATAGAAATAAAAATTTTTCAGGGCCTTTGGAAACAAGTAATGTTGAATGTAAACATCTTTTTAACTGTACCTTTTCTGAACTGGAATGCAGTTTAATTGAAATTTCTCCCGAACTGTGCGAGGCGAACTCATCAGATCTGGGCTTTGGTAATACCCAATGGGTTTTTGACACTGCCGCTACAGCGCATTTTTGTAGCAATCGAAATTTATTTTTCACTTTTGAGCCAGTATCTGACTTGCACATGTCTCTCGCAGTTGGGGAGAAAGAATGTCCGGTTGAAGGTAAAGGAACAGTTCAGTTTTTGATACGTTGTAAAAATGGTAAATTTAATCGTATTATTTTAAAAGATGTTTTATATAATCCTAACTTGCGAAGAAATTTGTTATCTGGTGTTAAACTTGAAAGGTTGGGGATAAATTTTGTGGGCAAAAATGGAAAAGTACATGTTTTTGATAAAGAAGGAAACGAGCTCTTTTATGCTTTACGTAAAAATGATTTATATTTTTTGAAGCCATCTAAATATGTAACTAAGAGTAATGAAAATAACAATCGGGTCAACTTTTCAGCTAATCAAATAGATAAATTTAATGTAAACGAATTATGGCATGACCGATTTTGTCACATTAACAGTGAATATTTGGTGAACACCAGTAAACTAAATTGTGTTAATGGTCTTCCAGAGCTGTCAAAGTTGACCGATGATTGTATTTCATGTAAATTGGCTAAATCAAAAAGAGTTTCCTTTAAACCAATAGGTCAAATTCGTTCTAATGCCCCCCTCCAGCTGCTGCATATGGACCTTTGTGGCCCTTTGCCTGTTTCATCTCATGGCGGAAGTCGGTATTTTTTATCTATTATTGATGACTTTTCTAGAAAAGTAACTGTTTTTGCCCTTAAAAATAAATCTGACACTTTTGAGACTTTTCTTAGATTTCAAAAACGAGCCGAAAGGTTCTTAGACAAGAAAATAATCTCTGTTAGGACAGATGGGGGGCTAGAATTTTGCAATGAAGAGTTTGATAAATTTCTAGAAAGTCAAGGCATTTCCCATGAAACAACGAACCCGTATTCTCCTGAGATGAACGGGACTGCGGAACGTTTTAATTTAACCGCCCTTGATGGTGTCAAAACTCTTTTAAATTCAAGTGGCTTATCACAGAAATTTTGGGCTGAGGCCTTGTTATGTTTCACATACGTATGGAACAGGGTTTGTCACAAGGGATTTAAGAAAACTCCTATGGAATTGTATTCTGGTAGAAAGCCTTCAGTTGCTCATCTAAAGAAATTTGGCTGTTTAGCCTATGTAGGTATACCAAAACAGAAAAGGAAAAAGCTCGATAACAGAGCCAAACTTGGAATTATGTGCGGTTATGCACAATTAACTAAGGGGTACCGTATTTGGGTTTTAGATGAGCAACGTATAATTGAAACAATAAATGTAAGATTTGACGAAAGTAAAAGGGGGGTTGACATAGTAAATTCAAAACAACAAAATTTTCGGTCTTTTTCTTGTTTAAATTTCCCAACAGATGGTGATATCTTTCCTATGATTGATGACCTAATCGAGTCAGAAAGTAGAAGTGATAGTCCATCTAAAACAAAAGTTCAAATCAGTCCTGTTGAAACTAGTCAAAATTTAAATGATACAGATCAAATTCCTTGCAAATCCATTAATTGGGTTAGGTCTGCTGTTCCTAGAAAAAATGAGCCCAGGACTGATATTTACTATGGAATTGAGGGAACTAAAGTTAGATTAAGATCTTTAAATGATACAATTAAATACTGTGCAGATAACAATATAAAATATGATTATGATTTTTTTGATTTTAGTAGGCATAATACTCAAACAGGTAAAGTTTCAAATTCTGAAGTAAATTTAATTGAAATAAAAATCCCTAAAAACTACAAAGAGGCTTTAAAAACACCCGAAGCATCAGAGTGGGAAGAAGCAATGAAACAAGAAATGCAGGTCGTGTATGACCGCAAAGTGTGGGATCTTGTTGAACCACCTAAAGATGCTCAGATTTTAGGAAATCGATGGGTTTACACAATTAAGAAAAACGAAAAGGATGAAATTGTAAGATTTAAAGCGCGCCTTGTTGCACAGGGATTTAGTCAAATAAAAAGGTTTAAGTTATGAAGAGGTATTTAGTCCGGTTGTAAGTTTTTCAATTATAAGACTGTTTTTCACAATTTTTGTATGTCTTTTTAAATGGTTAAATGTACAAATAGATATCGATAATGCTTATTTATATGCAGATCTAGATAAAGTAATTTATATGCAGCAGCCGGAGGGTTTCATTGGTGATGAAAATAAAGTTTGTAAATTGAATAAATCTCTATATGGCCTCCACCAAAGTGGTAGGCAATGGTTTTTTGAAATAGATGATGTACTTTTAAAATTGAATTTTTGTAAGCTCAACTGGTGTAACTGTGTTTATGTATATGAAAATAAACTTGTACTTTTATTGTATGTAGATGACATAGTAATATTTGGAAAAACAGAAAAGGATTTAGAGCTTGGAATAAACTTGTTAAAGAAATTTTTCAACCTGAAAATTTTAGGAAAAACAAAGAAGCTCTTGGGTATTGAGTTCGAGGAAACAAATGATAAGCTGTATATTCATCAAAGTTCTTACATTGAAAAAGTCTGTAGCTTGTATTCAAAATATAAGTTTCCTATGAGTAATGTACCAATACCGAAAGGGTTAGTTTTGTCAAAGATGGACTCTCCTAGTAATCAAACTGAAATGGATGAAATGTCTAAATTTCCTTACAAAAATTTAATAGGTTGTTTAAATTTCATTGCTGGTCGTACTAGACCTGACATTATGTATGCTGTAAATTTGTTATCTCAATTCCAAGCAAATCCAGGTATGAAACACTGGCAAAGTTTACTGAGATTACTTGGCTACTTACAATATACTAAAAACTTTAAACTAGAATTGTCTAAAGTCAATAATTTAAAGCTTTCTTGTTATTCTGATTCGGATTTTGCAGCTAATAGAGATGATCGTGTTTCCATAGGAGGTTTTATTTTGTTTTTAGATAAGTCACCAATTTCCTGGAAAACTTTTAAACAACAATGTATCAGCCTCTCAACTATGGAAGCCGAGTATGTAACCCTCACTGAAGCTGCAAAAGAATTAATATGGATAAAAAATGTTTTAGAAAATGAAAGTTTGAATTTAAATTTAACAGAAAGTTTATTATTTTGTGATAATCAAGCTGCAATAGCCTTTTCAAATTCCCCTGTAGAAAATCAAAGAACTAAACATATTCATATTAAATATTTGTTTTTAAGAAATTTAGTCTATGATAAAATGTTTAAATTAAAGTATATCTCAAGTAAACTAAATTTAGCCGATCCTTTCACTAAACCCCAGGTCAGAGAGCAGTTAATGAAATTTTGTAGAGAAATTTTTGAAATTTAAATTATATTACATTTTGGTCACTCTCTTCCTTGCCATGTCTTTGACATGACATTGAGGAGACTGACATTTTTTTGGAAATTTACTTTTTTTTGTAAGTTAGAATTTTGGGGGCTAAATGAGATTTATACAATTTTCGGTCACTTTGGTCAGTACTTTGCCGGTGAATCTGAAAAGTTTTTCCCCGACTTGGTAGTGATTAGACAGACTTTGTTTTTTTTTGGAATTAAGTATGTAGTTTTGAAGTTTAAATATTTGAAATATTTGTATGTCTTGTCTTTTTAAGGTTTTGTAAAGCCTTGGGGATGCTGAAAAGGGGGCTGTTTGTTATGTCATGTTATATTTGACTTGTTAGTTTATTAAATTTTGTTTAACATGACATACCTGTGTTTTTATCATCCCCAAGTCAAAACAATGTTTTGAAAAGTACGCACGGCGCCATTGATTCAATCGTCGTTCTGAAGTAAATAAAGTGATCCTGTAATGCTAGTTTTACTGTGATTTTGGATCACTGTGAATCGCCGTTCACGGCCTTGCCGCGGTCGATGTTTGACGTCATAGTTAATGGGCCAATGGCGCTTGGCATACATAGTTTTCTTTTGGTATTTTCAGAGGTTTTTCTCCTCAGATAGTGGCAACATGG
Source organism: Maratus speculifer (assembly GCA_964019185.1). Classification (NCBI taxonomy): domain Eukaryota; kingdom Metazoa; phylum Arthropoda; class Arachnida; order Araneae; family Salticidae; genus Maratus; species Maratus speculifer. The sequence continues at coordinate 19,787 of CAXHSM010001441.1, read as the reverse complement.
ACTTTGTGGAAAATATGTAAATATTCAAGAACAGTTTTGTATAAAACGAAGAGATGCAGCTTTGTTCTTCGCCCATGTTTTTCGTTATGATTGTATGAAGCACGTTTAGTCTTTTTGATAGCAGCTGGTCTGTCTATGCCTTGTCATGACGGCATGTAGTTAGTTGAAATATGATGCTGCTTGAGTTTTAAGACTTTAATTATTTATGTTTTTAACCTTTTATTTTTTCGGCATAGTTTGCTGAAGTTTTTGCTGTATAATCGTGTTTTCTCATTAAAGTTTGTTGTTGTTGAAATTTACGCCTTTTCAATAAGTCTTCCACGATTACATTTCCACTACATTCAGATTCCACTGCGCAATTTAGATTGAATCTACATCACTATCTTTTATCGAAAACGGTGTTTTTTTTTTCGCGATCTTTTAATGAAATCGCCGTTATATACGCAATCTTTAGACGAAAGCGACGATTTCCCACGTTCTTCAGATGAAATCAGAGTTATGTCTGCGATATTTGGTGAAATTGCTGTTTTTTCCGTGATCCGCACATGAAATTCGCGTTTTTCAGCGATCTTTTGACAAAGTTCGTTGACAAAAACATCGATGAAATTGTCGTTTTCCCACGAAATATTGACGAAATGTGTGCTTTTTCGGCGATCCTTTTACAAAATTTGCATTTCTCCGCGATTGTTTTTTCGCATGCTAAACCGTACAAGTTGGCATCTATGCGGAACTCATAACCCAATTTCAAATTTTCAGAAATTTCGGACGGGAATCACCACTGGAATGTTTGAGGATTTTTTAACAGCGTTTTACGGATCGCGTTAATATCGGATCATGTTAAAAAATAAGGACTTTAAACTTTAAGGATCCTTATTAAGGACTATCGGAATATAAGGAGTTTATAAGGACTTTTAAGGTCCGTGCGAACCCTGACAGCAAATTTTATGAAAAAGTTACAGCAGAGAAGAGGGAGTGGGGGAAATCCTACCCCACATTATACATTTTTCCAATGGGGTTATTGGAAATATTACCTCCCCCAGGGTTTTTTTTTCTGTAATGCTTTGATAGGATTTGCATTTTCCTTCGATACTTAGGGGGAAATCTCGCCTTTCTCAAGATCTTTTATCAGAAAAGGTTTTTTTTTTTTTTCTAAATTCTTTGATAAAATTAGAAATTTTTTTTTTGCGATTTTTAGACAAAAATTGTGTTATTCTAGCGATCTTATGACAATAAATGCGTTTTCTTGCGATCTTTTTACGAAAATTGCGATTCTTCACGATCTTTTGATGGAAATCCTGTTTTTCTAGCGATCTTAAGACGTAAATCGTGATTTTCTAGCGATCTTTTGATTAAAATCACATTTTTCTCGCGATCTTTTGGCGAAAATCGCGTTATTCTGTAATCTTTTGACGAAAATTGCGTTATTCTGCAATCTTTTGGCAAAAATCGCATTATTCTCGCAATTTTTTGAAGAAAATTGCGGTTCTTCACAATCTTCTAACGAAAATCGCTTTTTCCCGCAATCTTAAGAAGAAAATTGCAATTTTCTAGCGATCTTTTGATAAATCTCATTTTTCTGCCAATCTTTTGATGTTAAACGCTTTTTTGAGAGATTTTTTTAACAAAATTGTGATCTTTTACACGATTTTATGATGAAACTTGTATTTCTCTCGAGAACTTTGATGATAACAGTACTTTTTCACAATCTAAAGATGAAAATCGCACTTTTTTTGCGATCTTTGGACGAAAATCAAGTTTTTCTCGCACTCTTTTGACGAAAATTGCATTTTTCTCACAACCTTTTGATATAAATCACATTTTTCTCGTGATATTTTGATGAAAATCATATTTTTTTCTTATGACAATAGCATTTATTCGCGATCTTTAGACAAAAATAGCATTTTTTTTCCCTCACGACTTTTTGACGGAAATTGAATTTTTTTACGCGATCTTTCGATGAAATTCCTGTTTTTTCGCGATCTTTTGACGATATATATATATAAAAAAAAAAGGTGAAAAAGCAGAAAATCACGGATCCACGGAAAAAACTCAAACCTGGGTGAAGGGAGGAAAAATATAGGAAAAAATAGGATTTTTTTGAAATTTATAGGAATTATAGGAAATATAGGAACGCTGCGAGGCCTGCTTTTTGCAAATATTTCATAAAAATAAAGGCTTTTAAGAACAGGGCTGGGTTTTTGCCAGCAGAAAATAGTTTCTGTCATGCCAGTGGCAGAAAGGGGTTATAACTGATTTTAACTGCAGATTCTGGCAACAACTGGCATAAACTCATTTCATGACATAATCTGAGGCTTTTTTAATAGCATTAAATTGCTCATATACATTTTATACAAGACAATAACAAATAAAATATTGTGAATAGTTATAATTGAAAAATAAATAAATTTGTATTAAAATTTGACTGTTTTGAATCTTTCCTAAATAATCAGCCATATTATTTGCAGATGAATTATATTAAGGACATAGCAGTTATTAAAATTGCAAATATATAACATGATTTATAAAGAAACTAGCCACCTTGGCAACCAGTTTGGTCTCCAGGGCTTAGAATTTGGTCATTTACTTTTTCTGTAGAAGGCCATTAATGATATCTACCTTTACATTAAACTAAAATATCGTTCATTTAATGCCAATCATTTAATTATATATTAAATATTATGTGAGTAGGCTTATTTACATTTCACTTAATCAAGAAAACGTTTGGAAAGTTGAGATGTACAGTATTTTACCTAGTAGACTGAAACTGAAATTTGATTGGATTACATGCTCAAATTATTTTTGCATAACAAGATTGATGGTTGGAGAATTTGCAATATGAATTATCACCTCCATAAATTACTTTTTTCTTTCAATCATTGGAGAATGAATCTTTTTTTTTTTTTTTTTTTTTTTTTTTTTGTTTACTTTGGTGGAAACAGATTTTGGGAAGTTAATTTAAATTTCAATGAAGTAATCTCAAAATATACACGTACTTCAATGTAATTCATCTCTCAAATATTATTTTTTTCAAGTGATCTCTATAAAAGTATAACTTTTATACGGCTTTATCCGGAAAAATAATTTTGATTAAAGCTGGCTGCTCGGCATATGAAAAGCAAAGTGGTCAGCATGACAAACTGTTGATGACAGCCAAATGCACTTATAATAGCAATAATCTGTACAATAATTTGGCGACTTATCACCTGCGCTGGCTAACATGAAATTGGCTGCATAGCACATAAAGAGTGAAGTGGGTAAGCCTGGAAGTGTTGATGACAGTCACATGACTTAGGCTTTTATTATATAGCTGATTAAATGCAAATGTTAATTTAGTGCTGTTGCTTTAAATAAAAATAAAAAACATGACTGTTCTATCGCAACTGCTCATAAAATTTGCTTAACTTTATTTAATCATAGAAACTCACAAATGTAAGATTAAAATCTCATTTATGCAGCATAAGTTTTTATGCTAGCTTATTTACTTTATCCTAAGTATATGGGATCAAAATTGACATTTGAGCATAAAGAAAGGGCAAGAAAATTGCTTTTTGATGTTAAACTAAATTTTATGCCATTTATAACAACCCGTTGTAGCAAAATCAACTCCTTTCTGAAAAACATATTTCCCCAAGTAAGTCCTGGAAAATGTCTTGCCTTCTTGGGGGGGGGGGGGGGGGGGGGGAGAGAGAGGAAGAGTTGCCTTTAAAAATGAATACCTGTGAAAATGAGAATTTTTAAAATTTTACATCCTCTTAATGACATTACCAGCAAATAATGCTGGTCTTGAAGGAATATTTTCAAGCTTTTTTTTCATTCAGACAAATTAAAAAAGCAGTCTGGGTTAAATAAAGTTAGTAAAATTAATCCTATATTATGGAATGCTTTTAGAATATCATTATTTTTCCCACAAAAATAAATTTATTCCTTCAATAATGTAAAATATTTGTACAAGATATTTCTTTTTTTTTTTTTTTTCTGTTACTTTTGTGCTACAAACCCGGGCACAGAGTAGGCGCAACGCTGCGATGCACGTCGCAGATTCTTGGGCAAGTCCGCAAACTATATTTTAATTGTTAAAAATTTCTGTCCTAAATCCAAAAATTCGGACATAAATGCATTGCGAATTTCGACAAATAGTCTTCAAAAAGAAATGAATTTCGTCATAGATGGCGGGAAACACGTGAATTTTGTCAAAGGAACGCAGAAAAACGCAAACTTTGTTTTAAAATTGCAAAAAATCGCAAAAAAGGCAAATTTCTTTAAAAGATCATGAAAAAGCAGCAATTACATGTCAAAAATCACGAAAAAGCGCCAGTTTTCATTTTTTTTTTTTTTTAAATCACAAAAAACGACAAATTTCATGAAAAATGGCAAATTTGTTCAAAACATAGCGATAAAACTGCAAATTTTTGTCAATAGATCGCGAAAGAACGAAAATTACGTCAAAAGATCAGGATTAAAGGCAGTTTTCGTCAAAAGATCACAAAAAACGTCGAATTTCTTTAAAAAATCACGATAAAAGTGATAAATTTTGTCAAAAATCACAAAAAACGGTAAATTTCTTCAAAAGATCGCAAAAATGACAGTTTTCGTTAAAAAAAATCACAGTAAAACGGCAAATTTTTTCCAAAGAGTGTGGAAAACAGCAAATTTCGTCTAAAGATCGCGAAAAAAAACAGCAGTTTTCGTCAAAAAATCGCAAAAAACGTCATTTTTTGTTTTAAAAAAAATTACGACAAAATGGCAAATTTCTTTAAAAGATCGCGAAAAAACAGCAAATTTCTTCAGAAGATCGTGAAAAACGACAAATTCCATCAAAAATTGCAAAAAAATATGAAAATTCGTCAAAAGATCGCGTAAAATGACAAATCTCGTCAAAAGATCGCGAAAACCCCACAAATTTTGTCAAAATGGGAGTACCCCCTTTCGGACATTGCATGAGGTGTTAAAAATTCTGAGAACAAAGGCAACTTTTTTTAAAAATTACTTTCCTCTTATGTCTATCACAAATACTTAGGAGGGTTGAGTGTATATAATGTAAAACGAGGAATTGGTCTGCAGAAAAAAATTCTGCTGCTGGGGCTACAATTATTTACTTATATATTTTCATGCAAACCATGTCTCTTTGCATGTAGTAGTAGATAATTTTTAAGTTATTGTAGTGTATTATTTATTTAAAAATACTCTAAGACGTGATGTTAAAAATACCATAAAATTTATTGTATATTTCTTTTATTTTAGCTTTTAAAATAGAAATTCAACCGTAAAAATAATATCATTAATTAAACTTCTACAGCATCAGATTACCATTATAAAAATGTTTTTCAAGTAACAGAAAATTATTACATGAAGTATATTTATGTGATCCTTTTCAAACTTTTTGTTACTTTAAATAACATTTACAATCACCATTTTAATATTTTAACTAAATCCTTTATATATTAAATACATGTGTGAATTATGAATCATTGCAGGTTAAAGTTCTTATTAGCATTATTTCTTAGTTTCTGCCATGCCGGTTTTAACCACCCTGGCAGAAACTTGCCAGCCCCGTTTAAGAACCAAAAACTCTTCCATAAAATATAAACACTGACAGAAATGCTTGTGTAGATTTTCAAAATATAAAGGTTTTTACCTTTATGTGGTCCGAAACAAGTAGAAAGCTTTTATTATCTTCAGTTATATATGGTAACATTATGTTTATGGTTTTAAAACTATTATCATAATAACTTGTTTTATCATCATAAGGATCAAACTTTGGATTTTCTGCTTCACTGAATGTAACTTCACCCAAGTTACCCCTGAAAATAAATAAGAAAAACCTTCATTTAATAAGGTTATAAATACTTCTGAAATAAAATTATTAAATCAATATATTTTGCAAAATAACAGGTAACCTTTCTTCAGGTAACAGTTAATTTTTCTACAATTCTGAAAAACAGGGTTCGTGATTTTTTTAAATAAAAATTTAAATAATTGATCTTTTTAATTTAAATCAGATTATTTTTATTATTATTTTTTTTTTTTTTTATCTCTAACCAGGGTTGGAAAAAAACCCAAAAAAACGGTTTTTTTGGTTTAAACCAGGTTTTTTTGGTTTAAACCGGGTTTTTTTAAAACATCCTTTCTTATTACATATACATGCATATTTACTGATAAAAACAGACATTATTGGTTTATAAGCAGTGTAACTTCATTTAAAATAATTTAAATTTAATAATTATAGTGAATTTATGCTGAAAATTGAAAAAATTCATTTTTCCATTTAAACAGTTTTAGCAAACAGTCTTATGTTGAAAGTTTTAACTGTTCTACACAGTGAACTATTGATGCCCTGTAAATCTTTATAATCAATTTTTTAATTACTAATAATAAACATTTGGATATAGTTTGATAAATATTCTTTTCCAAAATTATTCAAATAATAAATTACAAATACTTCTTAGGATTTTTTCTTTCTGAGTAACAATTTGACGTTAACATTTTTTGTCATTAGATTCAGCAGATAGCAAAGGGAAAAAAATATTATTAAAATGCTATAACTAGCAACCAGTCTTTCTTTTAATTCTTCAAGATAATCTCCCAAAAGAAAAATTTCTTTTACAGCTTGTGCAAAATCTTAAAAGATCATTGTATTACATTATTGATTGCATTAAATAACCTGCATTATTAAAAAAATTTAAATATTTTATACTAAATAATGAATCTATTTTATCTTTGATCAATTCACATGTTGAAGTTTTTCTTTAGAGCAATAGCTATGTTCACCAATGTGTACTGATTTTAATCCTATGCATAAAAAATGACGTAAACCCAATATAGCTAATGCTTATTGCTGAAATAAAGTGTTAAAAGTAGAAATTATTTATATCCATTAATCTGAAACTCAAATTATAAAGAAAGAAAGAAAATGTCATTAGATTTCTAAAAAACGAATTGCTTTTTTTTTTTTTTTTTACAGAAAAAAACAATTGGTTTAATCCTATGCATAAAAAAAGACCTAAACCCACTATATATAATACTTATTACTGAAATAAAGTGTTAAAAGTAGAAATTATTTATGTTCAATAACTTGAAACACGTAAATTATAAAGAAAAAAAAAAGAAAATGTCATTAGATTTCTTCTAAAAAAACCATTTGGTTTAAACCATGGTTAAAACCAATTGGTTTAAACCGTGCCAACCCTGTCTCTAACAATATTATTGTTTTACATTACTTTTTGTTTAATTTATAAAATATAAATTATACATACTGACACATACATGTTATAAATATTATAATATTGAATATATATTAATGATGTTACACAATTTACATAAATGATTCAAAAATACAATTTTAAGTTATAAAAAGATTTTTGTTATACAAAATGGGTGGAAAACTACAAATCAGGTGTCAAAAACTAATCCAGCCTTTAGTATCTTAATTAAAAACATCTGCAGTACATAAAAATTTTAAACAAATTTGAAAGCAAACTTAGTTGTTAACTTTTGTTTTATTTAAATGCTGGTTCAGAAAAATGAGCTTAACAGCCTTATCAGCTGATTTCTAATTTCCAAATGCACCCAACCAAAGACAGAAAACATTTTTTCTACTGAAACAGATGAAGCTAATGCAAAAAAGATGTGTATCATAAATTCTGTGAGATTTTAATATCAGCATTTTCAATAACTGTAACAAATACATTCCAACATTCTAAAGGGTTTATATCCACTACATCAAATTCAAACAAAACTTCACTGTATGATTCAGATTTTGCTATTAAGATTATCATACAATTTTATTTTACCTCAATTTGCAGAAGTTTTTCTAGATACTAATGAGTAAATATTCAAATATTTAATATATTCCTGCTTGGATTTCCTTATTGCCGTAAGAATATTTTATTATTTGATTCAAATGAAATTTGACAGATTTTTTTTTTTTTTCCTTGAAACTTTGCATTGTATTTTACTTTTTTGACAGAGATTAAGCTTTAAATTTCTAAAAGCAGTTTGTTTATCTGTTATTGCATAAAACCGAATTACATTAAAGTACATTATGTTTGTTTACATCCTAAATTTATTTAAAAATAACTTAAAAGAAAAATTGATTTAAATCAATGATTTAAAAAAAATCAATTGATTTAAAATGTAATTTAAATCATGATTCTGATTTAAATCAAAGCTGAATTCAATGAAATAGCTTCAACTAAATCGTATTAACATCCTATATATAAAAGAAAAGTCTTTTAAAAATTATTTGAATGCTTTTTTGCTACCTCAACAATAGTACCTTTAAATAAAATTGTTACAACTCTATATATTACAAGCTGACGATCCTTCGGTTTTTTCATTTCATTTTCTTCATTCGCTTTATTTCCAGGGAAAAAAAAAAAAAAAAAAAAAAAAAAAAAAAAATTTAACCCTTTGAGCTCTGATGGGTAAATGTCTTCAAAATTCCAAATGTCACTTTGGCTCCAGTATTTTACAAAGAAAAAAAAAACAGTTTACGATATACGCGAAAAAATGCATTAAACCTTTTTCAAATAAATTTAGTCAAATTTTCTGGTGTCGATGTAACATTTCAGAGTTAAAATTATGTGGTAGAAAATTCTACCATCAGAGCTCAAAGGGTTAAAGCAAAAAGTTGGCTCATCTAATCGCGCCCTAGTCCAAGGTGGGATGGACATAGAAATACATGCTTCTGCTACATCGTGTTCTCCTTCAGTTACTGCAATATTACTCTTTAGAGTGTACATTTTACGACACAGAACATGAACTGTAATAGATTGCTTATTTTCAAAATACTGAATATTCCAGGGTTCATACAGAGTTGGGAAGAAAAAATCCATGGAGTACATAAAAAATCCAAGGAGTCCAAAAAAATTTAAAGATATCCACCTTTGTTGTTATTTATGTGGCATGCACTTGCACAGCCCCAATTCCGCAGGGAATCTGCGAGTTACCGCCCTGCAAGAAGAAGGGGGAGTAATCGCGATCTTCAGACGAAATCGATGCTTTCCCGCGATCTTCAAATAAAATCAGCGATTTATCTGCAATATTTTAGCAAAATTGGCGATTGTTTGCGATCTTAGTCGAAATCGGTGGTTTTTCTGCGATCTTTTGATAAAATCTGTGTTTTCCTGTTTCTCTTATTTATGAAATTGATGTTTTTCCAAGGATTTTTAGTCAATTTTACATTTTTATATGATTTTTTCTCGAAAATGCCATTTTATTCCTGCAATCTTTTGACGAAATCGTCATTTTTTCCTGCGATTTTTTAACGGAATTGGCATTATATCTGCAATCTTCAGACAAAGTTAGCTTTTTATCTGCGATATTTCGTGACACTTTGGTGACTATTATTATGATCCCAACCAATCCAGGAATGCCGCTGGACCTGAAAAATCCTGGGTCTCTTTTTAACAAAAGCGGGTCCCCACTAATGAGTCATATTTTTAGATGCAAAAATTGAACTTGTTCATTTGCATTAGAAAAATGAAATTCAATAATTATTGTTTTAATAATAAATTTCTTTTAAAAAAGGGGGCAAGACTGATTTATAGAAAAAGACATTTTTGCTGAAAAAAAAATAATACTTTTGTTGAGTAAAGTGATGAGACTTTTTGTTTAATGAATGGGTGTTTTCCTGAGTCACATTTACTCAGAAAGACTTGGCGCAGTCAAAAATAGATAGTGAATCACGAAAATCTGTTTTTAGAGCAGCAAAAAAAAAATAATTTTGAAGCAAGAAAATTAGCTTTTGGAGCAGGAAAATTCACTTCAAGCATTAACTTTTTTTTTTTTCTCATGCCCTTTTTACAAAATTTGAGTCTTTTCACGAAATCTGCCGTTTATTCGGGATTTTTTTTCACAAAATGTACGTTTTTCGAGAATTGTTTAACGAAATTTGCCTGTTTCACAAATATTTTGACAAAATTTGCCGTTTTTTCGCGATTTTTAGACGAAATTTGCCGTTTTTCGCAATATTTTGAGGAAATTAGCCATTTTTCGAGATTTTGTGACAAAATTAGCCATTTTTTGCGAATCTTTTGAATAAATCTGTTGTTTTTTCGTGATTTTTTGACGAAATCTGTTGTTTTATCGCAAATTTTTGACAAAATTTGTTGTTTATTCGTACTTTTTTGAGGAAATTTGCCTTTTTTGAGATTTGTGACAAAGCTAGCCATTTTTCGCAAATCTTTTAAAGAAATTTGCCTTTTTTTGCAATTTGTGACAAAATTAGCCATTTTTCGCATATCTTGACGAAATTTGCCGTTTTATCAAAAAATTTTTTGAAAATTTGCTGCTTTTCCCAAATTTTTTGACAATATTTGCCGGTTTATCACGATTTTTTTTTTTCCATTTTTTGCAAATTTTTTGACAAAATTTGCCGTTTTATCGCGATTTTTAGACGAAATTTGTCTTTTTTCGTGATTTTGAGGAAATCTGCATTTTTGAATTTTTTTGAGAAAATTAGCCATTTTTCGTGAATTTTTGACGAAATTTGCCAAAAAATAGTCCTTATTTTGCAATTTTTAAACCAAAGTCGCCATTTTTATGTGTTTTTTAACAAAATTGCGCATCTCACGGGACGCGTAAGAGCTATTTTACTGCGTCCCATCGCCTATTGTTTGCATATTTTACGCGCTATAGCGAGTCTGCGGCATCCCTGCAATCACTGTGGTGCTTCTGATGAATGACATGTGTAACGAACGGTCGAATGTTGCGGGTATATTTAATACTCATTAGGTCGCTGGTTCAATTAATACTACTAATAATACTTAAAAATTCTTTATATACAAAGTATTTACACATTATTTACATTTCGAATAAAGAATGCAGATCCAGCGAACACACGATAGGTCCGCTAAGATCGCCGAAACCAAAACAATAACAAACGATATTCCAATGTTGCCAAAACGGCAAACCTAAAGTACAGTAGAATGGCCAAGGAGACGCGCGGCATCCTAGGTTATGGTTGTCAGGAATTGGAACCCTAGTTTCTTATCACCTTGCATAAATAACATTTGAATCATGTTTAATATACATGCTTGTTTTCCTACTTCCACATAAATATTTCCTCTGGTGAACATATATATAATTTATTTAAATTTATTTAACAGGATTTTTATTTTTATTCTTAAAGAAACATAAAAACTTACCTTTTTACAATAGATAACTATTTTTCTATTTTTACTTAATAAATAAAATAGTTCTTTTTATTTTTACTTTCGTTTCACAATAATTGAAATTGTTAACCTGCCGTACCATTGGCCACATGTCTGGCTTGGCTCATGCTCTGAGTGGTTTCAGCCAATACTACTAGAGGGCGTTCGGATGTGACGTAATCGTGATGTACTTCCACGATTCACACCCCCTTATCTCGTATTGGCACATTGAGCTTTGGGAACTGGAGGACGAGAGTACGGACATGCGTGCTGCCGAATATTTCAGTATCGGTGGGATATAAATAGTTCGACTTTCTGTTCACTTTAACTCTTGTGGTGTTCATCGTCCCAGCTGTTGTTGGTGTCAGTCAAGTACAGCAGATGTTCTCTCAATGTTAAGTTCAGTTCATGTGGTAATAGGTAATGGCTTGATGTCGTCTTTTAAATATTAGAGAAATGGAGTTTCTGTTTTTAAGTCGAATTCGCTTTTTCATCGTTTTCAAGTTTATTGACGACATACTGTGGTGATGTGTTAGAACTCCAGTGAACTTTTCTTCATGAACTGTTGGGTGAAAGAGAGATATTATGGTTCGAGTAATAGGCGTCGTACAGGGGACGATTGATGAATAATAAATGACGTAATAACCTTTTAAAGTTTTTTTTTTGCTATTTTTCTTCCGAATGTCAAGACCCAGCTAGTTTAATGATTATGTTGATGAGCTCTGATACTTTGCTAAATGATCAACTTTATATTTACTTTTTATTGGAGAAACAATGTGTCATGGGGATTTTACATATTAAGATAAGTAATTGTTAGTTATATCCTTTTTATCTCTTAATATGAAATATAACTTGATGAATTTTATAAACCCATTACTATGTATATTAATGCCTTTTTAATTATTTAAATAAATATTGATATTGTTTTTAATCTATGTCATCCTTATTTAAGATTCCACATTTATCTCTTTCATTTAATTTATTTCATAATTAGTTTTTTAAACTTTTGGGGTTTCAAAAATCAGTAACGCTTCCATACTGCATTTATGCCTCTGCTATATTTACTAAGCTTTCTTTAAAAACCCCATCATCACTACCCTTGTAGTGATGACAATTTTGGTTATGGGCTCTAATTTTAAATTTTAAAAATATAAAGCTTAGCAGAGCCATAGGCAGTCTTAAGTTTTAAAATTTTTTTATGCTGACTGATATATATATACTCCCTCATTTTTTTTATTATTGTAATAAGTTTTTTTTTCTTTCTTTTGAATAAAATTTTTGACCTTGATCGGTCCGATTTATAAAATGTGGTAGTCGGTACTCCGGCTTCTTTTAGGGATGTTAGCGATAATTTTAGTTGGGGGGGCCGTGAGTTAAAGATGACATTTAAGTAATTAAATCTTTGTTAAATTAAATATTTTTATTTAAATGTTACAGTTTAAATTAAAAATTAGTTTTTGATAATCTGATGGTTTATTTGTAGAAGTTTTGAAATGTTTAATTTGATTTAAAGTTAATTTTTTTGATTGAAATAAAGTAAAAGATTATAGGTTTATATTTTGGTTTAATAAAGTTTAAGTGATAATATGTCTTAAATTTAAAAGTTTTCAGTAGATAATATAAAATTAAGATTTAAAAGTTTAATTTATGTAAGAATTTAAAAAGTTTAAGATATTAAGGTCTGGTTTAATTGTAAAAATATAATTGAAAATTAATATGTTGAAGTTTTAAGTTTAATGAAAAATTAATAAATAAATCGTAAATATTTTTAGGGTTTAATTGAAATTAATAAACATATGTTAAAGATTTGAAAGTGTAATTGAAATATAGTTAATATTTTTAAAGTTAGAACGTAATTTAAAAGTTAAACTTTAATAAATATATTAAATTTTTTTTGAAAAACCCATGACACAATTTTGAATGTTTCCAATTATTTTGATGCTGGGTATTGATGAAATGAAGCTTAACTACTGGAGACGGAACTACTTGAAAGAATTAGAATTCTCTGCCGTAAAGGACGACGTTGTTGTTCAACGCTTTTTGACCCCTGACCTGACGGATGCTTATCTCTGTGATGGGATGTTTTCACCGAGGAGAGAACTTTTGTTTTTGTTACTGGCTGCTGAATTCATTCAAAGAGTGGTTTTTTTTTCCCCCATTGACTGAGGCTGTCATCGATGAGGGAGGCGTTTTCGGCGAAAGTTTTGAGTGTTGACGGATGGAACTGTCCTTTTTCTTCGTTGACTGTGGAATGTCAATTTTCGGAAGGTCTTCGACGATGTGTGTGACCGGGAATCCTGAGTCGGCGTTTTTGGAGGATATTGTTTTTATCTTGCTTTGGTGAGGAAGCGATGCTGGCGACCCAACGTTTAAAGAAAGCAAGGATTTCTCCGAGAAGAGACTTTTGTATTGCCGAATGTTAAAGAATTTTTTTGCTGGGACTGACATCATTGGAGTTTGTTTTTATTTTTTTTTACCAGAGATGATCATCGATTGTGTAAGAAGATATGTGCAAAATGCCCCACCGTCTGTGAATCTTTTGCCCTCTTTTCTAATTTCTTTTCTTTTAATAAATTGAAATGTTTGATATATTTTTATGAAATGTTTTTGATACAGAGTTCCTACTTGAATCCATATTGTATATTGAATTAAATGAAATGTTTTCAGGTCATAAAAAGGGAGGATAATTTTTGAGATTAAACGGAAGGAAGTGAATTTTTAAGATTTCTGCTTTTAAGTTTTTAAATTTTGAAATATTTAAGATTTTGATTGAAATTTTGTTTTAATAGTTAATCCTGATAAAATTTAGTAATTTTTTGGAATCTGTTAAACTAGAAAAAAAAAAAAAGAGGTTAACTGAACTAATATATTTTTCAGTTTTTAAAGTCTTGTTTAATTCAAGTTAATGTTTAAAGATTGTTTAATTGAGGGGGGACAGTTTTTATAATTTAAAATAGTCTGAAGATTTGAATATTTTGTTATGTATTTAAGTATTTAAATTTATTTAATGATTAAGATATTCATATACTTGAGTCAAATTTGGTAACGGCTTCGGATGTTCGTAGTCTGGCCGATTTCCCGGGGTTGTTGTTAGGTTTTGACTTAATATATTTGATTTTTGTTTAAAGATATACCAAATAATTTTTTTTTAAACCTTAAAAGCTTGTATTTTTTTTTTTGAAGTTTAAATTTTTATAAATAAGTGTTGTGTTAAGTTAAACTGAATTTTCATGTAAATTTAATAGTTAATTTTTTCTTCCTCATTTTGTTTAAAATTTATAATTTCTGACAAATTAAATTGATTCCTTTTAGCTCAGGTATCTATTTTTAATGGAATTACTATATTAAATGTTACTAAAAGTTAACCTCAACGGATTTTTTTGGAGAATTATTAGTTTAATATGGTTTGGAAATATATATGAAAAATTTATAATAGAGAATGTTTAAAAAATAGCTGGTTCTATTTTTGTTAATCTAAATGAAGCAAGGGTTTGTGCAATATATTTCTAACTATGTTTTTTTTATGAACTTTTAACAAATAAAATTTTAATGAATTTTTTTTAATGATATGTATTTATTTGAAATAGTTAATTTTTGAGGTAACCTTCTCTTTCAGTGTTTATCTGTTTAAAAATAGTTTAATGAAATTTTTATAATGAAGATAATCTTGTAACTTCAAATATTTGATAATGATTTTTACTAAGAGATATTTCAGCTTTGTTAAGTATTAATAGTTTTTGAGATTTGAAAGGGCTTTTTTCAGCATTAGGCAATATTTCCTTAATTTTTTTGTATTAGATTTTTTTGAGGAAAATATATTGACCTGGAAAAATGCTGATTTGATCATTAAATTTTGAATAGTGTAAAAATTAAATAGAATTTTTTTTTAACGTTTAAGAAGAGGGGTTGCTTAATTCAGTTTTTGAGAAATTCAAGTTAAAGGTGGATCAGGATTAGTGGATCCAGATGTTTTAGACCATTAATGTAAAATTTAAGCCATTTTAGACCATTTTTGGGTCATGTTTTCTGTCACTATTCCTTGACCTTTTATTTAGACATGATTTTAAGTGATCTGGGAAAATTTACCGATCATAGATCAGGCTGTAATTCACATAAATTGGTTGATTGAGGTTATAATCTGGATCTATGTTCTGACCCACTATAAAATGTTTAATTTTAGATGTTTTTGTACTGTTGAGTCTTACCTTATGGCCTGGATGTTTTTAGTGTAAGCTATATTGAGCAGATTTTCCTGAAGTAATTGAAGCTGATAGAAAAATATTTTTGAGATCTAGAGCCTTTACTTTATAAATATAAGTACAATACTTACAGTGTTTAATTTGATGGAAAACAGTTTTAAACTTACTTTTATGGTTTAATTTCTATTTAAGATGTTATATTGAAATGTAATGTTTAAACAAATATATAATTTAGTTTGATATAGAAATGATTTTTTAATTTTTTTTTTGGTTTAATTTTATAAAGAATTATTGTAAAGGACTGTTTATATTGAGAAAATAATTATTTTGATTTGTTTATGTTTAAATTAAAGAGTTCAAGGTGTTTGAACAATTTTTAAAGAAAAAAAAAATACTTTTAAGAGAATGAGCAATTTTTGAAGGCATTTTTAGATGCATGGTGTAAGGAATTGCTTCAGATGGTATAAGTATTTCCTATGGGAAATAACTTGCATGTTATAAATCTTGAACTTTAATTTTTAATTTAAATTTTTTTGTCATATGAATTTAGTTTATTTTTGTTTGAAAAAGTTAAATATTCTTTGACATTTTATTTTTGTTATAGATGTTGTTGTTAAATTGAATGGAATTTTTAAATATCAGTTTAAAATTTTTAGAACTCTAGATCCATTTTAAAAGTCAAGATGAATTGGTGAGAAGGGAGGTGCTTTTTACTCCGATTTTTTATATAAGAAGTTTTAGCTCATTGGTGTAAGATTTTAAAGTATGGATGGTTCTTGTGGGGGAACTCTGTGGTTTGTTAATATAACTTGGAATTTTTTTTTTTTTGTGTAGTTAAATCTTAAAGGTATTAGTGAGATAGTTGTGAAATAGTTTGTTCACGTTTTGTCCTGTCCTAATGGAGTCAGTGAATAATTCATCTTTTTGAAGATTGGAGGCCTATTGATCAATGGTTGCTAAATTTTTGTGGTAGGCAATTGTTGAAAATTTGTGGTCAAATGTTAGAAGTAATTTCCTGTGGCCGAGATTGTGGAGACTTGATGTCGTGATTAGCTAAGATGAGTTTTTTTTTAGGGATAGCCGATGTTTAAATTGTTAAGGCCCCTATATTAGATGGCTCCTGGTGAATTTGGAACAATGGACGAATTTTTGATAGTCTGGTCAAGTCCGGATCTGTGACGTGATTTACTAACAGAATTTAGTTTTCCAGAAGGAAAGAATTTTTGAATTTCAGTAATTTTTTTGAGTCAATAGTCTTGAGATAGTTAGGGGAATTGCTTATAAGGTGGCGATCCTGAAATCTCGACGGTTGAAAAAAATTTTTTTTTGAATTCTTTCTAGAGTTGAATATTGGAATTTAATGAATCCTTGTGGAACATGCGATGTCTGTTGTGGGGGTATTTTTCTTTGGTTAACAATAAGAATTTTTTTTGAAATCCTTAGGAAAAATGTTGTAATTTTTTAAAGGTAAGCAATTTTTTTTGGGATCTTTGCAGTTTAGTCATCTGAGGCCTGTATCTACGTACACTTTTTGTGAGAGATTGGTATGGAATCTCTGGGCCCGGAGTAATGGAGACGAATGTATGCGTGCGTTTAGCATTAGTGCTGAAAGGGTATGCTGGAACCTTTGGGTCAATTCTGGGACAAAATTAACCTAGGGTTTCGGGATTGATCCTTGGGATTCAGTATGGTGAATGTTGGTGAGTCTTATGTACCACTATATGTGTTTTTCTTTTGATCCCAATAGCGGGGTGTTTAGATTTAGTTTTGTGTTGTCCCGTGTGTCAGGATTCTTGGATACAGGAGATGTTGGATGACGTTAAAGTAGTAGTCAAATTTTTGGAAAATTTTTATATTTAATCATGCAATCTAGGCCGGCATAGATTGTCATGTATAATTTTTTGGAACAAATTAGATTGTAAATGGAAAAATAGATGTCGCATGAAATGTTCTAGAGGAGGTTGCTAGTCGGTTTTTGGATGCGGATTGGATTGACCAGGAGAGTTTGAGAAATTGAGATTTATAGGCACAGAAGTGTGAATTTTTTTGGAGGACAATTTAATTTTTAGTGTTAGGTGGAGGCATATAAATATAGGCACATGGATATTGAAAAATAAATTTTTTTTAAGTGTTAAATGAGATGACATACTTTTATTGATGTTAATTTTTTAAGAAATATTGTGATAAATTGTTAAAGAATTTTGAAAGAGTTATAAAAATATGTTGAATTTAAGAGTACTATAGAAATGTGACATTAATTTATAATTATGCATTTCGTGTTATGTAGAGAAGGAATAATGTTAAACAATAGGAAACAACTCTGGACTGTGATATTTTTAAAGATTTTATTGTTATGTGTATTTTTTTAATTGTGAATGTATAATGTAATATATTTTTTGTTTGTTCTGGAGCTCATCTTCATACGATATTTTTTTATTTTTGCATATTTGGGGGGATATATAATTTCTTGGTAGGTAATAGATTTGTTTTGTGGTTTTTGAGAGGCTGAAATGTTTCTGAAAAAAAAAAATTTTTTTTTAGGTGTTAACCATTGGAGATAGGAAGTGGACCTTGTGTTAAGTTATGAAGAGACTTTTAGTTTTAGCCAATTCATTGATGGAGAAGGTAGATCCTTTAGGATTGTTAGTGTCCCATCTGTTGGCAGTGTCCTTCATAGGGCAAGGATGATAAGAGGGGGGGCGTTTGTCAGGAATTGGAACCCTAGTTTCTTATCACCTTGCATAAATAACATTTGAATCATGTTTAATATACATGCTTGTTTTCCTACTTCCACATAAATATTTCCTCTGGTGAACATATATATAATTTATTTAAATTTATTTAACAGGATTTTTATTTTTATTCTTAAAGAAACATAAAAACTTACCTTTTTACAATAGATAACTATTTTTCTATTTTTACTTAATAAATAAAATAGTTCTTTTTATTTTTACTTTCGTTTCACAATAATTGAAATTGTTAACCTGCCGTACCATTGGCCACATGTCTGGCTTGGCTCATGCTCTGAGTGGTTTCAGCCAATACTACTAGAGGGCGTTCGGATGTGACGTAATCGTGATGTACTTCCACGATTCACACCCCCTTATCTCGTATTGGCACATTGAGCTTTGGGAACTGGAGGACGAGAGTACGGACATGCGTGCTGCCGAATATTTCAGTATCGGTGGGATATAAATAGTTCGACTTTCTGTTCACTTTAACTCTTGTGGTGTTCATCGTCCCAGCTGTTGTTGGTGTCAGTCAAGTACAGCAGATGTTCTCTCAATGTTAAGTTCAGTTCATGTGGTAATAGGTAATGGCTTGATGTCGTCTTTTAAATATTAGAGAAATGGAGTTTCTGTTTTTAAGTCGAATTCGCTTTTTCATCGTTTTTCAAGTTTATTGACGACATACTGTGGTGATGTGTTAGAACTCCAGTGAACTTTTCTTCATGAACTGTTGGGTGAAAGAGAGATATTATGGTTCGAGTAATAGGCGTCGTACAGGGGACGATTGATGAATAATAAATGACGTAATAACCTTTTAAAGTTTTTTTTTTGCTATTTTTCTTCCGAATGTCAAGACCCAGCTAGTTTAATGATTATGTTGATGAGCTCTGATACTTTGCTAAATGATCAACTTTATATTTACTTTTTATTGGAGAAACAATGTGTCATGGGGATTTTACATATTAAGATAAGTAATTGTTAGTTATATCCTTTTTATCTCTTAATATGAAATATAACTTGATGAATTTTATAAACCCATTACTATGTATATTAATGCCTTTTTAATTATTTAAATAAATATTGATATTGTTTTTAATCTATGTCATCCTTATTTAAGATTCCACATTTATCTCTTTCATTTAATTTATTTCATAATTATTTTTTTAAACTTTTGGGGTTTCAAAAATCAGTAACGCTTCCATACTGCATTTATGCCTCTGCTATATTTACTAAGCTTTCTTTAAAAACCCCATCATCACTACCCTTGTAGTGATGACAATGGTGAAGCCGTTACAAAAGAATGCGCCATGGAGACGCGATATACAAGATTATGGTGAAGCCGTAACATACCGGCCCCCGTTGATATGTGCCAACATTCAACAATACTAGTAAATGTAACAATAAACAATTGCAAACAATAGAAATTTCAATTCTACAATCAATAATACAGTATTTTCGATAAAATACAATATACTTCTTCAATATTATTACTTAATATATTACTTAATATAAGTTTACCAAATGCAAAATAGATAAGTTATAATTCAAACAATAATTACACTTGAATAGTATGCAAGATTGTTATCAAATTAACACTCAATAAATGTAACAATCTAATAAATTTAACAAGTTAATAATAGTTAATCAAGAATATATAGAGACGAAGACACGTAAGTTTACACTTATATTATAAAGTTAAGCTACAC
>CAXHSM010001440.1:0-195000 GCA_964019185.1 Maratus speculifer | reverse complement strand
CAATGTCTACCATTAAAGCACTGTTATCTAAAATAAAATATATCAATTCAAAAATACAAGAAACAGTTTAACTACAATTCAAGTTAGTTCAATCAATTGTTTATGAAGTAATAATCCCAATACAGGGTTGGCACAGTGCACAGTTTCAAACAAGTGATTTTGTGAAGAAAAAAAATAAATAAAATTCAGTTCACACAGAGGGTTTTGTAAAATATCTCCTTCAAAACACTTTATCTTAAATTAACAAACAAAAAACAGTTTCTCGATACTATTTTGGCTTTTCTTTGCCAATTGTGACAACCAGAACAGAATATATAATTTTTCCTCTAAATGCTGCCTTGATCGCATTGATTTCTCTATTAGAATCTGCAGACTCAGTGAAGCTATGCAAGTAAATAAAATTATGGATAAAAGTAAAATATTGCAAAGCTAAGCATAAATTTAAGGGAGACAAAACTGGTCATCAGAGGTGGCTAGTAAATTAAATGAATAAGAATTTAATAAATAAAATATTTCACTTTGCGTGTCAAAATAGATCATTAATAGGATTAAAAAAATAAGCACATGATTTATTTAATCCATTAATTTATCTGGCATACATAATAATTTTATTTAAATTTGTTTGCAACATTTAGAAGAAATGAAATTTCAATTTTGAAACTACTGCAAATTTTTAAACTTGTAAAAATCACACATTTTAAATTTTTACACCATCGTATAAGGAAAAAAAATGTACATTTAAAGAAAGTTTGTTTGAAAGCTATACCTCAATTTATTTATGAGATATTATTATTATTATTATTATTGTAGTTTTTAATACCAATTTTGTAATTGTGGCAACAGAAGTACTCTATTTCTTTTAAAAGTGAAAGAAATGGAATAATTAAAAGACAGAAAACAGCAAAAAACAAACTGATATTAAAATTAATATTTTAATTAAAATTATAGTCTTTTTCAAAATTTATGGATTTGTTATGTGACAACAGGTATTCAGCTATAAGTACACAAAATTTGAACTCAATGGCTTATGTAGTTTTTGTGCACAGAGTCTGTGACAGACAGAGGACTGATAGAGGCTGATGCTGTCCCATAAAGATTAACAAAGATAGATTAAAACATTCAATATTTAGCATAAGGTCCTTTTTAAAAGATGCATATTTTTTGAGTAATTAACATGTATATTTAAGATTTTGATCAGGATGAAAAAGCAGATTTTTTCAACTGGTGATAATATAAAAAATGTGTACATACATACAATATAAAAAACATTAAAAAAAACCTAGTTGAATCTTTTTTGCCTGCCCCCATATTCATTTCTTTTACAGTTTCACAGTAAAAAACAAAAAAGTCTAAATCTCAATACACTGATAGGAACATAAGAAAAAAAAATTCCATATTAAAGGCATACAGAAATCATGCTATGAAATTAATTTAAAAATCCATTCTGTACTTCTCCCCTTCCTCCTTTGCATCCATAAAAAGAGAATTAAGAGAAAATACAACATTTTAATAATCAAACTTTTAAATTTATAAAATTCTTTTCTGCTTCTCTCGCTGTAAGCCCTTTATGCCACATCCGCAAACATATTTTCTTTTTATATGAAAGAAAAAAAAAACTTTAATGTAATATAGCACTAATATAATCAAACTTTATTTTTTTTAAAAACCATAGCAATCATAAATTTTAAATTTACAAAGTAATAATTTAAACCAGAAGCTATTTTACATTTTTTTTTTCTAGTTGAGATGGTTTAGCAAAGCGCAAAATTGAAATACACAATTTATACTTACCTACATTGAAGCAAGGGATAGCAGATGACTTCCTGAAAATGGTCTGAACAAAGTTTGTAACCTTTGTTTAACTGTACAACAGTTTTGTTCCTCAGATATGGTCTACCACATGCAGCAACCCATCTTTTATAACTAAAACCAGAATTCTGTACATTATTTTTCATAAAATATATTCATTTTCTCAGGTTTTTAAATAAATATTAGAAACAGACAAACAAAAAAAGAGTACAGTAAAATTCCAATTGAAAGCCCCCCCCCCCTTTCACAGACACACATTTTAACCTTTTGCCGGGCGCACATTGTAAATTGTTCAACAGGCGAAAAACAGTCAATTATTGCTGGGTTTTTTTAATTATTATTTTACAAAAATTTAACAAACAAATATCAGATAAGTTATCTCTGATCACAATTTATGAAAGTATTTTGCAATAAAATTATTTTGTTATAACATACTAAAGCAGAAGTTTAGATATATAAAAAGCTACTTACTACTACAATCACTAACAAAAACTAATAATGAATTGCTAAACAAAAATTAAGTTAGTTATTAGTCGTTTCATATATCAAGCATAAACTTTGCTTTTTTGAAGGCTGTTTGCAGATAAACCATGCGCCTTTTCATTCACTGTAAACAGGTTAATGAGAGGTCCAACTAATCCAACTAATTGCGCAATCTGAAATACAAATAGCTTTAAGGAACTGGTAAAGAGATCCAATAAATGAATACAAATGGTTATTAACCAAGGTTGGCACGGTTTAAACCAATTGGTTTTAACCATGGTTTAAACCACGGTTTAAACCAACTGGTTTTTTTCTCAAAAAAACCAATTGGTTTTTTTCGAAAAAAATCTAATGATATTTTCTCATTTTTCTTTATAATTTAAGACTTATAATTTATTGTATATAAATATTTTCTACTTTTAAAACTTTTTTTCAGCAATAAGTATTAGATATAGTGGGCCTAGGTTATTTTTTATGTATAGGATAAAAATCACTATGCATAGGTGAACATATTCCATTGCTGTAAAGAAAAATCTTAGAACATCGAGTTGATCAAAGATAAAATAGATTAAAAATATTCAATATTTAGTATAAAATATTTTCATTAAAAAAATGCAGATTATTTAAAGCAATTTATCATAACATTGTCTCTCAAAAAACAAAAACCCCAAGAAATATCTGATTTTAATTATGGAAAATAATATTTACATTCATCAAACTACATCAGATGTTTATTGTAAGTAATCAAAAGATTGTTTATAAAGATTTTCAAAGTATCAATGTTTTGCTGTGTAAAGTAGTTTATTGATTGGACATAAGACTGTTTACTAATACCTGTTAAAATTAAAATATGATTTTTTTTCAATTTTCCACATAATTCACTGTAATTATTTAATTTAAATTGTTTTCAAATGAATTTATACTACTTATAATCAAACAATGTTTATTTTTATTAATAAATATGCAAGTATATGTACTAAAACAGGATGTTTTTTAAAAAACCCGGTTTAAACAAAAAACTGGTTTAAACCAAAAAAACCCGTTTGATTTTTCAAAAAAATCTGGTTTTTTTCCAACCCTGTTATTAACACCCACTGCTGCTTGAATTTTGTTTTAAAGAAAAAATAAAGTACAACACTTACGCAATTTAAGTCATAACATCAAGCAATACACTCTAAAAAATAAATGTGTAAATTAGTCAAATTTACACACATCTATGTGTTAATTTGTAAATTTACACACTTGCCATGTACTTTACACATTTTTTTGCAGAATTTTACCTGTTTTTATGTGTATTTAGCTTTTGAAACTAAGTGTGTAATTTGTTATCACTTGAAAAACATAACTAAGTGTGTAAAAGTAGAAAAATACCTAAATTGACACCGATTCGTGTGTTATTGTAATTTACGCATAGTTCTTATATACACTGATAAGTGTGTAAATTTCTAAAATCACACACTTGTCATGAAAATTACACATTTTGTAAAAAGAATTACTTGTTTTTATGTGCATTTATTTTGTGATATTAAGACTGCAAGTTGTTGTCGGTTGGTTACCCAAACAAATGTGTAAAATTGGATTTACATGTACTGGTGTGTTATTTTAAATGTTCGTCTGCATTTTGTATAATAGCAAGTACGCAGATGAAAATGAAAATTGTAAACATCTGCTGTATCGTTTTTTCGCCATTTTTAGAATGGAACATGTCAAAAGAGGAAAGTTTGTTCTCTGTTAACTCAAAAAATACGAATAAATCATAATACAATTACAAATAATCGAGGAATGTTAATTATCATAGAATGTTTGTCTTCATATTTAGAAAAAATTGAACTATGTTTTCTTTTCTATTGTGATTTTACCGGCATGAAAAAGTGGGATATTCTATTACAAAGGTATGTAAATGTTTTGTTCTAATGAAAATAAAGCTTTTCAATTGACAACTAATTTAATAGATTTTCATGGTTCAGTTTTTCATATTTAAACTGTAAGTTTTTTGACATACAACCAAAAATTAAGGAATTTAAATGTCATTAAAAGTATTAGCAGCATTATTATATTTAAGAAAATGATAAAATTTCGGTGCTTTATATTCTAATATTGTTCGCTTCTTTTCTATTTGAATATATCTAATCTTTTTCTAGCTTAGATTCCTTTTATTATGTAAAAATGTAAAATAATGTTTATGATTTCTGTGTGTTATGAAAGTTTTATCCTAAAAAGTGCTATCATATTTCAACTAAATTATGATTATTTTATTTAAATAGTAAAATTTACATTAGAAAATCTTAATCGTTGTCCGAGTTCCAAAGGTGTCGCAAAGGTGACTGCGTTCCTTCATATTAAGCATACTTATGACTATTCTATGAAAGATATAATTATGGAGAAAGAGAAGTATACATATATGTATTAGTTATTGAATTGACTTTTGAATTTAAACACTAATTTAACACATTTAGTGAAATACTTTCTGCACTTATTCTAAAAAGAATTATAATCATGATATGTATATGTATATATATATGTATTTGTAAAATGTCTCATTTTTGACAAAATGAGATTATTTGTAAAATGATACATTTTTGCAAGAATGAGATTATTTTTGGTTAGAATATGTATAAATGAACTTTCTTAAAACTGAGCCCAATATTTTTATTAAATTAGTTAGTGTTTTTAATTTCAGTATTTGTGAATTTATTATCATAAAAAGGTAATTAATTTGTGTACATCAATATAATAATAATAAAATTAAATAGATTGCATTTTTTTAGTTCATTTATGCTTTTTTGTATGTTTCTGTATTTATAAACAAATTTTGATACTTCTTAAGATGTATTATGTAAACCTGTAATAAATAAATATAAATAGGAATGTAAATAAATAAATAAATAAAAAGTCATGCGCGCATTTTTTTTTTTTTTTTTTTTTTTTTTGGGGGGGGGGGACGTTTTTTGAAGCAAGATATTTTAAAGTATTACATATTATACTTCAGTATAGGTAGATGTGCCAGTAATGGACACCTTTCTAGTAATGTATCAACAATAAATCACAATAATGTAATCACAATAAATAAATAAATAAATGCAAACTAAGCTTTTATTATTTTTTCTTAGGGAGCGAACGATTTTAATAAGCTGACTTAAACCAGTAATTAAATCATGATTTAAATCAACCTTTTTTTAATCATTGACTAAAATCATAAATTTTATAAAGATTTAATATGACAGAAAAAAGTATTAAAATCTAAGGTTACCATAATTTGGCAAGTTTCTACAGGTACTGACTTTTGATTACACAAAAAAGCTTTAAATAATTATTTCTAAGCTTAATTTCTGAGTATTGTCAAAGACTTAAGCATGATAATTTTGTAAAAAGCATAGTTTTTATCTTATAAGTATAAAAATCATTTAATTTAAAAATGATATTCAAATCTGGTATAAAAGTCATAATTTCCTTTTAATAATCAAATTATTGATTTTTTTATGTAATATAGGCTAGCAAGTATACTAATTTTCTGCAAATAAACGAATAAAGTAGCCAAATCTTGTTTTCTCATTCTGCTTTTGCAATAATAAATTTATAGCAAATATTGGAACTAAAAATAGAATGAAATAATGACATCCGCTGAATCGCTATTGTAAAAGAAGGCATGAGAAAAAAAATGATAAAATATTAAGCACAGCAAGAGCTTATTCAGTAAAAGTTGAATGTGTTTACTTTTTCAAGTCATATACACCCAAATAAAAAATTTCATGATTAATTAAGGCAGCAAAACTGTCTGAAACACTAAATGCTGAGAACTTCCACTAAATGCTAATAATGGTGCTGTTTAATGTTTTGATGATTCCATATATAATTGGCTATTCCTTATATTTACTTTGTATGTGTGTATGAATGTGCTGATATATTTTGGGGGGTTAATATATGCAAACGTGGATGTAAATTTAGATTCAGGCTTGACAGATTGCAAAATGAGATGCAAATAAATTTGTTAATTTTGTTATTTGTGTTACTAATTGATGAAATTACTTATTTGCAGTTGTTATTAATTCTGTAACTATTTGCTGTTTCCTCTAAGCACTTTTTTAGAGTGGAAAAACTTTCTTCTTATGAAATTGGCAAAAGGCTGCCTTATTAAAATATAATTAAATTCACTTACAGTAAACACAGCTTTTTTGTAATACAACTTCGAAATTACACATTATTTCTTAATCTAAGTTCCCAAGATCTTATAAAAGGGATAGAGAATTATTTCTTTAGAAAAAAATTAAAACATGTTATTATTTAATTGTATTTTTCAATTTGTAATTCATAAAACTATTAAAATTAATGGCACTTTGTTTATCATAATGAGAAACTGAATGCTTTTTTTATAATTACTAAACACATTACTCAGTATATTTCCCCATGAAATAATGTATTTTTTGAAACTAGCATCTTCCCTTTTTTCTTTCTAGAATGAGCATTAAATTGTTAATAATCATTTTAGTAATTAAAATATGTTATATACTAATTAAAAATTATATTATTACTAATTTTATGCTTATTAAAAATGTATATTATGTTCCTAAATACAGAGATTGCTGTTTAATAATTATTAATTTTAAATAGTGTTAATAGTTTATGTTAAATGCAGTTATTAATATTTGGAATAAATGTAAATATCACTAGTATTTAATGCAGTTTTGCATAATATTGCATAATATTAACGTATATAATGTTATTATATGGTACAAAGGAAACTATTACTAAAAATAGTTCATAGTTAGAGACATTATAAAACTACTTTGTAGTTTTTATAATGTCTGTAACTATGAACTATTAGTTATGTTAGTTAAAGGATAAAGACACAGATTATGTTAGCAATTAGAGTTTTTTTTGGTAGACTAAAATCCTTAGTAATCATTCTGTATTTGAACATTGGGGACAAAAATCATAAAATTCCAATTTATATCAAAATAATCTGATTCAGTTCTTTCAGGTATGATGTACTACCTATAGTACGCGTCTTTTAATGGGGTATTATTTTGTTTTAAGAAATATATTTGCTAATATTTACATGCATTAATGTTAGTATATGTCTATGCATTTACTATATGACTTCATTTTATGCTTAAGCATTTAATAATAATAATAATTATTATTATTATTTGGTTAATTTTCTCTGCGCTGTTTGCGATTCTTTTATTTCAAACATCATATTTCACTCTTTAAATTAAAAATAAAAGTTACATTCTTGAAAGAATCATGTCTAATAATGCGCAGAAAGTAGGAGAAAGTTCTAATATCAATTAAATCTTATTGCAATGCAATATTTTCTAAACATTTCCCAAAATTCTTTTTTAGCCTATGGCCATATGTATATTGAATAATACGCAAAATAACAACATTCGTTATCTTTCAGATTATGAAATATTGGTGAAACACTAATTAATGTACTTGGATAGCTAGTATTAATATTATTAATGTATAAGTATGTATTATTAATACTATTAATGTTACTAATATTAAAATGTATTATTAATATTATTAATAATAAATATTTCTGAAAAAATTGTTCTTTAAAATATTAAAAACAATATGAGTTGTTATAACAGTAAATATGAGAGAGAGAATTTTTTTTAAACTTTAATTTAAAAGACAGAAATTGTAAGGAATTGAAATTATGCACAGTCTGTGCATAAATTGTGATCTCACGATTGTAGAGCTATAAACATACTCTAAAAGAAATTACAAACTGGTAATTAAAATTTCAGTTAATCATGCTTTATATAAAAACGGGTATATCGGTGATACGAAAATGATTTGTCTTTTATTTAGTGTGGTGTGAAAATTGCCAAAATACATTGCTGGTACACTATTTTCTGAGCATCAAACAGAGCTACCAGAAAATATAATCTCAATCAGTAAATGATATTGTTCTTTGTACAATTTTTTTAATCATTAAAATTATCATTATTAATCATTGGGAATTAATTCCCAATTTAAACATACTAAAACATATAATGTTAACGCTAAATACATAAAAATATGTCTGCTGGAATATTACACAAATATCTAAGTATTTTGATTATTACAAACAAATCTGTGTTTTGCATGTTCAGCAGAAATATTTATATGAAGAGAATGCTACACAAAAATCTGTGTATTTTGCATATTATACAAAAACCTGTGTAATTTACATACTACACAAAAAATTGAGTATTTTACATAAAACACAAAAGTATGTGTTTCTTGTATTATAAACAAAAATACATTTAATCACAGAAAATTACACACATGAATGTGTGAGAATATTACACATAAATCTGTGTATTCTTCTGCAATTTACACATTAAAGTGTGTATTTCAAGACTTATCAGACAACATTTATACATTTGGACTTATCATCAAATTACACTTTAAAATGTGTATTTTCAAATTTACACATTAGGC
The DNA here is from genome assembly GCA_964019185.1 of Maratus speculifer. Classification (NCBI taxonomy): domain Eukaryota; kingdom Metazoa; phylum Arthropoda; class Arachnida; order Araneae; family Salticidae; genus Maratus; species Maratus speculifer. The sequence continues at coordinate 186,276 of CAXHSM010001440.1, read as the reverse complement.
GTGTATTTTGGCAATTTACACACTAATTTACACGCATAGACATGTCGTTTTTGTATCATCGATATACCTGTTTTTATGTGTAAATTTACACATTTTTTTTTAGAGTGTAACATCAAACATTTTTTACATCCTTGCAAGTCTTACCGCCATATTCCTTTCTCCATCCCTTCTATTCCTTGAGAATATTTCTTCTCGTTCCTCGGCTCGTGTGGCGGGACAAATTTATCTTGTGTCTCATTTCAAGATATAGATGTACCTGAAAAAGAAAAGACATTTTAAGTCATAACATCAAGCAATAACATCAAACATTTTTTACCTTCTTGCAAGTCTTACCGCCATATTCCTTGCTCCATCCCTTCTATTCCTTGAGAGTATTTCTTCTCTTTCCTTGGCTCGTGTGGCGGGACAAATTTATCTTGTGTCTCATTTCAAGATATAGATGTATCTAAAAAAGAACTGACATTTTAAGTCATAACATCAAACATTTTATACCTTCTTGCAATTCTTACCGCCATATTCCTTGCTCCATCCGTTCTATTCCTTGAGAATATTTCTTCTCTTTCCTCGGCTCGTGTGGCGGGACAAATTTATCTTGCGTCTCCTTTCAAGATATAGCTGTACCTGAAAAAGAAAAGACATTTTAAGTCATAACATCAAACATTTTTTACCTTCTTGCAAGTCTTACCGCCATATTCCTTGCTCCATCCCTTCTATTCCTTGAGAATATTTCTTCTCTTTCCTCGGCTCGTGTGGCGGGACAAATTTATCTTGCTTCTCATTTCAAGATATAGATGTACCTGAAAAAGAACAGACATTTTAAGTCATAACATCAAGCAATAACATCAAACATTTTTTACCTTCTTGCAAGTCTTACCGCCATATTCCTTGCTCCATCCCTTGTATTCCTTGAGAATATTTCTTCTCTTTCCTCGGCTCGTGTGGCGGGACAAATTTATCTTGCGTCTCCTTTCAAGATATAGATGTACCTGAAAAAGAACAGACATTTTAAGTCATAACATCAAGCAATAACATCAAACATTTTTTACCTTCTTGCAAGTCTTACCGCCATATTCCTTGCTCCATCCCTTGTATTCTTTGAGAATATTTCTTCTCTTTCCTCGGCTCGTGTGGCGGGACATATTTATCTTGCGTCTCCTTTCAAGATATAGATGTACCTGAAAAAGAACAGACATTTTAAGTCATAACATCAAGCAATAACATCAAACATTTTTTACCTTCTTGCAAGTCTTACCGCCATATTCCTTGCTCCATCCCTTGTATTCCTTGAGAATATTTCTTCTCTTTCCTCGGCTCGTGTGGCGGGACAAATTTATCTTGCGTCTCCTTTCAAGATATAGATGTACCTGAAAAAGAAAAGACATTTTAAGTCATAACATCAAGCAATAACATCAAACATTTTTTACCTTCTTGCAAGTCTTACCACCATATTCCTTGCTCCATCCCTTCTATTCTTTGAGAATATTTCTTCTCTTTCCTCGGCTCGTGTGGCGGGACAAATTTATCTTGCTTCTCCTTTCAAGATATACATGTACCTGAAAAAGAACAGACATTTTAAGTCATAACATCAAGCAATAACATCAAACATTTTTTACCTTCTTGCAAGTCTTACCGCCATATTCCTTGCTCCATCCATTCTATTCCTTGAGAATATTTCTTCTCTTTCCTCGGCTCGTGTGGCGGGACAAATTTATCTTGCGTCTCATTTCAAGATATAGATGTACCTGAGAAAAAAAAGACAATTTAAGTCATAACATCAAGCAATAACATCAAACATTTTTTACCTTCTTGCAAGTCTTACCGCCATATTCCTTGCTCCATCCATTCTATTCCTTGAGAATATTTCTTCTCTTTCCTCGGCTCGTGTGGCGGGACAAATTTATCTTGCTTCTCCTTTCAAGATATAGATGTACCTGAAAAAGAACAGACATTTTAAGTCATAACATCAAGCAATAACATCAAATATTATTTACCTTCTTGCAAGTCTTAACGCCATATTCCTTGCTGAATCCCTTCTATTCCTTGAGAATATTTCTTCTCTTTACTCGGCTCGTGTGGCGGGACAAATTTATCTTGCGTCTCCTTTCAAGATATAGATGTACCTGAAAAAGAAAAGACATTTTAAGTCATAACATCAAGCAATAACATCAGACATTTTTTACCTTCTTGCAAGTCTTATCACCATATTCCTTGCTCCATCCTTTCTATTCCTTGAGAATATTTCTTCTCTTTCCTCGGCTCGTGTGGCGGGACAAATTTATCTTGCTTCTCCTTTCAAGATATAGATGTACCTGAAAAAGAAAAGACATTTTAAATCATAACATCAAGGAATAACATCAAACATTTTTTACCTTCTTGCAAGTCTTACCGCCATATTCCTTGCTCCATCCGTTCTATTCCTTGAGAATATTTCTTCTCTTTCCTCGGCTCGTGTGGCGGGACAAATTTATCTTGCTTCTCCTTTCAAGATATAGATGTACCTGAAAAAGAAAAGACATTTTAAGTCATAACATCAAGCAATAACATCAAACATTTTTTACCTTCTTGCAAGTCTTACCGCCATATTCCTTGCTCCATCCCTTCTATTCCTTGAGAATATTTCTTCTCTTTACTCGGCTCGTGTGGCGGGACAAATTTATCTTGCGTCTCCTTTCAAGATATAGATGTACCTGAAAAAGAAAAGACATTTTAAGTCATAACATCAAGCAATAACATCAGACATTTTTTACCTTCTTGCAAGTCTTATCACCATATTCCTTGCTCCATCCTTTCTATTCCTTGAGAATATTTCTTCTCTTTCCTCGGCTCGTGTGGCGGGACAAATTTATCTTGCTTCTCCTTTCAAGATATAGATGTACCTGAAAAAGAAAAGACATTTTAAATCATAACATCAAGGAATAACATCAAACATTTTTTACCTTCTTGCAAGTCTTACCGCCATATTCCTTGCTCCATCCGTTCTATTCCTTGAGAATATTTCTTCTCTTTCCTCGGCTCGTGTGGCGGGACAAATTTATCTTGCTTCTCCTTTCAAGATATAGATGTACCTGAAAAAGAAAAGACATTTTAAGTCATAACATCAAGCAATAACATCACACATTTTTTACCTTCTTGCAAGTCTTACCGCCATATTCCTTGCTCCATCCCTTCTATTCCTTGAGAATATTTCTTCTCTTTCCTCGGCTCGTGTGGCGGGACAAATTTATCTTGCTTCTTCTTTCAAGATATAGATATACCTGAAAAAGAACAGACATTTTTAAGTCACAACATCAAGCAATAACATCAAACATTTTTTACATTCTTGCAAGTCTTACCGCCATATTCCTTGCTCCATCCCTTCTATTCTTTGAGAATATTTCTTCTCTTTCCTGGGATCGTGTGGCGGGACAAATTTATCTTGCTACTTCTTTCAAGATATAGATATACCTGAAAAAGAACAGACATTTTTAAGTCACAACATCAAGCAATAACATCAAACATTTTTTACCTTCTTGCAAGTCTTACCGCCATATTCCTTGCTCCATCCCTTCTATTCTTTGAGAATATTTCTTCTCTTTCCTGGGATCGTGTGGCGGGACAAATTTATCTTGCGTCTCCTTTCAAGATATAGATGTACCTGAAAAAGAAAGACATTTTAAGTCATAACATCAAGCAATAACATCAAATATTTTTTACCTTCTTGCAAGTCTTACCGCCATATTCCTTGCTCCATCCCTTCTATTCCTTGAGAATATTTCTTCTCTTTCCTCGGCTCGTGTGGCGGGACAAATTTATCTTGCTTCTTCTTTCAAGATATAGATGTACCTGAAAAAGAACAGACATTTTAAGTCATAACATCAAGCAAAAACATCAAACATTTTTTACCTTCTTGCAAGTCTTACCGCCATATTCCTTGCTCCATCCGTTCTATTCCTTGAGAATATTTCTTCTCTTTCCTTGGCTCGTGTGGCGGGACAAATTTATCTTGTGTCTCATTTCAAGATATAGATGTACCTGAAAAAGAAAAGACATTTTAAGTCATAACATCAAGCAATAACATCAAACATTAGCTTATTGCAAGTCGTACCGCAATATTCCTTGTTCCATCCCTTCTATTCCTTGAGAATATTTCTTCTCTTTCCTCGGCTCGTGCGGCGGGACAAATTTATCTTGCGTCTCCTTTCAAGATATAGATGTACCTGAAAAAGAAAAGACATTTTAAGTCATAACATCAAGCAATAACATCAAACATTTTTTACCTTCTTGCAAGTCTTACCGCCATATTCCTTGCTCCATCCCTTCTATTCCTTGAGAATATTTCTTCTCTTTCCTTGGCTCGTGTGGCGGGACAAATTTATCTTGCTTCTTCTTTCAAGATATAGATGTACCTGAAAAAGAACAGACATTTTAAGTCATAACATCAAGCAAAAACATCAAACATTTTTTACCTTCTTGCAAGTCTTACCGCCATATTCCTTGCTCCATCCCTTCTATTCCTTGAGAATATTTCTTCTCTTTCCTTGGCTCGTGTGGCGGGACAAATTTATCTTGTGTCTCATTTCAAGATATAGATGTACCTGAAAAAGAAAAGACATTTTAAGTCATAACATCAAGCAATAACATCAAACATTAGCTTATTGCAAGTCGTACCGCAATATTCCTTGTTCCATCCCTTCTATTCCTTGAGAATATTTCTTCTCTTTCCTCGGCTCGTGCGGCGGGAAAAATTTATCTTGCGTCTCCTTTCAAGATATAGATGTACCTGAAAAAGAAAAGACATTTTAAGTCATAACATCAAGCAATAACATCAAACATTTTTTACCTTCTTGCAAGTCTTACCGCCATATTCCTTGCTCCATCCCTTCTATTCCTTGAGAATATTTCTTCTCTTTCCTCGGCTCGTGTGGCGGGACAAATTTATCTTGCTTCTTCTTTCAAGATATAGATGTACCTGAAAAAGAACAGACATTTTAAGTCATAACATCAAGCAATAACATCAAACATTTTTTACCTTCTTGCAAGTCTTACCGCCATATTCCTTGCTCCATCCCTTCTATTCCTTGAGAATATTTCTTCTCTTTCCTCGGCTCGTGTGGCGGGACAAATTTATCTTGCTTCTTCTTTCAAGATATAGATGTACCTGAAAAAGAAAAGACATTTTAAGTCATAACATCAAGCAATAACATCAAACATTTTTTACCTTCTTGCAAGTCTTACCGCCATATTCCTTGCTCCATCCCTTCTATTCCTTGAGAATATTTCTTCTCTTTCCTCGGCTCGTGTGGCGGGACAAATTTATCTTGCTTCTTCTTTCAAGATATAGATGTACCTGAAAAAGAACAGACATTTTAAGTCATAACATCAAGCAATAACATCAAACATTTTTTACCTTCTTGCAAGTCTTACCGCCATATTCCTTGCTCCATCCCTTCTATTCCTTGAGAATATTTCTTCTCTTTCCTCGGCTCGTGTGGCGGGACAAATTTATCTTGCTTCTTCTTTCAAGATATAGATGTACCTGAAAAAGAAAAGACATTTTAAGTCATAACATCAAGCAATAACATCAAACATTTTTTACCTTCTTGCAAGTCTTACCGCCATATTCCTTGCTCCATCCCTTCTATTCCTTGAGAATATTTCTTCTCTTTCCTTGGCTCGTGTGGCGGGACAAATTTATCTTGTGTCTCATTTCAAGATATAGATGTACCTGAATAAGAAAAGACATTTTAAGTCATAACATCAAGCAATAACATCAAACATTTTTTACCTTCTTGCAAGTCTTACCGTCATATTCCTTGCTCCATCCCTTCTATTCCTTGAGAGTATTTCTTCTCTTTCCTTGGCTCGTTTGGCGGGACAAATTTATCTTGTGTCTCATTTCAAGATATAGATGTACCTGAAAAAGAAAAGACATTTTAAGTCATAACATCAAGCAATAACATCAAACATTTTTTACTTTCTTGCAAGTCTTACCGCCATATTCCTTGCTCCATCCCTTCTATTCTTTGAGAGTATTTCTTCTCTTTCCTCGGCTCGTGTGGCGGGACAAATTTATCTTGCGTATCCTTTCAAGATATAGATGTACCTGAAAAAAAAAGACATTTTAAGTCATAACATCAAGCAATAACATCAAACATTTTTTACTTTCTTGCAAGTCTTACCGCCATATTCCTTGCTCCATCCCTTCTATTCTTTGAGAATATTTCTTCTCGTTCCTCGGCTCGTGTGGCGGGACAAATTTATCTTGCGTCTCCTTTCAAGATATAGATGTACCTGAAAAAGAAAAGACATTTTAAGTCATAACATCAAACATTAGCTTATTGCAAGTCGTACCGCCATATTCCTTGCTCCATCCCTTCTATTCCTTGAGAATATTTCTTCTCTTTCCTCGGCTCGTGCGGCGGGACAAATTTATCTTGCGTCTCCTTTCAAGATATAGATGTACCTGAAAAAGAAAAGACATTTTAAGTCATAACATCAAGCAATAACATCAAACATTTTTTACCTTCTTGCAAGTCTTACCGCCATATTCCTTGCTCCATCCCTTCTATTCCTTGAGAATATTTCTTCTCTTTCCTCGGCTCTTGTGGCGGGACAAATTTATCTTGCGTCTCATTTCAAGATATAGATGTAACTGAAAAAGAAAAGACATTTTAAGTCATAACATCAAGCAATAACATCAAACATTTTTTACTTTCTTGCAAGTCTTACCGCCATATTCCTTGCTCCATCCCTTCTATTCTTTGAGAATATTTCTTCTCGTTCCTCGGCTCGTGTGGCGGGACAAATTTATCTTGCGTCTCCTTTCAAGATATAGATGAACCTGAAAAAGAAAAGACATTTTAAGTCATAACATCAAGCAATAACATCAAACATTAGCTTATTGCAAGTCGTACCGCCATATTCCTTGCTCCATCCCTTCTATTCCTTGAGAATATTTCTTCTCTTTCCTCGGCTCGTGCGGCGGGACAAATTTATCTTGCGTCTCCTTTCAAGATATAGATGTACCTGAAAAAAAAAGACATTTTAAGTCATAACATCAAGCAATAACATCAAACATTTTTTACCTTCTTGCAAGTCTTACCGCCATATTCCTTGCTCCATCCGTTCTATTCCTTGAGAATATTTCTTCTCTTTCCTCGGCTCGTGTGGCGGGACAAATTTATCTTGCTTCTTCTTTCAAGATATAGATGTACCTGAAAAAGAAAAGACATTTTAAGTCATAACATCAAGCAATAACATCAAACATTTTTTACCTTCTTGCAAGTCTTACCGCCATATTCCTTGCTCCATCCCTTCTATTCCTTGAGAATATTTCTTCTCTTTCCTTGGCTCGTGTGGCGGGACAAATTTATCTTGCTTCTTCTTTCAAGATATAGATGTACCTGAAAAAGAACAGACATTTTAAGTCATAACATCAAGCAAAAACATCAAACATTTTTTACCTTCTTGCAAGTCTTACCGCCATATTCCTTGCTCCATCCCTTCTATTCCTTGAGAATATTTCTTCTCTTTCCTTGGCTCGTGTGGCGGGACAAATTTATCTTGTGTCTCATTTCAAGATATAGATGTACCTGAAAAAGAAAAGACATTTTAAGTCATAACATCAAGCAATAACATCAAACATTAGCTTATTGCAAGTCGTACCGCAATATTCCTTGTTCCATCCCTTCTATTCCTTGAGAATATTTCTTCTCTTTCCTCGGCTCGTGCGGCGGGACAAATTTATCTTGCGTCTCCTTTCAAGATATAGATGTACCTGAAAAAGAAAAGACATTTTAAGTCATAACATCAAGCAATAACATCAAACATTTTTTACCTTCTTGCAAGTCTTACCGCCATATTCCTTGCTCCATCCCTTCTATTCCTTGAGAATATTTCTTCTCTTTCCTCGGCTCGTGTGGCGGGACAAATTTATCTTGCTTCTTCTTTCAAGATATAGATGTACCTGAAAAAGAACAGACATTTTAAGTCATAACATCAAGCAATAACATCAAACATTTTTTACCTTCTTGCAAGTCTTACCGCCATATTCCTTGCTCCATCCCTTCTATTCCTTGAGAATATTTCTTCTCTTTCCTCGGCTCGTGTGGCGGGACAAATTTATCTTGCTTCTTCTTTCAAGATATAGATGTACCTGAAAAAGAAAAGACATTTTAAGTCATAACATCAAGCAATAACATCAAACATTTTTTACCTTCTTGCAAGTCTTACCGCCATATTCCTTGCTCCATCCCTTCTATTCCTTGAGAATATTTCTTCTCTTTCCTCGGCTCGTGTGGCGGGACAAATTTATCTTGCTTCTTCTTTCAAGATATAGATGTACCTGAAAAAGAACAGACATTTTAAGTCATAACATCAAGCAATAACATCAAACATTTTTTACCTTCTTGCAAGTCTTACCGCCATATTCCTTGCTCCATCCCTTCTATTCCTTGAGAATATTTCTTCTCTTTCCTCGGCTCGTGTGGCGGGACAAATTTATCTTGCTTCTTCTTTCAAGATATAGATGTACCTGAAAAAGAAAAGACATTTTAAGTCATAACATCAAGCAATAACATCAAACATTTTTTACCTTCTTGCAAGTCTTACCGCCATATTCCTTGCTCCATCCCTTCTATTCCTTGAGAATATTTCTTCTCTTTCCTTGGCTCGTGTGGCGGGACAAATTTATCTTGTGTCTCATTTCAAGATATAGATGTACCTGAATAAGAAAAGACATTTTAAGTCATAACATCAAGCAATAACATCAAACATTTTTTACCTTCTTGCAAGTCTTACCGCCATATTCCTTGCTCCATCCCTTCTATTCCTTGAGAGTATTTCTTCTCTTTCCTTGGCTCGTGTGGCGGGACAAATTTATCTTGTGTCTCATTTCAAGATATAGATGTACCTGAAAAAGAAAAGACATTTTAAGTCATAACATCAAGCAATAACATCAAACATTTTTTACTTTCTTGCAAGTCTTACCGCCATATTCCTTGCTCCATCCCTTCTATTCTTTGAGAATATTTCTTCTCGTTCCTCGGCTCGTGTGGCGGGACAAATTTATCTTGCGTATCCTTTCAAGATATAGATGTACCTGAAAAAAAAGACATTTTAAGTCATAACATCAAGCAATAACATCAAACATTTTTTACTTTCTTGCAAGTCTTACCGTCATATTCCTTGCTCCATCCCTTCTATTCCTTGAGAGTATTTCTTCTCTTTCCTTGGCTCGTTTGGCGGGACAAATTTATCTTGTGTCTCATTTCAAGATATAGATGTACCTGAAAAAGAAAAGACATTTTAAGTCATAACATCAAGCAATAACATCAAACATTTTTTACTTTCTTGCAAGTCTTACCGCCATATTCCTTGCTCCATCCCTTCTATTCTTTGAGAGTATTTCTTCTCTTTCCTCGGCTCGTGTGGCGGGACAAATTTATCTTGCGTATCCTTTCAAGATATAGATGTACCTGAAAAAAAAAGACATTTTAAGTCATAACATCAAGCAATAACATCAAACATTTTTTACTTTCTTGCAAGTCTTACCGCCATATTCCTTGCTCCATCCCTTCTATTCTTTGAGAATATTTCTTCTCGTTCCTCGGCTCGTGTGGCGGGACAAATTTATCTTGCGTCTCCTTTCAAGATATAGATGTACCTGAAAAAGAAAAGACATTTTAAGTCATAACATCAAACATTAGCTTATTGCAAGTCGTACCGCCATATTCCTTGCTCCATCCCTTCTATTCCTTGAGAATATTTCTTCTCTTTCCTCGGCTCGTGCGGCGGGACAAATTTATCTTGCGTCTCCTTTCAAGATATAGATGTACCTGAAAAAGAAAAGACATTTTAAGTCATAACATCAAGCAATAACATCAAACATTTTTTACCTTCTTGCAAGTCTTACCGCCATATTCCTTGCTCCATCCCTTCTATTCCTTGAGAATATTTCTTCTCTTTCCTCGGCTCTTGTGGCGGGACAAATTTATCTTGCGTCTCATTTCAAGATATAGATGTAACTGAAAAAGAAAAGACATTTTAAGTCATAACATCAAGCAATAACATCAAACATTTTTTACTTTCTTGCAAGTCTTACCGCCATATTCCTTGCTCCATCCCTTCTATTCTTTGAGAATATTTCTTCTCGTTCCTCGGCTCGTGTGGCGGGACAAATTTATCTTGCGTCTCCTTTCAAGATATAGATGAACCTGAAAAAGAAAAGACATTTTAAGTCATAACATCAAGCAATAACATCAAACATTAGCTTATTGCAAGTCGTACCGCCATATTCCTTGCTCCATCCCTTCTATTCCTTGAGAATATTTCTTCTCTTTCCTCGGCTCGTGCGGCGGGACAAATTTATCTTGCGTCTCCTTTCAAGATATAGATGTACCTGAAAAAAAAAGACATTTTAAGTCATAACATCAAGCAATAACATCAAACATTTTTTACCTTCTTGCAAGTCTTACCGCCATATTCCTTGCTCCATCCGTTCTATTCCTTGAGAATATTTCTTCTCTTTCCTCGGCTCGTGTGGCGGGACAAATTTATCTTGCTTCTTCTTTCAAGATATAGATATACCTGAAAAAGAACAGACATTTTTAAGTCACAACATCAAGCAATAACATCAAACATTTTTTACATTCTTGCAAGTCTTACCACCATATTCCTTGGTCCATCCCTTCTATTCCTTGAGAGTATTTCTTCTCTTTCCTTGGCTCGTGTGGCGGGACAAATTTATCTTGTGTCTCATTTCAAGATATAGATGTACCTGAAAAAGAAAAGACATTTTAAGTCATAACATCAAGCAATAACATCAAACATTTTTTACTTTCTTGCAAGTCTTACCGCCATATTCCTTGCTCCATCCCTTCTATTCTTTGAGAATATTTCTTCTCGTTCCTCGGCTCGTGTGGCGGGACAAATTTATCTTGCGTATCCTTTCAAGATATAGATGTACCTGAAAAAAAAGACATTTTAAGTCATAACATCAAGCAATAACATCAAACATTTTTTACTTTCTTGCAAGTCTTACCGCCATATTAATTGCTCCATCCCTTCTATTCCTTGAGAGTATTTCTTCTCTTTCCTTGGCTCGTTTGGCGGGACAAATTTATCTTGTGTCTCATTTCAAGATATAGATGTACCTGAAAAAGAAAAGACATTTTAAGTCATAACATCAAGCAATAACATCAAACATTTTTTACTTTCTTGCAAGTCTTACCGCCATATTCCTTGCTCCATCCCTTCTATTCTTTGAGAATATTTCTTCTCGTTCCTCGGCTCGTGTGGCGGGACAAATTTATCTTGCGTCTCCTTTCAAGATATAGATGTACCTGAAAAAGAAAAGACATTTTAAGTCATAACATCAAACATTAGCTTATTGCAAGTCGTACCGCCATATTCCTTGCTCCATCCCTTCTATTCCTTGAGAATATTTCTTCTCTTTCCTCGGCTCGTGCGGCGGGACAAATTTATCTTGCGTCTCCTTTCAAGATATAGATGTACCTGAAAAAGAAAAGACATTTTAAGTCATAACATCAAGCAATAACATCAAACATTTTTTACCTTCTTGCAAGTCTTACCGCCATATTCCTTGCTCCATCCCTTCTATTCCTTGAGAATATTTCTTCTCTTTCCTCGGCTCTTGTGGCGGGACAAATTTATCTTGCGTCTCATTTCAAGATATAGATGTAACTGAAAAAGAAAAGACATTTTAAGTCATAACATCAAGCAATAACATCAAACATTTTTTACTTTCTTGCAAGTCTTACCGCCATATTCCTTGCTCCATCCCTTCTATTCTTTGAGAATATTTCTTCTCGTTCCTCGGCTCGTGTGGCGGGACAAATTTATCTTGCGTCTCCTTTCAAGATATAGATGTACCTGAAAAAGAAAAGACATTTTAAGTCATAACATCAAGCAATAACATCAAACATTTTTTACCTTCTTGCAAGTCTTACCGCCATATTCCTTGCTCCATCCCTTCTATTCCTTGAGAATATTTCTTCTCTTTCCTCGGCTCTTGTGGCGGGACAAATTTATCTTGCGTCTCATTTCAAGATATAGATGTAACTGAAAAAGAAAAGACATTTTAAGTCATAACATCAAGCAATAACATCAAACATTTTTTACTTTCTTGCAAGTCTTACCGCCATATTCCTTGCTCCATCCGTTCTATTCCTTGAGAATATTTCTTCTCTTTCCTCGGCTCGTGTGGCGGGACAAATTTATCTTGCTTCTTCTTTCAAGATATAGATATACCTGAAAAAGAACAGACATTTTTAAGTCACAACATCAAGCAATAACATCAAACATTTTTTACATTCTTGCAAGTCTTACCACCATATTCCTTGGTCCATCCCTTCTATTCTTTGAGAATATTTCTTCTCTTTCCTGGGATCGTGTGGCGGGACAAATTTATCTTGCTTCTTCTTTCAAGATATAGATATACCTGAAAAAGAACAGACATTTTTAAGTCACAACATCAAGCAATAACATCAAACATTTTTTACATTCTTGCAAGTCTTACCACCATATTCCTTGCTCCATCCCTTCTATTCTTTGAGAATATTTCTTCTCTTTCCTGGGATCGTGTGGCGGGACAAATTTATCTTGCGTCTCCTTTCAAGATATAGATGTACCTGAAAAAGAACAGACATTTTAAGTCATAACACTAAGCAATAACATCAAACATTTTTTACATTTTTGCAAGTCTTACTGCCATATTCCTTGCTCCATCCCTTCTATTCCTTGAGAATATTTCTCCTCTTTCCTCGGCTCGGGTGGCGGGACAAATTTATCTTGCTTCTCATTTCAAGATATAGATGTAATTGAAAAAGAACAGACATTTTAAGTCATAACATCAAGCAATAACATCAAACATTTTTTACCTTCTTGCAAGTCTTACCGCCATATTCCTTGCTCCATCCCTTCTATTCCTTGAGAATATTTCTTCTCTTTCCTTGGCTCGTGTGGCGGGACAAATTTATCTTGTGTCTAATTTCAAGATATAGATGTACCTGAAAAAGAAAAGACATTTTAAGTCATAACATCAAGCAATAACATCAAACATTTTTTACCTTCTTGCAAGTCTTACCGCCATATTCCTTGCTCCATCCGTTCTATTCCTTGAGAATATTTCTTCTCTTTCCTGGGATCGTGTGGCGGGACAAATTTATCTTGCTTCTTCTTTCAAGATATAGATATACCTGAAAAAGAACAGACATTTTTAAGTCACAACATCAAGCAATAACATCAAACATTTTTTACCTTCTTGCAAGTCTTACCGCCATATTCCTTGCTCCATCCGTTCTATTCTTTGAGAATATTTCTTCTCTTTCCTGGGATCGTGTGGCGGGACAAATTTATCTTGCTTCTTCTTTCAAGATATAGATATACCTGAAAAAGAACAGACATTTTTAAGTCACAACATCAAGCAATAACATCAAACATTTTTTACCTTCTTGCAAGTCTTACCGCCATATTCCTTGCTCCATCCGTTCTATTCCTTGAGAATATTTCTTCTCTTTCCTCGGCTCGTGTGGCGGGACAAATTTATCTTGCTTCTTCTTTCAAGATATAGATATACCTGAAAAAGAACAGACATTTTTAAGTCACAACATCAAGCAATAACATCAAACATTTTTTACCTTCTTGCAAGTCTTACCGCCATATTCCTTGCTCCATCCGTTCTATTCTTTGAGAATATTTCTTCTCTTTCCTTTGATCGTGTGGCGGGACAAATTTATCTTGCTTCTTCTTTCAAGATATAGATATACCTGAAAAAGAACAGACATTTTTAAGTCACAACATCAAGCAATAACATCAAACATTTTTTACATTCTTGCAAGTCTTACCACCATATTCCTTGCTCCATCCCTTCTATTCTTTGAGAATATTTCTTCTCTTTCCTGGGATCGTGTGGCGGGACAAATTTATCTTGCGTCTCCTTTCAAGATATAGATGTACCTGAAAAAGAACAGACATTTTAAGTCATAACACTAAGCAATAACATCAAACATTTTTTACATTTTTGCAAGTCTTACTGCCATATTCCTTGCTCCATCCCTTCTATTCCTTGAGAATATTTCTCCTCTTTCCTCGGCTCGGGTGGCGGGACAAATTTATCTTGCTTCTCATTTCAAGATATAGATGTAATTGAAAAAGAACAGACATTTTAAGTCATAACATCAAGCAATAACATCAAACATTTTTTAACTTCTTGCAAGTCTTACCGCCATATTCCTTGCTCCATCCCTTCTATTCCTTGAGAGTATTTCTTCTCTTTCCTCGGCTCGTGTGGCGGGACAAATTTATCTTGCTTCTCATTTCAAGATATAGATGAACCTGAAAAAGAACAGACATTTTAAGTCATAACATCAAGCAATAACATCAAACATTTTTTACCTTCTTGCAAGTCTTACCGCCATATTCCTTGCTCCATCCGTTCTATTCCTTGAGAATATTTCTTCTCTTTCCTCGGCTCGTGTGGCGGGACAAATTTATCTTGCGTCTCCTTTCAAGATATAGATGTACCTGAAAAAGAAAGACATTTTAAGTCATAACATCAAGCAATAACATCAAACATTTTTTACATTCTTGCATGTCTTACCGCCATATTCCTTGCTCCATCCCTTCTATTCTTTGAGAATATTTCTTCTCGTTCCTCGGATCGTGTGGCGGGACAAATTTATCTTGCGTCTCCTTTCAAGATATAGATGTACCTGAAAAAGAAAGACATTTTAAGTCATAACATCAAGCAATAACATCAAATATTTTTTACCTTCTTGCAAGTCTTACCGCCATATTCCTTGCTCCATCCCTTCTATTCCTTGAGAATATTTCTTCTCTTTCCTCGGCTCGTGTGGCGGGACAAATTTATCTTGCTTCTTCTTTCAAGATATAGAAGTACCTGAAAAAGAACAGACATTTTAAGTCATAACATCAAGCAATAACATCAAACATTATTTACCTTCTTGCAAGTCTTACCGCCATATTCCTTGCTCCATCCCTTCTATACCTTGAGAATATTTCTTCTCTTTCCTCGGCTCTTGTGGCCGGACAAATTTATCTTGCGTCTCATTTCAAGATATAGATGTACCTGAAAAAAAAAGACATTTTAAGTCATAACATCAAGCAATAACATCAAACATTTTTTACCTCCTTGCAAGTCTTTCCGCCATATTCCTTGCTCCATCCGTTCTATTCCTTGAGAATATTTCTTCTCTTTCCTCGGCTCGTGTGGCGGGACAAATTTATCTTGCTTCTCCTTTCAAGATATAGATGTACCTGAAAAAGAAAAGACATTTTAAGTCATAACATCAAGCAATAACATCAAACATTTTTTACCTTCTTGCAAGTCTTACGGCCATATTCCTTGCTCCATCCCTTCTATTCCTTGAGAATATTTCTTCTCTTTCCTCGGCTCGTGTGGCGGGACAAATTTATCTTGCTTCTTCTTTCAAGATATAGATATACCTGAAAAAGAACAGACATTTTTAAGTCACAACATCAAGCAATAACATCAAACATTTTTTACATTCTTGCAAGTCTTACCACCATATTTCTTGCTCCATCCCTTCTATTCTTTGAGAATATTTCTTCTCTTTCCTGGGATCGTGTGGCGGGACAAATTTATCTTGCGTCTCCTTTCAAGATATAGATGTACCTGAAAAAGAACAGACATTTTAAGTCATAACACTAAGCAATAACATCAAACATTTTTTACATTTTTGCAAGTCTTACTGCCATATTCCTTGCTCCATCCCTTCTATTCCTTGAGAATATTTCTTCTCTTTCCTCGGCTCGGGTGGCGGGACAAATTTATCTTGCTTCTCATTTCAAGATATAGATGTAATTGAAAAAGAACAGACATTTTAAGTCATAACATCAAGCAATAACATCAAACATTTTTTACCTTCTTGCAAGTCTTACCGCCATATTCCTTGCTCCATCCCTTCTATTCCTTGAGAGTATTTCTTCTCTTTCCTCGGCTCGTGTGGCGGGACAAATTTATCTTGCTTCTCATTTCAAGATATAGATGAACCTGAAAAAGAACAGACATTTTAAGTCATAACATCAAGCAATAACATCAAACATTTTTTACCTTCTTGCAAGTCTTACCGCCATATTCCTTGCTCCATCCGGTCTATTCCTTGAGAATATTTCTTCTCTTTCCTCGGCTCGTGTGGCGGGACAAATTTATCTTGTGTCTCATTTCAAGATATAGATGTACCTGAAAAAGAAAAGACATTTTAAGTCATAACATCAAGCAATAACATCAAACATTTTTTACCTTCTGGCAAGTCTTACCGCCATATTCCTTGCTCCATCCCTTCTATTCCTTGAGAGTATTTCTTCTCTTTCCTCGGCTCGTGTGGCGGGACAAATTTATCTTGCTTCTCATTTCAAGATATAGATGAACCTGAAAAAGAACAGACATTTTAAGTCATATCATCAAGCAATAACATCAAACATTTTTTACCTTCTTGCAAGTCTTACCGCCATATTCCTTGCTCCATCCGTTCTATTCCTTGAGAATATTTCTTCTCTTTCCTCGGCTCGTGTGGCGGGACAAATTTATCTTGCGTCTCCTTTCAAGATATAGATGTACCTGAAAAAGAACAGACATTTTAAGTCATAACATCAAGCAATAACATCAAACATTTTTTACATTCTTGCAAGTCTTACCGCCATATTCCTTGCTCCATCCCTTCTATTCTTTGAGAATATTTCTTCTCGTTCCTCGGCTCGTGTGGCGGGACAAATTTATCTTGCGTCTCCTTTCAAGATATAGATGTACCTGAAAAAGAAAAGACATTTTAAGTCATAACATCAAGCAATAACATCAAATATTTTTTACCTTCTTGCAAGTCTTACCGCCAAATTCCTTGCTCCATCCCTTCTATTCCTTGAGAATATTTCTTCTCTTTCCTCGGCTCGTGTGGTGGGACAAATTTATCTTGCTTCTTCTTTCAAGATATAGATGTACCTGAAAAAGAACAGACATTTTAAGTCATAACATCAAGCAAAAACATCAAACATTTTTTACCTTCTTGCAAGTCTTACCGCCATATTCCTTGCTCAATCCCTTCTATTCCTTGAGAATATTTCTTCTCTTTCCTTGGCTCGTGTGGCGGGACAAATTTATCTTGTGTCTCATTTCAAGATATAGATGTACCTGAAAAAGAAAAGACATTTTAAGTCATAACATCAAGCAATAACATCAAACATTAGCTTATTGCAAGTCGTACCGCAATATTCCTTGTTCCATCCCTTCTATTCCTTGAGAATATTTCTTCTCTTTCCTCGGCTCGTGCGGCGGGACAAATTTATCTTGCGTCTCCTTTCAAGATATAGATGTACCTGAAAAAGAAAAGACATTTTAAGTCATAACATCAAGCAATAACATCAAACATTTTTTACCTTCTTGCAAGTCTTACCGCCATATTCCTTGCTCCATCCCTTCTATTCCTTGAGAATATTTCTTCTCTTTCCTCGGCTCGTGTGGCGGGACAAATTTATCTTGCTTCTTCTTTCAAGATATAGATGTACCTGAAAAAGAACAGACATTTTAAGTCATAACATCAAGCAATAACATCAAACATTTTTTACCTTCTTGCAAGTCTTACCGCCATATTCCTTGCTCCATCCCTTCTATTCCTTGAGAATATTTCTTCTCTTTCCTTGGCTCGTGTGGCGGGACAAATTTATCTTGTGTCTCATTTCAAGATATAGATGTACCTGAAAAAGAAAAGACATTTTAAGTCATAACATCAAGCAATAACATCAAACATTTTTTACCTTCTTGCAAGTCTTACCGCCATATTCCTTGCTCCATCCCTTCTATTCCTTGAGAGTATTTCTTCTCTTTCCTTGGCTCGTGTGGCGGGACAAATTTATCTTGTGTCTCATTTCAAGATATAGATGTACCTGAAAAAGAAAAGACATTTTAAGTCATAACATCAAGCAATAACATCAAACATTTTTTACCTTCTTGCAAGTCTTACCGCCATATTCCTTGCTCCATCCCTTCTATTCCTTGAGAATATTTCTTCTCTTTCCTTGGCTCGTGTGGCGGGACAAATTTATCTTGCTTCTCATTTCAAGATATAGATGAACCTGAAAAAGAACAGACATTTTAAGTCATAACATCAAGCAATAACATCAAACATTTTTTACCTTCTTGCAAGTCTTACCGCCATATTCCTTGCTCCATCCGTTCTATTCCTTGAGAATATTTCTTCTCTTTCCTCGGCTCGTGTGGCGGGAAAAATTTATCTTGCGTCTCCTTTCAAGATATAGATGTACCTGAAAAAGAAGAGACATTTTAAGTCATAACATCAAGCAATAACATCAAACATTTTTTACCTTCTTGCAAGTCTTACCGCCATATTCCTTGCTCCATCCCTTGTATTCCTTAAGAATATTTCTTCTCTTTCCTCGGCTCGTGTGGCGGGACAAATTTATCTTGCGTATCCTTTCAAGATATAGATGTACCTGAAAAAAAAAGACATTTTAAGTCATAACATCAAGCAATAACATCAAACATTTTTTACTTTCTTGCAAGCCTTACAGCCATATTCCTTGCTCCATCCCTTCTATTCTTTGAGAATATTTCTTCTCGCTCCTCGGATCGTGTGGCGGGACAAATTTATCTTGCGTCTCCTTTCAAGATATAGATTTACCTGAAAAAGAAAAGACATTTTAAGTCATAACATCAAGCAATAACATAAAACATTAGCTTATTGCAAGTCGTACCGCCATATTCCTTGCTCCATCCCTTCTATTCCTTGAGAATATTTCTTCTCTTTCCTCGGCTCGTGCGGCGGGACAAATTTATCTTGCGTCTCCTTTCAAGATATAGATGTACCTGAAAAAGAAAAGACATTTTAAGTCATAACATCAAGCAATAACATCAAACATTTTTTACCTTCTTGCAAGTCTTACCGCCATATTCCTTGCTCCATCCCTTCTATACCTTGAGAATATTTCTTCTCTTTCCTCGGCTCTTGTGGCCGGACAAATTTATCTTGCGTCTCATTTCAAGATATAGATGTACCTGAAAAAAAAAGACATTTTAAGTCATAACATCAAGCAATAACATCAAACATTTTTTACCTTCTTGCAAGTCTTACCGCCATATTCCTTGCTCCATTCGTTCTATTCCTTGAGAATATTTCTTCTCTTTCCTCGGCTCGTGTGGCGGGACAAATTTATCTTGCGTCTCATTTCAAGATATAGATGTACCTGAAAAAGAACAGACATTTTAAGTCATAAATTTAAGCAATAACATCAAACGTTTTTTACCTTCTTGCAAGTCTTACCGCCATATTCCTTGCTACATCCGTTCTATTCCTTGAGAATATTTCTTCTCTTTCCTCGGCTCGTGTGGCGGGACAAATTAATCTTGCGTCTCATTTCAAGATATAGATGTACCTGAAAAAGAAAAGACATTTTAAGTCATAACATCAAGCAATAACATCAAACATTTTTTACCTTCTTGCAAGTCTTACCGCCATATTCCTTGCTCCATCCGTTCCATTCCTTGAGAATATTTCTTCTCTTTCCTCGGCTCGTGTGGCGGGACAAATTTATCTTGCGTCTCCTTTCAAGATATAGATGTACCTGAAAAAGAAAAGACATTTTAAGTCATAACATCAAGCAATAACATCAAACATTAGCTTATTGCAAGTCTTACCGCCATATTCCTTGCTCCATCCCTTCTATTCCTTGAGAATATTTCTTCTCTTTCCTCGGCTCGTGCGGCGGGACAAATTTATCTTGCGTCTCCTTTCAAGATATAGATGTACCTGAAAATGAAAAGACATTTTAAGTCATAACATCAAGCAATAACATCAAACATATTTTACCTTCTTGCAAGTCTTACCGCCATATTCCTTGCTCCATCCCTTCTATTCCTTGAGAATATTTCTTCTCTTTCCTCGGCTCTTGTGGCGGGACAAATTTATCTTGCGTCTCATTTCAAGATATAGATGTACCTGAAAAAGAAAAGACATTTTAAGTCATAACATCAAGCAATAACATCAAACATTTTTTACCTTCTTGCAAGTCTTACCGCCATATTCCTTGCTCCATTCGTTCTATTCCTTGAGAATATTTCTTCTCTTTCCTCGGCTCGTGTGGCGGGACAAATTTATCTTGCGTCTCATTTCAAGATATAGATGTAGCTGAAAAAGAACAGACATTTTAAGTCATAACTTTAAGCAATAACATCAAACGTTTTTTACCTTCTTGCAAGTCTTACCGCCATATTCCTTGCTCCATCCGTTCTATTCCTTGAGAATATTTCTTCTCTTTCCTCGGCTCGTGTGGCGGGACAAATTAATCTTGCGTCTCATTTCAAGATATAGATGTACCTGAAAAAGAAAAGACATTTTAAGTCATAACATCAAGCAATAACATCAAACATTTTTTACCTTCTTGCAAGTCTTACCGCCATATTCCTTGCTCCATCCGTTCTATTCCTTGAGAATATTTCTTCTCTTTCCTCGGCTCGTGTGGCGGGACAAATTTTTCTTGCTTCTCCTTTCAAGATATACATGTACCTGAAAAAGAACAGACATTTTAAGTCATAACATCAAGCAATAACATCAAACATTTTTTACCTTCTTGCAAGTCTTACCGCCATATTCCTTGCTCCATCCATTCTATTCCTTGAGAATATTTCTTCTCTTTCCTCGGCTCGTGTGGCGGGACAAATTTATCTTGCGTCTCATTTCAAGATATAGATGTACCTGAAAAAGAAAAGACAATTTAAGTCATAACATCAAGCAATAACATCAAACATTTTTTACCTTCTTGCAAGTCTTACCGCCATATTCCTTGCTCCATCCGTTCTATTCCTTGAGAATATTTCTTCTCTTTCCTCGGCTCGTGTGGCGGGACAAATTTTTCTTGCTTCTCCTTTCAAGATATACATGTACCTGAAAAAGAACAGACATTTTAAGTCATAACATCAAGCAATAACATCAAACATTTTTTACCTTCTTGCAAGTCTTACCGCCATATTCCTTGCTCCATCCGTTCTATTCCTTGAGAATATTTCTTCTCTTTCCTCGGCTCGTGTGGCGGGACAAATTTATCTTGCTTATCCTTTCAAGATATAGATGTACCTGAATAAGAAAAGACATTTTAAGTCATAACATCAAGCAATAACATCAAACATTTTTTACCTTCTTGCAAGTCTTACCGCCATATTCCTTGCTCCATCCGTTCTATTCCTTGAGAATATTTCTTCTCTTTCCTCGGCTCGTGTGGCGGGACAAATTTTTCTTGCTTCTCCTTTCAAGATATACATGTACCTGAAAAAGAACAGACATTTTAAGTCATAACATCAAGCAATAACATCAAACATTAGCTTATTGCAAGTCGTACCGCCATATTCCTTGCTCCATCCCTTCTATTCCTTGAGAATATTTCTTCTCTTTCCTCGGCTCGTGCGGCGGGACAAATTTATCTTGCGTCTCCTTTCAAGATATAGATGTACCTGAAAAAGAAAAGACATTTTAAGTCATAACATCAAGCAATAACATCAAACATTTTTTACCTTCTTGCAAGTCTTACCGCCATATTCCTTGCTCCATCCCTTCTATTCCTTGAGAATATTTCTTCTCTTTCCTCGGCTCTTGTGGCGGGACAAATTTATCTTGCGTCTCATTTCAAGATATAGATGTACCTGAAAAAGAACAGACATTTTAAGTCATAACATCAAGCAATAACATCAAACGTTTTTTACCTTCTTGCAAGTCTTACCGCCATATTCCTTGCTCCATCCGTTCTATTCCTTGAGAATATTTCTTCTCTTTCCTCGGCTCGTGTGGCTTGACAAATTAATCTTGCGTCTCATTTCAAGATATAGATGTACCTGAAAAAAAAAGACATTTTAAGTCATAACATCAAGCAATAACATCAAACATTTTTTACCTTCTTTCAAGTCTTACCGCCATATTCCTTGCTCCATCCGTTCTATTCCTTGAGAATATTTCTTCTCTTTCCTCGGCTCGTGTGGCGGGACAAATTTTTCTTGCTTCTCCTTTCAAGATATACATGTACCTGAAAAAGAACAGACATTGTAAGTCATAACATCAAGCAATGACATCAAACATTTTTTACCTTCTTGCAAGTCTTACCGCCATATTCCTTGCTCCATCCATTCTATTCCTTGAGAATATTTCTTCTCTTTCCTCGGCTCGTGTGGCGGGACAAATTTATCTTGCGTCTCATTTCAAGATATAGATGTACCTGAAAAAGAAAAGACAATTTAAGTCATAACATCAAGCAATAACATCAAACATTTTTTACCTTCTTGCAAGTCTTACCGCCATATTCCTTGCTCCATCCGTTCTATTCCTTGAGAATATTTCTTCTCTTTCCTCGGCTCGTGTGGCGGGACAAATTTTTCTTGCTTCTCCTTTCAAGATATACATGTACCTGAAAAAGAACAGACATTTTAAGTCATAACATAAAGCAATAACATCAAACATTTTTTACCTTCTTGCAAGTCTTACCGCCATATTCCTTGCTCCATCCGTTCTATTCCTTGAGAATATTTCTTCTCTTTCCTCGGCTCGTGTGGCGGGACAAATTTATCTTGCTTATCCTTTCAAGATATAGATGTACCTGAATAAGAACAGACATTTTAAGTCATAACATCAAGCAATAACATCAAACATTTTTTACCTTCTTGCAAGTCTTACCGCCATATTCCTTGCTCCATCCGTTCTATTCCTTGAGAATATTTCTTCTCTTTCCTCGGCTCGTGTGGCGGGACAAATTTTTCTTGCTTCTCCTTTCAAGATATACATGTACCTGAAAAAGAACAGACATTTTAAGTCATAACATCAAGCAATAACATCAAACATTTTTTACCTTCTTGCAAGTCTTACCGCCATATTCCTTGCTCCATCCGTTCTATTCCTTGAGAATATTTCTTCTCTTTCCTCGGCTCGTGTGGCGGGACAAATTTATCTTGCTTATCCTTTCAAGATATAGATGTACCTGAATAAGAACAGACATTTTAAGTCATAACATCAAGCAATAACATCAAACATTTTTTACCTTCTTGCAAGTCTTACCGCCATATTCCCTGCTCCATCCGTTCTATTCCTTGAGAATATTTCTTCTCTTTCCTCGGCTCGTGTGGCGGGACAAATTTATCTTGCTTCTCCTTTCAAGATATAGATGTACCTGAAAAAGAAGAGACATTTTAAGTCATAACATCAAGCAATAACATCAAACATTTTTTACTTTCTTGCAAGTCTTACCGCCATATTCCTTGCTCCATCCCTTCTATTCTTTGAGAATATTTCTTCTCGTTCCTCGGCACGTGTGGCGGGACAAATTTATCTTGCGTCTCCTTTCAAGATATAGATGTACCTGAAAAAGAAAAGACATTTTAAGTCATAACATCAAGCAATAACATCAAATATTAGCTTATTGCAAGTGGTACCGCCATATTCCTTGCTCCATCCCTTCTATTCCTTGAGAATATTTCTTCTCTTTCCTCGGCTCGTGCGGCGGGACAAATTTATCTTGCTTCTCCTTTCAAGATATAGATGTACCTGAAAAAGAACAGACATTTTAAGTCATAACATCAAGCAATAACATCAAACATTTTTTACCTTCTTGCAAGTCTTACCGCCATATTCCTTGCTCCATCCCTTCTATTCCTTGAGAATATTTCTTCTCTTTCCTCGGCTCTTGTGGCGGGACAAATTTATCTTGCGTCTCATTTCAAGATATAGATGTACCTGAAAAAAAAAGCCATTTTAAGTCATAACATCAAGCAATAACATCAAACATTTTTTACCTTCTTGCAAGTCTTACCGCCATATTCCTTGCTCCATTCGTTCTATTCCTTGAGAATATTTCTTCTCTTTCCTCGGCTCGTGTGGCGGGACAAATTTATCTTGCGTCTCATTTCAAGATATAGATGTACATGAAAAAGAACAGACATTTTAAGTCATAACTTTAAGCAATAGCATCAAACGTTTTTTACCTTCTTGCAAGTCTTACCGCCATATTCCTTGCTCCATCCGTTCTATTCCTTGAGAATATTTCTTCTCTTTCCTCGGCTCGTGTAGCGGGACAAATTAATCTTGCGTCTCATTTCAAGATATAGATGTACCTGAAAAAAAAAGACATTTTAAGTCATAACATCAAGCAATAACATCAAACATTTTTTACCTTCTTGCAAGTCTTACCGCCATATTCCTTGCTCCATCCGTTCTATTCCTTGAGAATATTTCTTCTCTTTCCTCGGCTCGTGTGGCGGGACAAATTTTTCTTGCTTCTCCTTTCAAGATATACATGTACCTGAAAAAGAACAGACATTTTAAGTCATAACATCAAGCAATGACATCAAACATTTTTTACCTTCTTGCAAGTCTTACCGCCATATTCCTTGCTCCATCCATTCTATTCCTTGAGAATATTTCTTCTCTTTCCTCGGCTCGTGTGGCGGGACAAATTTATCTTGCGTCTCATTTCAAGATATAGATGTACCTGAAAAAGAAAAGACAATTTAAGTCATAACATCAAGCAATAACATCAAACATTTTTTACCTTCTTGCAAGTCTTACCGCCATATTCCTTGCTCCATCCGTTCTATTCCTTGAGAATATTTCTTCTCTTTCCTCGGCTCGTGTGGCGGGACAAATTTTTCTTGCTTCTCCTTTCAAGATATACATGTACCTGAAAAAGAACAGACATTTTAAGTCATAACATCAAGCAATAACATCAAACATTTTTTACCTTCCTGCAAGTCTTACCGCCATATTCCTTCCTCCATCCGTTCTATTCCTTGAGAATATTTCTTCTCTTTCCTCGGCTCGTGTGGCGGGACAAATTTATCTTGCTTATCCTTTCAAGATATAGATGTACCTGAATAAGAACAGACATTTTAAGTCATAACATCAAGCAATAACATCAAACAATTTTTACCTTCTTGCAAGTCTTACCGCCATATTCCTTGCTCCATCCGTTCTATTCCTTGAGAATATTTCTTCTCTTTCCTCGGCTCGTGTGGCGGGACAAATTTTTCTTGCTTCTCCTTTCAAGATATACATGTACCTGAAAAAGAACAGACATTTTAAGTCATAACATCAAGCAATAACATCAAACATTTTTTACCTTCTTGCAAGTCTTACCGCCATATTCCTTGCTCCATCCGTTCTATTCCTTGAGAATATTTCTTCTCTTTCCTCGGCTCGTGTGGCGGGACAAATTTATCTTGCTTATCCTTTCAAGATATAGATGTACCTGAATAAGAACAGACATTTTAAGTCATAACATCAAGCAATAACATCAAACATTTTTTACCTTCTTGCAAGTCTTACCGCCATATTCCCTGCTCCATCCGTTCTATTCCTTGAGAATATTTCTTTTTTTTCCTCGGCTCGTGTGGCGGGACAAATTTATCTTGCTTCTCCTTTCAAGATATAGATGTACCTGAAAAAGAAGAGACATTTTAAGTCATAACATCAAGCAATAACATCAAACATTTTTTACTTTCTTGCAAGTCTTACCGCCATATTCCTTGCTCCATCCCTTCTATTCTTTGAGAATATTTCTTCTCGTTCCTCGGCACGTGTGGCGGGACAAATTTATCTTGCGTCTCCTTTCAAGATATAGATGTACCTGAAAAAGAAAAGACATTTTAAGTCATAACATCAAGCAATAACATCAAATATTAGCTTATTGCAAGTCGTACCGCCATATTCCTTGCTCCATCCCTTCTATTCCTTGAGAATATTTCTTCTCTTTCCTCGGCTCGTGCGGCGGGACAAATTTATCTTGCGTCTCCTTTCAAGATATAGATGTACCTGAAAAAGAACAGACATTTTAAGTCATAACATCAAGCAATAACATCAAACATTTTTTACCTTCTTGCAAGTCTTACCGCCATATTCCTTGCTCCATCCCTTCTATTCCTTGAGAATATTTCTTCTCTTTCCTCGGCTCTTGTGGCGGGACAAATTTATCTTGCGTCTCATTTCAAGATATAGATGTACCTGAAAAAAAAGCCATTTTAAGTCATAACATCAAGCAATAACATCAAACATTTTTTACCTTCTTGCAAGTCTTACCGCCATATTCCTTGCTCCATTCGTTCTATTCCTTGAGAATATTTCTTCTCTTTCCTCGGCTCGTGTGGCGGGACAAATTTATCTTGCGTCTCATTTCAAGATATAGATGTACATGAAAAAGAACAGACATTTTAAGTCATAACATCAAGCAATAACATCAAACATTTTTTACCTTCTTGCAAGTCTTACCGCCATATTCCTTGCTCCATTCGTTCTATTCCTTGAGAATATTTCTTCTCTTTCCTCGGCTCGTGTGGCGGGACAAATTTATCTTGCGTCTCCTTTCAAGATATAGATGTACCTGAAAAAGAAAAGACATTTTAAGTCATAACATCAAGCAATAACATCAAACATTTTTTACCTTCTTGAAAGTCTTACCGCCATATTCCTTGCTCCATCTATTCTATTCCTTGAGAATATTTCTTCTCTTTCCTCGGCTCGTGTGGCTTGACAAATTTATCTTGCGTCTCATTTCAAGATATAGATGTACCTGAAAAAGAAAAGACAATTTAAGTCATAACATCAAGCAATAACATCAAACATTTTTTACCTTCTTGCAAGTCTTACCGCCATATTCCTTGCTCCATCCATTCTATTCCTTGAGAATATTTCTTCTCTTTCCTCGGCTCGTGTGGCGGGACAAATTTATCTTGCTTCTCCTTTCAAGATATAGATGTAACTGAAAAAGAAAAGACATTTTAAGTCATAACATCAAGCAATAACATCAAACATTTTTTACCTTCTTGCAAGTCTTATCACCATATTCCTTGCTCCATCCCTTCTATTCCTTGAGAATATTTCTTCTCTTTCCTCGGCTCGTGTGGCGGGACAAATTTATCTTGCGTCTCCTTTCAAGATATAGATGTACCTGAAAAAGAAAAGACATTTTAAGTCATAACATCAAGCAATAACATCAAACATTTTTTACTTTCTTGCAAGTCTTACCGCCATATTCCTTGCTCCATCCCTTCTATTCCTTGAGAATATTTCTTCTCTTTCCACGGCTCGTGTGGCGGGACAAATTTATCTTGCTTCTCCTTTCAAGATATAGATGTACCTGAAAAAGAACAGACATTTTAAGTCATAACATCAAGCAATAACATCAAACATTTTTTACCTTCTTGCAAGTCTTACCGCCATATTCCTTGCTCCATCCCTTCTATTCTTTGAGAATATTTCTTCTCTTTCCTCGGCTTGTGTGGCGGGACAAATTAATCTTGCGTCTCCTTTCAAGATATAGATGTACCTGAAAAAGAACAGACATTTTAAGTCATAACATCAAGCAATAACATCAAACATTTTTTACCTTTTTGCAAGTCTTACCGCCATATTCCTTGCTCCATCCCTTCTATTCTTTGAGAATATTTCTACTCTTTCCTCGGCTCGTGTGGCGGGACAAATTTATCTTGCGTCTCCTTTCAAGATATAGATGTACCTGAAAAAGAACAGACATTTTAAGTCATAAAATCAAGCAATAACATCAAACATTTTTTACCTTCTTGCAAGTCTTACCGTCATATTCCTTGTTCCATCAATTCTATTCTTTGAGAATATTTTTTATCATTCCTCGGCTTGTGTGGCGGGACAAATTTATCTGGCTTCTCCTTTCAAGATATAGATGTACCTGAAAAAGGAAAAACATTTTAAGTCATAATATCAAGCAATAACATCAAACATTTTTTACCTTCTTGCAAGTCTTACCGCCATATTCCTTGCTCCATCCCATCTATTCCTTGAGAATATGTCTTCTCTTTCCTCAGCTCGTGTGGCGGGACAAATTTATCTTGCTTCTCCTTTCAAGATATAGATGTACCTGAAAAAGAACAGACTTTTTAAGTCATAACATCAAGCAATATCATCAAACATTTTTTACCTTCTTGCAAGTCTTACCGCCATATTCCTTGCTCTATCCCTTCTATTCTTTGAGAATATTTCTTCTCTTTCCTCGGCTCGTTTGGCGGGACAAATTTATCTTGCGTCTCATTTCAAGATATAGATGTACCTGAAAAAGAAAAGACATTTTAAGTCATAAAATCAAGCAATAACATCAAACATTTTTTACCTTCTTGCAAGTCTTACCGCCATATTTCTTGC
This sequence comes from Maratus speculifer, assembly GCA_964019185.1. Classification (NCBI taxonomy): domain Eukaryota; kingdom Metazoa; phylum Arthropoda; class Arachnida; order Araneae; family Salticidae; genus Maratus; species Maratus speculifer. Next base: position 158,086 of record CAXHSM010001440.1, on the reverse strand, counting down.
TCCATCCGTTCTATTCCATGAGAATATCTCTTCTCTTTCCTCGACTCGTGTGGCGGGACAAATTTATCTTGCGTCTCCTTTCAAGATATAGATGTACCTGAAAAAGAAAAGACATTTTAAGTCATAACATCAAGCAATAACATCAAACATTTTTTACCTTCTTGCAAGTCTTACCGCCATATTCCTTTCTCCATCCCTTCTATTCCTGGAGAATATTTCTTCTCTTTCCTCGGCTCGTGTGGCGGGACAAATTTATCTTGCGTCTCCTTTCAAGATATAGATGTACCTGAAAAAGAACAAACATTTTAAGTCATAACATCAAGCAATATAATCAAACATTTTTTACTTTCTTGCAAGTCTTACCGCCATATTCCTTGCTCCATCCCTTCTATTCTTTGAGAATATTTCTTCTCTTTCCTCGGCTCGTTTGGCGGGACAAATTTATCTTGCGTCTCCTTTCAAGATATAGATGTACCTGAAAAAGAAAAGACATTTTAAGTCATAACATCAAGCAATAACATCAAACATTTTTTACCTTCTTGAAAGTCTTACCGCAATATTCCTTGCTCCATCCCTTCTTTTCTTTGAGAATATTTCTTCTCTTTCCTCGGCTCGTGTGGCGGGACAAATTTATCTTGCGTCTCATTTCAAGATATAGATGTACCTGAAAAAGAAAAGACATTTTAAGTCATAACATCAAGCAATAACATCAAACATTTTTTACCTTCTTGCAAGTCTTACCGCCATATTCCTTGCTCCATTCGTTCTATTCCTTGAGAATATTTCTTCTCTTTCCTCGGCTCGTGTGGCGGGACAAATTTATCTTGCGTCTCATTTCAAGATATAGATGTACCTGAAAAAGAAAAGACAATTTAAGTCATAACATCAAGCAATAACATCAAACATTTTTTACCTTCTTGCAAGTCTTACCGCCATATTCCTTGCTCCATCCATTCTATTCCTTGAGAATATTTCTTCTCTTTCCTCGGCTCGTGTGGCGGGACAAATTTATCTTGCTTCTCCTTTCAAGATATAGATGTACCTGAAAAAGAACAGACATTTTAAGTCATAACATCAAGCAATAACATCAAACATTATTTACCTTCTTGCAAGTCTTACCGCCATATTCCTTGCTCCATCCCTTCTATTCCTTGAGAATATTTCTTCTCTTTCCTCGGCTCGTGTTGCGGGACAAATTTATCTTGCGTCTCCTTTCAAGATATAGATGTACCTGAAAAAGAAAAGACATTTTTAGTCATAACATCAAGCAATAACATCAAACATTTTTTACCTTCTTGCAAGTCTTATCACCATATTCCTTGCTCCATCCCTTCTATTCCTTGAGAATATTTCTTCTCTTTCCTCGGCTCGTGTGGCGGGAGAAATTTATCTTGCGTCCCCTTTCAAGATATAGATGTACCTGAAAAAGAAAAGACATTTTAAGTCATAACATCAAGCAATAACATCAAACATTTTTTACTTTCTTGCAAGTCTTACCGCCATATTCCTTGCTCCATCCCTTCTATTCCTTGAGAATATTTCTTCTCTTTCATCGGCTCGTGTGGCGGGACAAATTTATCTTGCTTCTCCTTTCAAGATATAGATGTACCTGAAAAAGAACAGACATTTTAAGTCATAACATCAAGCAATATCATCAAACATTTTTTACCTTCTTGCAAGTCTTACCGCCATATTCCTTGCTCCATCATTTCTATTCTTTGAGAATATTTCTTCTCTTTCCTCGGCTCGTGTGGCGGGACAAATATATCTTGCGTCTCCTTTCAAGATATAGATGTACCTGAAAAAGAACAGACATTTTAAGTCATAACATCAAGCAATAACATCAAACATTTTTTACCTTCTTGCAAGTCTTACCGCCATATTCCTTGCTCCATCCCTTCTACTCTTTGAGAATATTTCTTCTCTTTCCTCGGCTCGTGTGGGGGGACAAATTTATCTTGCTTCTCCTTTCAAGATATAGATGTACCTGAAAAAGAAAAAACATTTTAAGTCATAACATCAAGAAATAACATCAAACATTTTTTACCTTCTTGCAAGTCTTACCGCCATATTCCTTGCTCCATCCCTTCTATTCCTTGAGAATATTTCTTCTCTTTCCTCGGCTAGTGTGGCGGGACAAATTTATCTTGCATCTCCTTTCAAGATATAGATGTATCTGAAAAAGAAAAGATATTTTACGTCATAACATCAAGAAATAACATCAAACATTTTTTACCTTTTTGCAAGTCTTACCGCCATATTCATTGCTCCATCCCTTCTATTCTTTGAGAATATTTCTTCTCTTTCCTCGGCTCGTGTGGCGGGACAAATTTATCTTGCGTCTCCTTTCAAGATATAGATGTACCTGAAAAAGAAAAGACATTTTAAGTCATAACATCAAGCAATAACATCAAACATTTTTTACCTTCTTGCAAGTCTTACCGCCATATTCCTTGCTCCATCCGTTCTATTCCTTGAGAATATTTCTTCTCTTTCCTCGGCTCTTGTGGCGGGACAAATTTATCTTGCTTCTCCTTTCAAGATATAGATGTACCTGAAAAAGAACAGACATTTTAAGTCATAACATCAAGCAATATAATCAAACATTTTTTACTTTCTTGCAAGTCTTACCGCCATATTCCTTGCTCCATCCCTTCTATTCTTTGAGAATATTTCTTCTCTTTCCTCGGCTCGTTTGGCGGGACAAATTTATCTTGCGTCTCCTTTCAAGATATAGATGTACCTGAAAAAGAAAAGACATTTTAAGTCATAACATCAAGCAATAACATCAAACATTTTTTACCTTCTTGAAAGTCTTACCGCAATATTCCTTGCTCCATCCCTTCTTTTCTTTGAGAATATTTCTTCTCTTTCCTCGGCTCGTGTGGCGGGACAAATTTATCTTGCGTCTCATTTCAAGATATAGATGTACCTGAAAAAGAAAAGACATTTTAAGTCATAACATCAAGCAATAACATCAAACATTTTTTACCTTCTTGCAAGTCTTACCGCCATATTCCTTGCTCCATTCGTTCTATTCCTTGAGAATATTTCTTCTCTTTCCTCGGCTCGTGTGGCGGGACAAATTTATCTTGCGTCTCATTTCAAGATATAGATGTACCTGAAAAAGAAAAGACAATTTAAGTCATAACATCAAGCAATAACATCAAACATTTTTTACCTTCTTGCAAGTCTTACCGCCATATTCCTTGCTCCATCCCATCTATTCCTTGAGAATATGTCTTCTCTTTCCTCAGCTCGTGTGGCGGGACAAATTTATCTTGCTTCTCCTTTCAAGATATAGATGTACCTGAAAAAGAACAGACTTTTTAAGTCATAACATCAAGCAATATCATCAAACATTTTTTACCTTCTTGCAAGTCTTACCGCCATATTCCTTGCTCTATCCCTTCTATTCTTTGAGAATATTTCTTCTCTTTCCTCGGCTCGTTTGGCGGGACAAATTTATCTTGCGTCTCATTTCAAGATATAGATGTACCTGAAAAAGAAAAGACATTTTAAGTCATAAAATCAAGCAATAACATCAAACATTTTTTACCTTCTTGCAAGTCTTACCGCCATATTTCTTGCTCCATCCGTTCTATTCCTTGAGAATATCTCTTCTCTTTCCTCAACTCGTGTGGCGGGACAAATTTATCTTGCGTCTCCTTTCAAGATATAGATGTACCTGAAAAAGAAAAGACATTTTAAGTCATAACATCAAGCAATAACATCAAACATTTTTTACCTTCTTGCAAGTCTTACCGCCATATTCCTTTCTCCATCCCTTCTATTCCTGGAGAATATTTCTTCTCTTTCCTCGGCTCGTGTGGCGGGACAAATTTATCTTGCGTCTCCTTTCAAGATATAGATGTACCTGAAAAAGAACAAACATTTTAAGTCATAACATCAAGCAATATAATCAAACATTTTTTACTTTCTTGCAAGTCTTACCGCCATATTCCTTGCTCCATCCCTTCTATTCTTTGAGAATATTTCTTCTCTTTCCTCGGCTCGTTTGGCGGGACAAATTTATCTTGCGTCTCCTTTCAAGATATAGATGTACCTGAAAAATAAAAGACATTTTAAGTCATAACATCAAGCAATAACATCAAACATTTTTTACCTTCTTGAAAGTCTTACCGCAATATTCCTTGCTCCATCCCTTCTTTTCTTTGAGAATATTTCTTCTCTTTCCTCGGCTCGTGTGGCGGGACAAATTTATCTTGCGTCTCATTTCAAGATATAGATGTACCTGAAAAAGAAAAGACATTTTAAGTCATAACATCAAGCAATAACATCAAACATTTTTTACCTTCTTGCAAGTCTTACCGCCATATTCCTTGCTCCATCCCTTCTATTCCTTGAGAATATTTCTTCTCTTTCCTCGGCTCGTGTTGCGGGACAAATTTATCTTGCGTCTCCTTTCAAGATATAGATGTACCTGAAAAAGAAAAGACATTTTTAGTCATAACATCAAGCAATAACATCAAACATTTTTTACCTTCTTGCAAGTCTTATCACCATATTCCTTGCTCCATCCCTTCTATTCCTTGAGAATATTTCTTCTCTTTCCTCGGCTCGTGTGGCGGGAGAAATTTATCTTGCGTCCCCTTTCAAGATATAGATGTACCTGAAAAAGAAAAGACATTTTAAGTCATAACATCAAGCAATAACATCAAACATTTTTTACTTTCTTGCAAGTCTTACCGCCATATTCCTTGCTCCATCCCTTCTATTCCTTGAGAATATTTCTTCTCTTTCATCGGCTCGTGTGGCGGGACAAATTTATCTTGCTTCTCCTTTCAAGATATAGATGTACCTGAAAAAGAACAGACATTTTAAGTCATAACATCAAGCAATATCATCAAACATTTTTTACCTTCTTGCAAGTCTTACCGCCATATTCCTTGCTCCATCCCTTCTATTCTTTGAGAATATTTCTTCTCTTTCCTCGGCTCGTGTGGCGGGACAAATATATCTTGCGTCTCCTTTCAAGATATAGATGTACCTGAAAAAGAACAGACATTTTAAGTCATAACATCAAGCAATAACATCAAACATTTTTTACCTTCTTGCAAGTCTTACCGCCATATTCCTTGCTCCATCCCTTCTACTCTTTGAGAATATTTCTTCTCTTTCCTCGGCTCGTGTGGGGGGACAAATTTATCTTGCTTCTCCTTTCAAGATATAGATGTACCTGAAAAAGAAAAAACATTTTAAGTCATAACATCAAGAAATAACATCAAACATTTTTTACCTTCTTGCAAGTCTTACCGCCATATTCCTTGCTCCATCCCTTCTATTCCTTGAGAATATTTCTTCTCTTTCCTCGGCTAGTGTGGCGGGACAAATTTATCTTGCATCTCCTTTCAAGATATAGATGTATCTGAAAAAGAAAAGACATTTTACTTCATAACATCAAGAAATAACATCAAACATTTTTTACCTTTTTGCAAGTCTTACCGCCATATTCATTGCTCCATCCCTTCTATTCTTTGAGAATATTTCTTCTCTTTCCTCGGCTCGTGTGGCGGGGCAAATTTATCTTGCGTCTCCTTTCAAGATATAGATGTACCTGAAAAAGAAAAGACATTTTAAGTCATAACATCAAGCAATAACATCAAACATTTTTTACCTTCTTGCAAGTCTTACCGCCATATTCCTTGCTCCATCCGTTCTATTCCTTGAGAATATTTCTTCTCTTTCCTCGGCTCTTGTGGCGGGACAAATTTATCTTGCTTCTCCTTTCAAGATATAGATGTACCTGAAAAAGAACAGACATTTTAAGTCATAACATCAAGCAATATAATCAAACATTTTTTACTTTCTTGCAAGTCTTACCGCCATATTCCTTGCTCCATCCCTTCTATTCTTTGAGAATATTTCTTCTCTTTGATCGGCTCGTTTGGCGGGACAAATTTATCTTGCGTCTCCTTTCAAGATATAGATGTACCTGAAAAAGAAAAGACATTTTAAGTCATAACATCAAGCAATAACATCAAACATTTTTTACCTTCTTGAAAGTCTTACCGCAATATTCCTTGCTCCATCCCTTCTTTTCTTTGAGAATATTTCTTCTCTTTCCTCGGCTCGTGTGGCGGGACAAATTTATCTTGCGTCTCATTTCAAGATATAGATGTACCTGAAAAAGAAAAGACATTTTAAGTCATAACATCAAGCAATAACATCAAACATTTTTTACCTTCTTGCAAGTCTTACCGCCATATTCCTTGCTCCATTCGTTCTATTCCTTGAGAATATTTCTTCTCTTTCCTCGGCTCGTGTGGCGGGACAAATTTATCTTGCGTCTCATTTCAAGATATAGATGTACCTGAAAAAGAAAAGACAATTTAAGTCATAACATCAAGCAATAACATCAAACATTTTTTACCTTCTTGCAAGTCTTACCGCCATATTCCTTGCTCCATCCATTCTATTCCTTGAGAATATTTCTTCTCTTTCCTCGGCTCGTGTGGCGGGACAAATTTATCTTGCTTCTCCTTTCAAGATATAGATGTACCTGAAAAAGAACAGACATTTTAAGTCATAACATCAAGCAATAACATCAAACATTATTTACCTTCTTGCAAGACTTACCGCCATATTCCTTGCTCCATCCCTTCTATTCCTTGAGAATATTTCTTCTCTTTCCTCGGCTCGTGTTGCGGGACAAATTTATCTTGCGTCTCCTTTCAAGATATAGATGTACCTGAAAAAGAAAAGACATTTTTAGTCATAACATCAAGCAATAACATCAAACATTTTTTACCTTCTTGCAAGTCTTATCACCATATTCCTTGCTCCATCCCTTCTATTCCTTGAGAATATTTCTTCTCTTTCCTCGGCTCGTGTGGCGGGAGAAATTTATCTTGCGTCCCCTTTCAAGATATAGATGTACCTGAAAAAGAAAAGACATTTTAAGTCATAACATCAAGCAATAACATCAAACATTTTTTACTTTCTTGCAAGTCTTACCGCCATATTCCTTGCTCCATCCCTTCTATTCCTTGAGAATATTTCTTCTCTTTCCTCGGCTCGTGTGGCGGGACAAATTTATCTTGCTTCTCCTTTCAAGATATAGATGTACCTGAAAAAGAACAGACATTTTAAGTCATAACATCAAGCAATATCATCAAACATTTTTTACCTTCTTGCAAGTCTTACCGCCATATTCCTTGCTCCATCCCTTCTATTCTTTGAGAATATTTCTTCTCTTTCCTCGGCTCGTGTGGCGGGACAAATATATCTTGCGTCTCCTTTCAAGATATAGATGTACCTGAAAAAGAACAGACATTTTAAGTCATAACATCAAGCAATAACATCAAACATTTTTTACCTTCTTGCAAGTCTTACCGCCATATTCCTTGCTCCATCCCTTCTACTCTTTGAGAATATTTCTTCTCTTTCCTCGGCTCGTGTGGGGGGACAAATTTATCTTGCTTCTCCTTTCAAGATATAGATGTACCTGAAAAAGAAAAAACATTTTAAGTCATAACATCAAGAAATAACATCAAACATTTTTTACCTTCTTGCAAGTCTTACCGCCATATTCCTTGCTCCATCCCTTCTATTCCTTGAGAATATTTCTTCTCTTTCCTCGGCTAGTGTGGCGGGACAAATTTATCTTGCATCTCCTTTCAAGATATAGATGTATCTGAAAAAGAAAAGACATTTTACGTCATAACATCAAGAAATAACATCAAACATTTTTTACCTTTTTGCAAGTCTTACCGCCATATTCATTGCTCCATCCCTTCTATTCTTTGAGAATATTTCTTCTCTTTCCTCGGCTCGTGTGGCGGGACAAATTTATCTTGCGTCTCCTTTCAAGATATAGATGTACCTGAAAAAGAAAAGACATTTTAAGTCATAACATCAAGCAATAACATCAAACATTTTTTACCTTCTTGCAAGTCTTACCGCCATATTCCTTGCTCCATCCGTTCTATTCCTTGAGAATATTTCTTCTCTTTCCTCGGCTCTTGTGGCGGGACAAATTTATCTTGCTTCTCCTTTCAAGATATAGATGTACCTGAAAAAGTACAGACATTTTAAGTCATAACATCAAGCAATAACATCAAACATTTTTTACCTTCTTGCAAGTCTTACCGCAATATTCCTTGATCCATCCGTTCTATTCCTTGAGAATATTTGTTCTCTTTCCTCGGCTCGTTTGGCGGGAAAAATTTATCTTGCGTCTCATTTCAAGATATAGATGTACCTGAAAAAGAAAAGACATTTTAAGTCATAACATCAAGCAATAACATCAAACATTTTTTACCTTCTTGCAAGTCTTACCGCCATATTCCTTTCTCCATCCCTTCTATTCCTTGAGAATATTTCTTCTCTTTCCTCGGCTCGTGTGGCGGGACAAATTTATCTTGCGTCTCCTTTCAAGATATAGATGTACCTGAAAAAGAACAGACATTTTAAGTCATAACATCAAGCAATAACATCAAACATTTTTTACCTTCTTGCAAGTCTTACCGCCATATTCCTTGCTCCATCCCTTCTATTCCTTGAGAATATTTCTTCTCTTTCCTTGGCTCGTGTGGCGGGACAAATTTATCTTGTGTCTCATTTCAAGATATAGATGTACCTGAAAAAGAAAAGACATTTTAAGTCATAACATCAAGCAATAACATCAAACATTTTTTACCTTCTTGCAAGTCTTACCGCCATATTCCTTGCTCCATCCCTTCTATTCCTTGAGAGTATTTCTTCTCTTTCCTTGGCTCGTGTGGCGGGACAAATTTATCTTGTGTCTCATTTCAAGATATAGATGTACCTGAAAAAGAAAAGACATTTTAAGTCATAACATCAAGCAATAACATCAAACATTTTTTACCTTCTTGCAAGTCTTACCGCCATATTCCTTGCTCCATCCCTTCTATTCCTTGAGAATATTTCTTCTCTTTCCTTGGCTCGTGTGGCGGGACAAATTTATCTTGCTTCTCATTTCAAGATATAGATGAACCTGAAAAAGAACAGACATTTTAAGTCATAACATCAAGCAATAACATCAAACATTTTTTACCTTCTTGCAAGTCTTACCGCCATATTCCTTGCTCCATCCGTTCTATTCCTTGAGAATATTTCTTCTCTTTCCTCGGCTCGTGTGGCGGGAAAAATTTATCTTGCGTCTCCTTTCAAGATATAGATGTACCTGAAAAAGAAGAGACATTTTAAGTCATAACATCAAGCAATAACATCAAACATTTTTTACCTTCTTGCAAGTCTTACCGCCATATTCCTTGCTCCATCCCTTGTATTCCTTAAGAATATTTCTTCTCTTTCCTCGGCTCGTGTGGCGGGACAAATTTATCTTGCGTATCCTTTCAAGATATAGATGTACCTGAAAAAAAAAGACATTTTAAGTCATAACATCAAGCAATAACATCAAACATTTTTTACTTTCTTGCAAGCCTTACAGCCATATTCCTTGCTCCATCCCTTCTATTCTTTGAGAATATTTCTTCTCGCTCCTCGGATCGTGTGGCGGGACAAATTTATCTTGCGTCTCCTTTCAAGATATAGATTTACCTGAAAAAGAAAAGACATTTTAAGTCATAACATCAAGCAATAACATAAAACATTAGCTTATTGCAAGTCGTACCGCCATATTCCTTGCTCCATCCCTTCTATTCCTTGAGAATATTTCTTCTCTTTCCTCGGCTCTTGTGGCCGGACAAATTTATCTTGCGTCTCATTTCAAGATATAGATGTACCTGAAAAAAAAAGACATTTTAAGTCATAACATCAAGCAATAACATCAAACATTTTTTACCTTCTTGCAAGTCTTACCGCCATATTCCTTGCTCCATTCGTTCTATTCCTTGAGAATATTTCTTCTCTTTCCTCGGCTCGTGTGGCGGGACAAATTTATCTTGCGTCTCATTTCAAGATATAGATGTACCTGAAAAAGAACAGACATTTTAAGTCATAAATTTAAGCAATAACATCAAACGTTTTTTACCTTCTTGCAAGTCTTACCGCCATATTCCTTGCTACATCCGTTCTATTCCTTGAGAATATTTCTTCTCTTTCCTCGGCTCGTGTGGCGGGACAAATTAATCTTGCGTCTCATTTCAAGATATAGATGTACCTGAAAAAGAAAAGACATTTTAAGTCATAACATCAAGCAATAACATCAAACATTTTTTACCTTCTTGCAAGTCTTACCGCCATATTCCTTGCTCCATCCGTTCTATTCCTTGAGAATATTTCTTCTCTTTCCTCGGCTCGTGTGGCGGGACAAATTTATCTTGCGTCTCCTTTCAAGATATAGATGTACCTGAAAAAGAAAAGACATTTTAAGTCATAACATCAAGCAATAACATCAAACATTAGCTTATTGCAAGTCTTACCGCCATATTCCTTGCTCCATCCCTTCTATTCCTTGAGAATATTTCTTCTCTTTCCTCGGCTCGTGCGGCGGGACAAATTTATCTTGCGTCTCCTTTCAAGATATAGATATACCTGAAAATGAAAAGACATTTTAAGTCATAACATCAAGCAATAACATCAAACATATTTTACCTTCTTGCAAGTCTTACCGCCATATTCCTTGCTCCATCCCTTCTATTCCTTGAGAATATTTCTTCTCTTTCCTCGGCTCTTGTGGCGGGACAAATTTATCTTGCGTCTCATTTCAAGATATAGATGTACCTGAAAAAGAAAAGACATTTTAAGTCATAACATCAAGCAATAACATCAAACATTTTTTACCTTCTTGCAAGTCTTACCGCCATATTCCTTGCTCCATTCGTTCTTTCCTTGAGAATATTTCTTCTCTTTCCTCGGCTCGTGTGGCGGGACAAATTTATCTTGCGTCTCATTTCAAGATATAGATGTACCTGAAAAAGAACAGACATTTTAAGTCATAACTTTAAGCAATAACATCAAACGTTTTTTACCTTCTTGCAAGTCTTACCGCCATATTCCTTGCTCCATCCGTTCTATTCCTTGAGAATATTTCTTCTCTTTCCTCGGCTCGTGTGGCGGGACAAATTAATCTTGCGTCTCATTTCAAGATATAGATGTACCTGAAAAAGAAAAGACATTTTAAGTCATAACATCAAGCAATAACATCAAACATTTTTTACCTTCTTGCAAGTCTTACCGCCATATTCCTTGCTCCATCCGTTCTATTCCTTGAGAATATTTCTTCTCTTTCCTCGGCTCGTGTGGCGGGACAAATTTTTCTTGCTTCTCCTTTCAAGATATACATGTACCTGAAAAAGAACAGACATTTTAAGTCATAACATCAAGCAATAACATCAAACATTTTTTACCTTCTTGCAAGTCTTACCGCCATATTCCTTGCTCCATCCATTCTATTCCTTGAGAATATTTCTTCTCTTTCCTCGGCTCGTGTGGCGGGACAAATTTATCTTGCGTCTCATTTCAAGATATAGATGTACCTGAAAAAGAAAAGACAATTTAAGTCATAACATCAAGCAATAACATCAAACATTTTTTACCTTCTTGCAAGTCTTACCGCCATATTCCTTGCTCCATCCGTTCTATTCCTTGAGAATATTTCTTCTCTTTCCTCGGCTCGTGTGGCGGGACAAATTTTTCTTGCTTCTCCTTTCAAGATATACATGTACCTGAAAAAGAACAGACATTTTAAGTCATAACATCAAGCAATAACATCAAACATTTTTTACCTTCTTGCAAGTCTTACCGCCATATTCCTTGCTCCATCCGTTCTATTCCTTGAGAATATTTCTTCTCTTTCCTCGGCTCGTGTGGCGGGACAAATTTTTCTTGCTTCTCCTTTCAAGATATACATGTACCTGAAAAAGAACAGACATTTTAAGTCATAACATCAAGCAATAACATCAAACATTAGCTTATTGCAAGTCGTACCGCCATATTCCTTGCTCCATCCCTTCTATTCCTTGAGAATATTTCTTCTCTTTCCTCGGCTCTTGTGGCGGGACAAATTTATCTTGCGTCTCATTTCAAGATATAGATGTACCTGAAAAAGAACAGACATTTTAAGTCATAACATCAAGCAATAACATCAAACGTTTTTTACCTTCTTGCAAGTCTTACCGCCATATTCCTTGCTCCATCCGTTCTATTCCTTGAGAATATTTCTTCTCTTTCCTCGGCTCGTGTGGCGGGACAAATTAATCTTGCGTCTCATTTCAAGATATAGATGTACCTGAAAAAAAAAGACATTTTAAGTCATAACATCAAGCAATAACATCAAACATTTTTTACCTTCTTTCAAGTCTTACCGCCATATTCCTTGCTCCATCCGTTCTATTCCTTGAGAATATTTCTTCTCTTTCCTCGGCTCGTGTGGCGGGACAAATTTTTCTTGCTTCTCCTTTCAAGATATACATGTACCTGAAAAAGAACAGACATTTTAAGTCATAACATCAAGCAATGACATCAAACATTTTTTACCTTCTTGCAAGTCTTACCGCCATATTCCTTGCTCCATCCATTCTATTCCTTGAGAATATTTCTTCTCTTTCCTCGGCTCGTGTGGCGGGACAAATTTATCTTGCGTCTCATTTCAAGATATAGATGTACCTGAAAAAGAAAAGACAATTTAAGTCATAACATCAAGCAATAACATCAAACATTTTTTACCTTCTTGCAAGTCTTACCGCCATATTCCTTGCTCCATCCGTTCTATTCCTTGAGAATATTTCTTCTCTTTCCTCGGCTCGTGTGGCGGGACAAATTTTTCTTGCTTCTCCTTTCAAGATATACATGTACCTGAAAAAGAACAGACATTTTAAGTCATAACATAAAGCAATAACATCAAACATTTTTTACCTTCTTGCAAGTCTTACCGCCATATTCCTTGCTCCATCCGTTCTATTCCTTGAGAATATTTCTTCTCTTTCCTCGGCTCGTGTGGCGGGACAAATTTATCTTGCTTATCCTTTCAAGATATAGATGTACCTGAATAAGAACAGACATTTTAAGTCATAACATCAAGCAATAACATCAAACATTTTTTACCTTCTTGCAAGTCTTACCGCCATATTCCTTGCTCCATCCGTTCTATTCCTTGAGAATATTTCTTCTCTTTCCTCGGCTCGTGTGGCGGGACAAATTTTTCTTGCTTCTCCTTTCAAGATATACATGTACCTGAAAAAGAACAGACATTTTAAGTCATAACATCAAGCAATAACATCAAACATTTTTTACCTTCTTGCAAGTCTTACCGCCATATTCCTTGCTCCATCCGTTCTATTCCTTGAGAATATTTCTTCTCTTTCCTCGGCTCGTGTGGCGGGACAAATTTATCTTGCTTATCCTTTCAAGATATAGATGTACCTGAATAAGAACAGACATTTTAAGTCATAACATCAAGCAATAACATCAAACATTTTTTACCTTCTTGCAAGTCTTACCGCCATATTCCCTGCTCCATCCGTTCTATTCCTTGAGAATATTTCTTCTCTTTCCTCGGCTCGTGTGGCGGGACAAATTTATCTTGCTTCTCCTTTCAAGATATAGATGTACCTGAAAAAGAAGAGACATTTTAAGTCATAACATCAAGCAATAACATCAAACATTTTTTACTTTCTTGCAAGTCTTACCGCCATATTCCTTGCTCCATCCCTTCTATTCTTTGAGAATATTTCTTCTCGTTCCTCGGCACGTGTGGCGGGACAAATTTATCTTGCGTCTCCTTTCAAGATATAGATGTACCTGAAAAAGAAAAGACATTTTAAGTCATAACATCAAGCAATAACATCAAATATTAGCTTATTGCAAGTGGTACCGCCATATTCCTTGCTCCATCCCTTCTATTCCTTGAGAATATTTCTTCTCTTTCCTCGGCTCGTGCGGCGGGACAAATTTATCTTGCTTCTCCTTTCAAGATATAGATGTACCTGAAAAAGAACAGACATTTTAAGTCATAACATCAAGCAATAACATCAAACATTTTTTACCTTCTTGCAAGTCTTACCGCCATATTCCTTGCTCCATCCCTTCTATTCCTTGAGAATATTTCTTCTCTTTCCTCGGCTCTTGTGGCGGGACAAATTTATCTTGCGTCTCATTTCAAGATATAGATGTACCTGAAAAAAAAAGCCATTTTAAGTCATAACATCAAGCAATAACATCAAACATTTTTTACCTTCTTGCAAGTCTTACCGCCATATTCCTTGCTCCATTCGTTCTATTCCTTGAGAATATTTCTTCTCTTTCCTCGGCTCGTGTGGCGGGACAAATTTATCTTGCGTCTCATTTCAAGATATAGATGTACATGAAAAAGAACAGACATTTTAAGTCATAACTTTAAGCAATAGCATCAAACGTTTTTTACCTTCTTGCAAGTCTTACCGCCATATTCCTTGCTCCATCCGTTCTATTCCTTGAGAATATTTCTTCTCTTTCCTCGGCTCGTGTAGCGGGACAAATTAATCTTGCGTCTCATTTCAAGATATAGATGTACCTGAAAAAAAAAGACATTTTAAGTCATAACATCAAGCAATAACATCAAACATTTTTTACCTTCTTGCAAGTCTTACCGCCATATTCCTTGCTCCATCCGTTCTATTCCTTGAGAATATTTCTTCTCTTTCCTCGGCTCGTGTGGCGGGACAAATTTTTCTTGCTTCTCCTTTCAAGATATACATGTACCTGAAAAAGAACAGACATTTTAAGTCATAACATCAAGCAATGACATCAAACATTTTTTACCTTCTTGCAAGTCTTACCGCCATATTCCTTGCTCCATCCATTCTATTCCTTGAGAATATTTCTTCTCTTTCCTCGGCTCGTGTGGCGGGACAAATTTATCTTGCGTCTCATTTCAAGATATAGATGTACCTGAAAAAGAAAAGACAATTTAAGTCATAACATCAAGCAATAACATCAAACATTTTTTACCTTCTTGCAAGTCTTACCGCCATATTCCTTGCTCCATCCGTTCTATTCCTTGAGAATATTTCTTCTCTTTCCTCGGCTCGTGTGGCGGGACAAATTTATCTTGCGTCTCCTTTCAAGATATAGATGTACCTGAAAAAGAACAAACATTTTAAGTCATAACATCAAGCAATATAATCAAACATTTTTTACTTTCTTGCAAGTCTTACCGCCATATTCCTTGCTCCATCCCTTCTATTCTTTGAGAATATTTCTTCTCTTTCCTCGGCTCGTTTGGCGGGACAAATTTATCTTGCGTCTCCTTTCAAGATATAGATGTACCTGAAAAAGAAAAGACATTTTAAGTCATAACATCAAGCAATAACATCAAACATTTTTTACCTTCTTGAAAGTCTTACCGCAATATTCCTTGCTCCATCCCTTCTTTTCTTTGAGAATATTTCTTCTCTTTCCTCGGCTCGTGTGGCGGGACAAATTTATCTTGCGTCTCATTTCAAGATATAGATGTACCTGAAAAAGAAAAGACAATTTAAGTCATAACATCAAGCAATAACATCAAACATTTTTTACCTTCTTGCAAGTCTTACCGCCATATTCCTTGCTCCATTCGTTCTATTCCTTGAGAATATTTCTTCTCTTTCCTCGGCTCGTGTGGCGGGACAAATTTATCTTGCGTCTCCTTTCAAGATATAGATGTACCTGAAAAAGAACAAACATTTTAAGTCATAACATCAAGCAATATAATCAAACATTTTTTACTTTCTTGCAAGTCTTACCGCCATATTCCTTGCTCCATCCCTTCTATTCTTTGAGAATATTTCTTCTCTTTCCTCGGCTCGTTTGGCGGGACAAATTTATCTTGCGTCTCCTTTCAAGATATAGATGTACCTGAAAAAGAAAAGACATTTTAAGTCATAACATCAAGCAATAACATCAAACATTTTTTACCTTCTTGAAAGTCTTACCGCAATATTCCTTGCTCCATCCCTTCTTTTCTTTGAGAATATTTCTTCTCTTTCCTCGGCTCGTGTGGCGGGACAAATTTATCTTGCGTCTCATTTCAAGATATAGATGTACCTGAAAAAGAAAAGACATTTTAAGTCATAACATCAAGCAATAACATCAAACATTTTTTACCTTCTTGCAAGTCTTACCGCCATATTCCTTGCTCCATCCCTTCTATTCCTTGAGAATATTTCTTCTCTTTCCTCGGCTCGTGTTGCGGGACAAATTTATCTTGCGTCTCCTTTCAAGATATAGATGTACCTGAAAAAGAAAAGACATTTTTAGTCATAACATCAAGCAATAACATCAAACATTTTTTACCTTCTTGCAAGTCTTATCACCATATTCCTTGCTCCATCCCTTCTATTCCTTGAGAATATTTCTTCTCTTTCCTCGGCTCGTGTGGCGGGAGAAATTTATCTTGCGTCCCCTTTCAAGATATAGATGTACCTGAAAAAGAAAAGACATTTTAAGTCATAACATCAAGCAATAACATCAAACATTTTTTACTTTCTTGCAAGTCTTACCGCCATATTCCTTGCTCCATCCCTTCTATTCCTTGAGAATATTTCTTCTCTTTCATCGGCTCGTGTGGCGGGACAAATTTATCTTGCTTCTCCTTTCAAGATATAGATGTACCTGAAAAAGAACAGACATTTTAAGTCATAACATCAAGCAATATCATCAAACATTTTTTACCTTCTTGCAAGTCTTACCGCCATATTCCTTGCTCCATCCCTTCTATTCTTTGAGAATATTTCTTCTCTTTCCTCGGCTCGTGTGGCGGGACAAATATATCTTGCGTCTCCTTTCAAGATATAGATGTACCTGAAAAAGAACAGACATTTTAAGTCATAACATCAAGCAATAACATCAAACATTTTTTACCTTCTTGCAAGTCTTACCGCCATATTCCTTGCTCCATCCCTTCTACTCTTTGAGAATATTTCTTCTCTTTCCTCGGCTCGTGTGGGGGGACAAATTTATCTTGCTTCTCCTTTCAAGATATAGATGTACCTGAAAAAGAAAAAACATTTTAAGTCATAACATCAAGAAATAACATCAAACATTTTTTACCTTCTTGCAAGTCTTACCGCCATATTCCTTGCTCCATCCCTTCTATTCCTTGAGAATATTTCTTCTCTTTCCTCGGCTAGTGTGGCGGGACAAATTTATCTTGCATCTCCTTTCAAGATATAGATGTATCTGAAAAAGAAAAGACATTTTACTTCATAACATCAAGAAATAACATCAAACATTTTTTACCTTTTTGCAAGTCTTACCGCCATATTCATTGCTCCATCCCTTCTATTCTTTGAGAATATTTCTTCTCTTTCCTCGGCTCGTGTGGCGGGACAAATTTATCTTGCGTCTCCTTTCAAGATATAGATGTACCTGAAAAAGAAAAGACATTTTAAGTCATAACATCAAGCAATAACATCAAACATTTTTTAACTTCTTGCAAGTCTTACCGCCATATTCCTTGCTCCATCCGTTCTATTCCTTGAGAATATTTCTTCTCTTTCCTCGGCTCTTGTGGCGGGACAAATTTATCTTGCTTCTCCTTTCAAGATATAGATGTACCTGAAAAAGAACAGACATTTTAAGTCATAACATCAAGCAATATAATCAAACATTTTTTACTTTCTTGCAAGTCTTACCGCCATATTCCTTGCTCCATCCCTTCTATTCTTTGAGAATATTTCTTCTCTTTGATCGGCTCGTTTGGCGGGACAAATTTATCTTGCGTCTCCTTTCAAGATATAGATGTACCTGAAAAAGAAAAGACATTTTAAGTCATAACATCAAGCAATAACATCAAACATTTTTTACCTTCTTGAAAGTCTTACCGCAATATTCCTTGCTCCATCCCTTCTTTTCTTTGAGAATATTTCTTCTCTTTCCTCGGCTCGTGTGGCGGGACAAATTTATCTTGCGTCTCATTTCAAGATATAGATGTACCTGAAAAAGAAAAGACATTTTAAGTCATAACATCAAGCAATAACATCAAACATTTTTTACCTTCTTGCAAGTCTTACCGCCATATTCCTTGCTCCATTCGTTCTATTCCTTGAGAATATTTCTTCTCTTTCCTCGGCTCGTGTGGCGGGACAAATTTATCTTGCGTCTCATTTCAAGATATAGATGTACCTGAAAAAGAAAAGACAATTTAAGTCATAACATCAAGCAATAACATCAAACATTTTTTACCTTCTTGCAAGTCTTACCGCCATATTCCTTGCTCCATCCATTCTATTCCTTGAGAATATTTCTTCTCTTTCCTCGGCTCGTGTGGCGGGACAAATTTATCTTGCTTCTCCTTTCAAGATATAGATGTACCTGAAAAAGAACAGACATTTTAAGTCATAACATCAAGCAATAACATCAAACATTATTTACCTTCTTGCAAGACTTACCGCCATATTCCTTGCTCCATCCCTTCTATTCCTTGAGAATATTTCTTCTCTTTCCTCGGCTCGTGTTGCGGGACAAATTTATCTTGCGTCTCCTTTCAAGATATAGATGTACCTGAAAAAGAAAAGACATTTTTAGTCATAACATCAAGCAATAACATCAAACATTTTTTACCTTCTTGCAAGTCTTATCACCATATTCCTTGCTCCATCCCTTCTATTCCTTGAGAATATTTCTTCTCTTTCCTCGGCTCGTGTGGCGGGAGAAATTTATCTTGCGTCCCCTTTCAAGATATAGATGTACCTGAAAAAGAAAAGACATTTTAAGTCATAACATCAAGCAATAACATCAAACATTTTTTACTTTCTTGCAAGTCTTACCGCCATATTCCTTGCTCCATCCCTTCTATTCCTTGAGAATATTTCTTCTCTTTCCTCGGCTCGTGTGGCGGGACAAATTTATCTTGCTTCTCCTTTCAAGATATAGATGTACCTGAAAAAGAACAGACATTTTAAGTCATAACATCAAGCAATATCATCAAACATTTTTTACCTTCTTGCAAGTCTTACCGCCATATTCCTTGCTCCATCCCTTCTATTCTTTGAGAATATTTCTTCTCTTTCCTCGGCTCGTGTGGCGGGACAAATATATCTTGCGTCTCCTTTCAAGATATAGATGTACCTGAAAAAGAACAGACATTTTAAGTCATAACATCAAGCAATAACATCAAACATTTTTTACCTTCTTGCAAGTCTTACCGCCATATTCCTTGCTCCATCCCTTCTACTCTTTGAGAATATTTCTTCTCTTTCCTCGGCTCGTGTGGGGGGACAAATTTATCTTGCTTCTCCTTTCAAGATATAGATGTACCTGAAAAAGAAAAAACATTTTAAGTCATAACATCAAGAAATAACATCAAACATTTTTTACCTTCTTGCAAGTCTTACCGCCATATTCCTTGCTCCATCCCTTCTATTCCTTGAGAATATTTCTTCTCTTTCCTCGGCTAGTGTGGCGGGACAAATTTATCTTGCATCTCCTTTCAAGATATAGATGTATCTGAAAAAGAAAAGACATTTTACGTCATAACATCAAGAAATAACATCAAACATTTTTTACCTTTTTGCAAGTCTTACCGCCATATTCATTGCTCCATCCCTTCTATTCTTTGAGAATATTTCTTCTCTTTCCTCGGCTCGTGTGGCGGGACAAATTTATCTTGCGTCTCCTTTCAAGATATAGATGTACCTGAAAAAGAAAAGACATTTTAAGTCATAACATCAAGCAATAACATCAAACATTTTTTACCTTCTTGCAAGTCTTACCGCCATATTCCTTGCTCCATCCGTTCTATTCCTTGAGAATATTTCTTCTCTTTCCTCGGCTCTTGTGGCGGGACAAATTTATCTTGCTTCTCCTTTCAAGATATAGATGTACCTGAAAAAGTACAGACATTTTAAGTCATAACATCAAGCAATAACATCAAACATTTTTTACCTTCTTGCAAGTCTTACCGCAATATTCCTTGATCCATCCGTTCTATTCCTTGAGAATATTTGTTCTCTTTCCTCGGCTCGTTTGGCGGGAAAAATTTATCTTGCGTCTCATTTCAAGATATAGATGTACCTGAAAAAGAAAAGACATTTTAAGTCATAACATCAAGCAATAACATCAAACATTTTTTACCTTCTTGCAAGTCTTACCGCCATATTCCTTTCTCCATCCCTTCTATTCCTTGAGAATATTTCTTCTCTTTCCTCGGCTCGTGTGGCGGGACAAATTTATCTTGCGTCTCCTTTCAAGATATAGATGTACCTGAAAAAGAACAGACATTTTAAGTCATAACATCAAGCAATAACATCAAACATTTTTTACCTTCTTGCAAGTCTTACCGCCATATTCCTTGCTCCATCCCTTCTATTCCTTGAGAATATTTCTTCTCTTTCCTTGGCTCGTGTGGCGGGACAAATTTATCTTGTGTCTCATTTCAAGATATAGATGTACCTGAAAAAGAAAAGACATTTTAAGTCATAACATCAAGCAATAACATCAAACATTTTTTACCTTCTTGCAAGTCTTACCGCCATATTCCTTGCTCCATCCCTTCTATTCCTTGAGAGTATTTCTTCTCTTTCCTTGGCTCGTGTGGCGGGACAAATTTATCTTGTGTCTCATTTCAAGATATAGATGTACCTGAAAAAGAAAAGACATTTTAAGTCATAACATCAAGCAATAACATCAAACATTTTTTACCTTCTTGCAAGTCTTACCGCCATATTCCTTGCTCCATCCCTTCTATTCCTTGAGAATATTTCTTCTCTTTCCTTGGCTCGTGTGGCGGGACAAATTTATCTTGCTTCTCATTTCAAGATATAGATGAACCTGAAAAAGAACAGACATTTTAAGTCATAACATCAAGCAATAACATCAAACATTTTTTACCTTCTTGCAAGTCTTACCGCCATATTCCTTGCTCCATCCGTTCTATTCCTTGAGAATATTTCTTCTCTTTCCTCGGCTCGTGTGGCGGGAAAAATTTATCTTGCGTCTCCTTTCAAGATATAGATGTACCTGAAAAAGAAGAGACATTTTAAGTCATAACATCAAGCAATAACATCAAACATTTTTTACCTTCTTGCAAGTCTTACCGCCATATTCCTTGCTCCATCCCTTGTATTCCTTAAGAATATTTCTTCTCTTTCCTCGGCTCGTGTGGCGGGACAAATTTATCTTGCGTATCCTTTCAAGATATAGATGTACCTGAAAAAAAAAGACATTTTAAGTCATAACATCAAGCAATAACATCAAACATTTTTTACTTTCTTGCAAGCCTTACAGCCATATTCCTTGCTCCATCCCTTCTATTCTTTGAGAATATTTCTTCTCGCTCCTCGGATCGTGTGGCGGGACAAATTTATCTTGCGTCTCCTTTCAAGATATAGATTTACCTGAAAAAGAAAAGACATTTTAAGTCATAACATCAAGCAATAACATAAAACATTAGCTTATTGCAAGTCGTACCGCCATATTCCTTGCTCCATCCCTTCTATTCCTTGAGAATATTTCTTCTCTTTCCTCGGCTCGTGCGGCGGGACAAATTTATCTTGCGTCTCCTTTCAAGATATAGATGTACCTGAAAAAGAAAAGACATTTTAAGTCATAACATCAAGCAATAACATCAAACATTTTTTACCTTCTTGCAAGTCTTACCGCCATATTCCTTGCTCCATCCCTTCTATACCTTGAGAATATTTCTTCTCTTTCCTCGGCTCTTGTGGCCGGACAAATTTATCTTGCGTCTCATTTCAAGATATAGATGTACCTGAAAAAAAAAGACATTTTAAGTCATAACATCAAGCAATAACATCAAACATTTTTTACCTTCTTGCAAGTCTTACCGCCATATTCCTTGCTCCATTCGTTCTATTCCTTGAGAATATTTCTTCTCTTTCCTCGGCTCGTGTGGCGGGACAAATTTATCTTGCGTCTCATTTCAAGATATAGATGTACCTGAAAAAGAACAGACATTTTAAGTCATAAATTTAAGCAATAACATCAAACGTTTTTTACCTTCTTGCAAGTCTTACCGCCATATTCCTTGCTACATCCGTTCTATTCCTTGAGAATATTTCTTCTCTTTCCTCGGCTCGTGTGGCGGGACAAATTAATCTTGCGTCTCATTTCAAGATATAGATGTACCTGAAAAAGAAAAGACATTTTAAGTCATAACATCAAGCAATAACATCAAACATTTTTTACCTTCTTGCAAGTCTTACCGCCATATTCCTTGCTCCATCCGTTCTATTCCTTGAGAATATTTCTTCTCTTTCCTCGGCTCGTGTGGCGGGACAAATTTATCTTGCGTCTCCTTTCAAGATATAGATGTACCTGAAAAAGAAAAGACATTTTAAGTCATAACATCAAGCAATAACATCAAACATTAGCTTATTGCAAGTCTTACCGCCATATTCCTTGCTCCATCCCTTCTATTCCTTGAGAATATTTCTTCTCTTTCCTCGGCTCGTGCGGCGGGACAAATTTATCTTGCGTCTCCTTTCAAGATATAGATATACCTGAAAATGAAAAGACATTTTAAGTCATAACATCAAGCAATAACATCAAACATATTTTACCTTCTTGCAAGTCTTACCGCCATATTCCTTGCTCCATCCCTTCTATTCCTTGAGAATATTTCTTCTCTTTCCTCGGCTCTTGTGGCGGGACAAATTTATCTTGCGTCTCATTTCAAGATATAGATGTACCTGAAAAAGAAAAGACATTTTAAGTCATAACATCAAGCAATAACATCAAACATTTTTTACCTTCTTGCAAGTCTTACCGCCATATTCCTTGCTCCATTCGTTCTTTCCTTGAGAATATTTCTTCTCTTTCCTCGGCTCGTGTGGCGGGACAAATTTATCTTGCGTCTCATTTCAAGATATAGATGTACCTGAAAAAGAACAGACATTTTAAGTCATAACTTTAAGCAATAACATCAAACGTTTTTTACCTTCTTGCAAGTCTTACCGCCATATTCCTTGCTCCATCCGTTCTATTCCTTGAGAATATTTCTTCTCTTTCCTCGGCTCGTGTGGCGGGACAAATTAATCTTGCGTCTCATTTCAAGATATAGATGTACCTGAAAAAGAAAAGACATTTTAAGTCATAACATCAAGCAATAACATCAAACATTTTTTACCTTCTTGCAAGTCTTACCGCCATATTCCTTGCTCCATCCGTTCTATTCCTTGAGAATATTTCTTCTCTTTCCTCGGCTCGTGTGGCGGGACAAATTTTTCTTGCTTCTCCTTTCAAGATATACATGTACCTGAAAAAGAACAGACATTTTAAGTCATAACATCAAGCAATAACATCAAACATTTTTTACCTTCTTGCAAGTCTTACCGCCATATTCCTTGCTCCATCCATTCTATTCCTTGAGAATATTTCTTCTCTTTCCTCGGCTCGTGTGGCGGGACAAATTTATCTTGCGTCTCATTTCAAGATATAGATGTACCTGAAAAAGAAAAGACAATTTAAGTCATAACATCAAGCAATAACATCAAACATTTTTTACCTTCTTGCAAGTCTTACCGCCATATTCCTTGCTCCATCCGTTCTATTCCTTGAGAATATTTCTTCTCTTTCCTCGGCTCGTGTGGCGGGACAAATTTTTCTTGCTTCTCCTTTCAAGATATACATGTACCTGAAAAAGAACAGACATTTTAAGTCATAACATCAAGCAATAACATCAAACATTTTTTACCTTCTTGCAAGTCTTACCGCCATATTCCTTGCTCCATCCGTTCTATTCCTTGAGAATATTTCTTCTCTTTCCTCGGCTCGTGTGGCGGGACAAATTTATCTTGCTTATCCTTTCAAGATATAGATGTACCTGAATAAGAAAAGACATTTTAAGTCATAACATCAAGCAATAACATCAAACATTTTTTACCTTCTTGCAAGTCTTACCGCCATATTCCTTGCTCCATCCGTTCTATTCCTTGAGAATATTTCTTCTCTTTCCTCGGCTCGTGTGGCGGGACAAATTTTTCTTGCTTCTCCTTTCAAGATATACATGTACCTGAAAAAGAACAGACATTTTAAGTCATAACATCAAGCAATAACATCAAACATTAGCTTATTGCAAGTCGTACCGCCATATTCCTTGCTCCATCCCTTCTATTCCTTGAGAATATTTCTTCTCTTTCCTCGGCTCGTGCGGCGGGACAAATTTATCTTGCGTCTCCTTTCAAGATATAGATGTACCTGAAAAAGAAAAGACATTTTAAGTCATAACATCAAGCAATAACATCAAACATTTTTTACCTTCTTGCAAGTCTTACCGCCATATTCCTTGCTCCATCCCTTCTATTCCTTGAGAATATTTCTTCTCTTTCCTCGGCTCTTGTGGCGGGACAAATTTATCTTGCGTCTCATTTCAAGATATAGATGTACCTGAAAAAGAACAGACATTTTAAGTCATAACATCAAGCAATAACATCAAACGTTTTTTACCTTCTTGCAAGTCTTACCGCCATATTCCTTGCTCCATCCGTTCTATTCCTTGAGAATATTTCTTCTCTTTCCTCGGCTCGTGTGGCGGGACAAATTAATCTTGCGTCTCATTTCAAGATATAGATGTACCTGAAAAAAAAAGACATTTTAAGTCATAACATCAAGCAATAACATCAAACATTTTTTACCTTCTTTCAAGTCTTACCGCCATATTCCTTGCTCCATCCGTTCTATTCCTTGAGAATATTTCTTCTCTTTCCTCGGCTCGTGTGGCGGGACAAATTTTTCTTGCTTCTCCTTTCAAGATATACATGTACCTGAAAAAGAACAGACATTTTAAGTCATAACATCAAGCAATGACATCAAACATTTTTTACCTTCTTGCAAGTCTTACCGCCATATTCCTTGCTCCATCCATTCTATTCCTTGAGAATATTTCTTCTCTTTCCTCGGCTCGTGTGGCGGGACAAATTTATCTTGCGTCTCATTTCAAGATATAGATGTACCTGAAAAAGAAAAGACAATTTAAGTCATAACATCAAGCAATAACATCAAACATTTTTTACCTTCTTGCAAGTCTTACCGCCATATTCCTTGCTCCATCCGTTCTATTCCTTGAGAATATTTCTTCTCTTTCCTCGGCTCGTGTGGCGGGACAAATTTTTCTTGCTTCTCCTTTCAAGATATACATGTACCTGAAAAAGAACAGACATTTTAAGTCATAACATAAAGCAATAACATCAAACATTTTTTACCTTCTTGCAAGTCTTACCGCCATATTCCTTGCTCCATCCGTTCTATTCCTTGAGAATATTTCTTCTCTTTCCTCGGCTCGTGTGGCGGGACAAATTTATCTTGCTTATCCTTTCAAGATATAGATGTACCTGAATAAGAACAGACATTTTAAGTCATAACATCAAGCAATAACATCAAACATTTTTTACCTTCTTGCAAGTCTTACCGCCATATTCCTTGCTCCATCCGTTCTATTCCTTGAGAATATTTCTTCTCTTTCCTCGGCTCGTGTGGCGGGACAAATTTTTCTTGCTTCTCCTTTCAAGATATACATGTACCTGAAAAAGAACAGACATTTTAAGTCATAACATCAAGCAATAACATCAAACATTTTTTACCTTCTTGCAAGTCTTACCGCCATATTCCTTGCTCCATCCGTTCTATTCCTTGAGAATATTTCTTCTCTTTCCTCGGCTCGTGTGGCGGGACAAATTTATCTTGCTTATCCTTTCAAGATATAGATGTACCTGAATAAGAACAGACATTTTAAGTCATAACATCAAGCAATAACATCAAACATTTTTTACCTTCTTGCAAGTCTTACCGCCATATTCCCTGCTCCATCCGTTCTATTCCTTGAGAATATTTCTTCTCTTTCCTCGGCTCGTGTGGCGGGACAAATTTATCTTGCTTCTCCTTTCAAGATATAGATGTACCTGAAAAAGAAGAGACATTTTAAGTCATAACATCAAGCAATAACATCAAACATTTTTTACTTTCTTGCAAGTCTTACCGCCATATTCCTTGCTCCATCCCTTCTATTCTTTGAGAATATTTCTTCTCGTTCCTCGGCACGTGTGGCGGGACAAATTTATCTTGCGTCTCCTTTCAAGATATAGATGTACCTGAAAAAGAAAAGACATTTTAAGTCATAACATCAAGCAATAACATCAAATATTAGCTTATTGCAAGTGGTACCGCCATATTCCTTGCTCCATCCCTTCTATTCCTTGAGAATATTTCTTCTCTTTCCTCGGCTCGTGCGGCGGGACAAATTTATCTTGCTTCTCCTTTCAAGATATAGATGTACCTGAAAAAGAACAGACATTTTAAGTCATAACATCAAGCAATAACATCAAACATTTTTTACCTTCTTGCAAGTCTTACCGCCATATTCCTTGCTCCATCCCTTCTATTCCTTGAGAATATTTCTTCTCTTTCCTCGGCTCTTGTGGCGGGACAAATTTATCTTGCGTCTCATTTCAAGATATAGATGTACCTGAAAAAAAAAGCCATTTTAAGTCATAACATCAAGCAATAACATCAAACATTTTTTACCTTCTTGCAAGTCTTACCGCCATATTCCTTGCTCCATTCGTTCTATTCCTTGAGAATATTTCTTCTCTTTCCTCGGCTCGTGTGGCGGGACAAATTTATCTTGCGTCTCATTTCAAGATATAGATGTACATGAAAAAGAACAGACATTTTAAGTCATAACTTTAAGCAATAGCATCAAACGTTTTTTACCTTCTTGCAAGTCTTACCGCCATATTCCTTGCTCCATCCGTTCTATTCCTTGAGAATATTTCTTCTCTTTCCTCGGCTCGTGTAGCGGGACAAATTAATCTTGCGTCTCATTTCAAGATATAGATGTACCTGAAAAAAAAAGACATTTTAAGTCATAACATCAAGCAATAACATCAAACATTTTTTACCTTCTTGCAAGTCTTACCGCCATATTCCTTGCTCCATCCGTTCTATTCCTTGAGAATATTTCTTCTCTTTCCTCGGCTCGTGTGGCGGGACAAATTTTTCTTGCTTCTCCTTTCAAGATATACATGTACCTGAAAAAGAACAGACATTTTAAGTCATAACATCAAGCAATGACATCAAACATTTTTTACCTTCTTGCAAGTCTTACCGCCATATTCCTTGCTCCATCCATTCTATTCCTTGAGAATATTTCTTCTCTTTCCTCGGCTCGTGTGGCGGGACAAATTTATCTTGCGTCTCATTTCAAGATATAGATGTACCTGAAAAAGAAAAGACAATTTAAGTCATAACATCAAGCAATAACATCAAACATTTTTTACCTTCTTGCAAGTCTTACCGCCATATTCCTTGCTCCATCCGTTCTATTCCTTGAGAATATTTCTTCTCTTTCCTCGGCTCGTGTGGCGGGACAAATTTTTCTTGCTTCTCCTTTCAAGATATACATGTACCTGAAAAAGAACAGACATTTTAAGTCATAACATCAAGCAATAACATCAAACATTTTTTACCTTCCTGCAAGTCTTACCGCCATATTCCTTGCTCCATCCGTTCTATTCCTTGAGAATATTTCTTCTCTTTCCTCGGCTCGTGTGGCGGGACAAATTTATCTTGCTTATCCTTTCAAGATATAGATGTACCTGAATAAGAACAGACATTTTAAGTCATAACATCAAGCAATAACATCAAACAATTTTTACCTTCTTGCAAGTCTTACCGCCATATTCCTTGCTCCATCCGTTCTATTCCTTGAGAATATTTCTTCTCTTTCCTCGGCTCGTGTGGCGGGACAAATTTTTCTTGCTTCTCCTTTCAAGATATACATGTACCTGAAAAAGAACAGACATTTTAAGTCATAACATCAAGCAATAACATCAAACATTTTTTACCTTCTTGCAAGTCTTACCGCCATATTCCTTGCTCCATCCGTTCTATTCCTTGAGAATATTTCTTCTCTTTCCTCGGCTCGTGTGGCGGGACAAATTTATCTTGCTTATCCTTTCAAGATATAGATGTACCTGAATAAGAACAGACATTTTAAGTCATAACATCAAGCAATAACATCAAACATTTTTTACCTTCTTGCAAGTCTTACCGCAATATTCCTTGATCCATCCGTTCTATTCCTTGAGAATATTTGTTCTCTTTCCTCGGCTCGTTTGGCGGGAAAAATTTATCTTGCGTCTCATTTCAAGATATAGATGTACCTGAAAAAGAAAAGACATTTTAAGTCATAACATCAAGCAATAACATCAAACATTTTTTACCTTCTTGCAAGTCTTACCGCCATATTCCTTTCTCCATCCCTTCTATTCCTTGAGAATATTTCTTCTCTTTCCTCGGCTCGTGTGGCGGGACAAATTTATCTTGCGTCTCCTTTCAAGATATAGATGTACCTGAAAAAGAACAGACATTTTAAGTCATAACATCAAGCAATAACATCAAACATTTTTTACCTTCTTGCAAGTCTTACCGCCATATTCCTTGCTCCATCCCTTCTATTCCTTGAGAATATTTCTTCTCTTTCCTTGGCTCGTGTGGCGGGACAAATTTATCTTGTGTCTCATTTCAAGATATAGATGTACCTGAAAAAGAAAAGACATTTTAAGTCATAACATCAAGCAATAACATCAAACATTTTTTACCTTCTTGCAAGTCTTACCGCCATATTCCTTGCTCCATCCCTTCTATTCCTTGAGAGTATTTCTTCTCTTTCCTTGGCTCGTGTGGCGGGACAAATTTATCTTGTGTCTCATTTCAAGATATAGATGTACCTGAAAAAGAAAAGACATTTTAAGTCATAACATCAAGCAATAACATCAAACATTTTTTACCTTCTTGCAAGTCTTACCGCCATATTCCTTGCTCCATCCCTTCTATTCCTTGAGAATATTTCTTCTCTTTCCTTGGC
Source organism: Maratus speculifer (assembly GCA_964019185.1). NCBI lineage: Eukaryota > Metazoa > Arthropoda > Arachnida > Araneae > Salticidae > Maratus > Maratus speculifer. Next base: position 129,357 of record CAXHSM010001440.1, on the reverse strand, counting down.
TCGTGTGGCGGGACAAATTTATCTTGCTTCTCATTTCAAGATATAGATGAACCTGAAAAAGAACAGACATTTTAAGTCATAACATCAAGCAATAACATCAAACATTTTTTACCTTCTTGCAAGTCTTACCGCCATATTCCTTGCTCCATCCGTTCTATTCCTTGAGAATATTTCTTCTCTTTCCTCGGCTCGTGTGGCGGGAAAAATTTATCTTGCGTCTCCTTTCAAGATATAGATGTACCTGAAAAAGAAGAGACATTTTAAGTCATAACATCAAGCAATAACATCAAACATTTTTTACCTTCTTGCAAGTCTTACCGCCATATTCCTTGCTCCATCCCTTGTATTCCTTAAGAATATTTCTTCTCTTTCCTCGGCTCGTGTGGCGGGACAAATTTATCTTGCGTATCCTTTCAAGATATAGATGTACCTGAAAAAAAAAGACATTTTAAGTCATTACATCAAGCAATAACATCAAACATTTTTTACTTTCTTGCAAGCCTTACAGCCATATTCCTTGCTCCATCCCTTCTATTCTTTGAGAATATTTCTTCTCGCTCCTCGGATCGTGTGGCGGGACAAATTTATCTTGCGTCTCCTTTCAAGATATAGATTTACCTGAAAAAGAAAAGACATTTTAAGTCATAACATCAAGCAATAACATAAAACATTAGCTTATTGCAAGTCGTACCGCCATATTCCTTGCTCCATCCCTTCTATTCCTTGAGAATATTTCTTCTCTTTCCTCGGCTCGTGCGGCGGGACAAATTTATCTTGCGTCTCCTTTCAAGATATAGATGTACCTGAAAAAGAAAAGACATTTTAAGTCATAACATCAAGCAATAACATCAAACATTTTTTACCTTCTTGCAAGTCTTACCGCCATATTCCTTGCTCCATCCCTTCTATACCTTGAGAATATTTCTTCTCTTTCCTCGGCTCTTGTGGCCGGACAAATTTATCTTGCGTCTCATTTCAAGATATAGATGTACCTGAAAAAAAAAGACATTTTAAGTCATAACATCAAGCAATAACATCAAACATTTTTTACCTTCTTGCAAGTCTTACCGCCATATTCCTTGCTCCATTCGTTCTATTCCTTGAGAATATTTCTTCTCTTTCCTCGGCTCGTGTGGCGGGACAAATTTATCTTGCGTCTCATTTCAAGATATAGATGTACCTGAAAAAGAACAGACATTTTAAGTCATAAATTTAAGCAATAACATCAAACGTTTTTTACCTTCTTGCAAGTCTTACCGCCATATTCCTTGCTACATCCGTTCTATTCCTTGAGAATATTTCTTCTCTTTCCTCGGCTCGTGTGGCGGGACAAATTAATCTTGCGTCTCATTTCAAGATATAGATGTACCTGAAAAAGAAAAGACATTTTAAGTCATAACATCAAGCAATAACATCAAACATTTTTTACCTTCTTGCAAGTCTTACCGCCATATTCCTTGCTCCATCCGTTCTATTCCTTGAGAATATTTCTTCTCTTTCCTCGGCTCGTGTGGCGGGACAAATTTATCTTGCGTCTCCTTTCAAGATATAGATGTACCTGAAAAAGAAAAGACATTTTAAGTCATAACATCAAGCAATAACATCAAACATTAGCTTATTGCAAGTCTTACCGCCATATTCCTTGCTCCATCCCTTCTATTCCTTGAGAATATTTCTTCTCTTTCCTCGGCTCGTGCGGCGGGACAAATTTATCTTGCGTCTCCTTTCAAGATATAGATATACCTGAAAATGAAAAGACATTTTAAGTCATAACATCAAGCAATAACATCAAACATATTTTACCTTCTTGCAAGTCTTACCGCCATATTCCTTGCTCCATCCCTTCTATTCCTTGAGAATATTTCTTCTCTTTCCTCGGCTCTTGTGGCGGGACAAATTTATCTTGCGTCTCATTTCAAGATATAGATGTACCTGAAAAAGAAAAGACATTTTAAGTCATAACATCAAGCAATAACATCAAACATTTTTTACCTTCTTGCAAGTCTTACCGCCATATTCCTTGCTCCATTCGTTCTTTCCTTGAGAATATTTCTTCTCTTTCCTCGGCTCGTGTGGCGGGACAAATTTATCTTGCGTCTCATTTCAAGATATAGATGTACCTGAAAAAGAACAGACATTTTAAGTCATAACTTTAAGCAATAACATCAAACGTTTTTTACCTTCTTGCAAGTCTTACCGCCATATTCCTTGCTCCATCCGTTCTATTCCTTGAGAATATTTCTTCTCTTTCCTCGGCTCGTGTGGCGGGACAAATTAATCTTGCGTCTCATTTCAAGATATAGATGTACCTGAAAAAGAAAAGACATTTTAAGTCATAACATCAAGCAATAACATCAAACATTTTTTACCTTCTTGCAAGTCTTACCGCCATATTCCTTGCTCCATCCGTTCTATTCCTTGAGAATATTTCTTCTCTTTCCTCGGCTCGTGTGGCGGGACAAATTTTTCTTGCTTCTCCTTTCAAGATATACATGTACCTGAAAAAGAACAGACATTTTAAGTCATAACATCAAGCAATAACATCAAACATTTTTTACCTTCTTGCAAGTCTTACCGCCATATTCCTTGCTCCATCCATTCTATTCCTTGAGAATATTTCTTCTCTTTCCTCGGCTCGTGTGGCGGGACAAATTTATCTTGCGTCTCATTTCAAGATATAGATGTACCTGAAAAAGAAAAGACAATTTAAGTCATAACATCAAGCAATAACATCAAACATTTTTTACCTTCTTGCAAGTCTTACCGCCATATTCCTTGCTCCATCCGTTCTATTCCTTGAGAATATTTCTTCTCTTTCCTCGGCTCGTGTGGCGGGACAAATTTTTCTTGCTTCTCCTTTCAAGATATACATGTACCTGAAAAAGAACAGACATTTTAAGTCATAACATCAAGCAATAACATCAAACATTTTTTACCTTCTTGCAAGTCTTACCGCCATATTCCTTGCTCCATCCGTTCTATTCCTTGAGAATATTTCTTCTCTTTCCTCGGCTCGTGTGGCGGGACAAATTTATCTTGCTTATCCTTTCAAGATATAGATGTACCTGAATAAGAAAAGACATTTTAAGTCATAACATCAAGCAATAACATCAAACATTTTTTACCTTCTTGCAAGTCTTACCGCCATATTCCTTGCTCCATCCGTTCTATTCCTTGAGAATATTTCTTCTCTTTCCTCGGCTCGTGTGGCGGGACAAATTTTTCTTGCTTCTCCTTTCAAGATATACATGTACCTGAAAAAGAACAGACATTTTAAGTCATAACATCAAGCAATAACATCAAACATTAGCTTATTGCAAGTCGTACCGCCATATTCCTTGCTCCATCCCTTCTATTCCTTGAGAATATTTCTTCTCTTTCCTCGGCTCGTGCGGCGGGACAAATTTATCTTGCGTCTCCTTTCAAGATATAGATGTACCTGAAAAAGAAAAGACATTTTAAGTCATAACATCAAGCAATAACATCAAACATTTTTTACCTTCTTGCAAGTCTTACCGCCATATTCCTTGCTCCATCCCTTCTATTCCTTGAGAATATTTCTTCTCTTTCCTCGGCTCTTGTGGCGGGACAAATTTATCTTGCGTCTCATTTCAAGATATAGATGTACCTGAAAAAGAACAGACATTTTAAGTCATAACATCAAGCAATAACATCAAACGTTTTTTACCTTCTTGCAAGTCTTACCGCCATATTCCTTGCTCCATCCGTTCTATTCCTTGAGAATATTTCTTCTCTTTCCTCGGCTCGTGTGGCGGGACAAATTAATCTTGCGTCTCATTTCAAGATATAGATGTACCTGAAAAAAAAAGACATTTTAAGTCATAACATCAAGCAATAACATCAAACATTTTTTACCTTCTTTCAAGTCTTACCGCCATATTCCTTGCTCCATCCGTTCTATTCCTTGAGAATATTTCTTCTCTTTCCTCGGCTCGTGTGGCGGGACAAATTTTTCTTGCTTCTCCTTTCAAGATATACATGTACCTGAAAAAGAACAGACATTTTAAGTCATAACATCAAGCAATGACATCAAACATTTTTTACCTTCTTGCAAGTCTTACCGCCATATTCCTTGCTCCATCCATTCTATTCCTTGAGAATATTTCTTCTCTTTCCTCGGCTCGTGTGGCGGGACAAATTTATCTTGCGTCTCATTTCAAGATATAGATGTACCTGAAAAAGAAAAGACAATTTAAGTCATAACATCAAGCAATAACATCAAACATTTTTTACCTTCTTGCAAGTCTTACCGCCATATTCCTTGCTCCATCCGTTCTATTCCTTGAGAATATTTCTTCTCTTTCCTCGGCTCGTGTGGCGGGACAAATTTTTCTTGCTTCTCCTTTCAAGATATACATGTACCTGAAAAAGAACAGACATTTTAAGTCATAACATAAAGCAATAACATCAAACATTTTTTACCTTCTTGCAAGTCTTACCGCCATATTCCTTGCTCCATCCGTTCTATTCCTTGAGAATATTTCTTCTCTTTCCTCGGCTCGTGTGGCGGGACAAATTTATCTTGCTTATCCTTTCAAGATATAGATGTACCTGAATAAGAACAGACATTTTAAGTCATAACATCAAGCAATAACATCAAACATTTTTTACCTTCTTGCAAGTCTTACCGCCATATTCCTTGCTCCATCCGTTCTATTCCTTGAGAATATTTCTTCTCTCTCCTCGGCTCGTGTGGCGGGACAAATTTTTCTTGCTTCTCCTTTCAAGATATACATGTACCTGAAAAAGAACAGACATTTTAAGTCATAACATCAAGCAATAACATCAAACATTTTTTACCTTCTTGCAAGTCTTACCGCCATATTCCTTGCTCCATCCGTTCTATTCCTTGAGAATATTTCTTCTCTTTCCTCGGCTCGTGTGGCGGGACAAATTTATCTTGCTTATCCTTTCAAGATATAGATGTACCTGAATAAGAACAGACATTTTAAGTCATAACATCAAGCAATAACATCAAACATTTTTTACCTTCTTGCAAGTCTTACCGCCATATTCCCTGCTCCATCCGTTCTATTCCTTGAGAATATTTCTTCTCTTTCCTCGGCTCGTGTGGCGGGACAAATTTATCTTGCTTCTCCTTTCAAGATATAGATGTACCTGAAAAAGAAGAGACATTTTAAGTCATAACATCAAGCAATAACATCAAACATTTTTTACTTTCTTGCAAGTCTTACCGCCATATTCCTTGCTCCATCCCTTCTATTCTTTGAGAATATTTCTTCTCGTTCCTCGGCACGTGTGGCGGGACAAATTTATCTTGCGTCTCCTTTCAAGATATAGATGTACCTGAAAAAGAAAAGACATTTTAAGTCATAACATCAAGCAATAACATCAAATATTAGCTTATTGCAAGTGGTACCGCCATATTCCTTGCTCCATCCCTTCTATTCCTTGAGAATATTTCTTCTCTTTCCTCGGCTCGTGCGGCGGGACAAATTTATCTTGCTTCTCCTTTCAAGATATAGATGTACCTGAAAAAGAACAGACATTTTAAGTCATAACATCAAGCAATAACATCAAACATTTTTTACCTTCTTGCAAGTCTTACCGCCATATTCCTTGCTCCATCCCTTCTATTCCTTGAGAATATTTCTTCTCTTTCCTCGGCTCTTGTGGCGGGACAAATTTATCTTGCGTCTCATTTCAAGATATAGATGTACCTGAAAAAAAAAGCCATTTTAAGTCATAACATCAAGCAATAACATCAAACATTTTTTACCTTCTTGCAAGTCTTACCGCCATATTCCTTGCTCCATTCGTTCTATTCCTTGAGAATATTTCTTCTCTTTCCTCGGCTCGTGTGGCGGGACAAATTTATCTTGCGTCTCATTTCAAGATATAGATGTACATGAAAAAGAACAGACATTTTAAGTCATAACTTTAAGCAATAGCATCAAACGTTTTTTACCTTCTTGCAAGTCTTACCGCCATATTCCTTGCTCCATCCGTTCTATTCCTTGAGAATATTTCTTCTCTTTCCTCGGCTCGTGTAGCGGGACAAATTAATCTTGCGTCTCATTTCAAGATATAGATGTACCTGAAAAAAAAAGACATTTTAAGTCATAACATCAAGCAATAACATCAAACATTTTTTACCTTCTTGCAAGTCTTACCGCCATATTCCTTGCTCCATCCGTTCTATTCCTTGAGAATATTTCTTCTCTTTCCTCGGCTCGTGTGGCGGGACAAATTTTTCTTGCTTCTCCTTTCAAGATATACATGTACCTGAAAAAGAACAGACATTTTAAGTCATAACATCAAGCAATGACATCAAACATTTTTTACCTTCTTGCAAGTCTTACCGCCATATTCCTTGCTCCATCCATTCTATTCCTTGAGAATATTTCTTCTCTTTCCTCGGCTCGTGTGGCGGGACAAATTTATCTTGCGTCTCATTTCAAGATATAGATGCACCTGAAAAAGAAAAGACAATTTAAGTCATAACATCAAGCAATAACATCAAACATTTTTTACCTTCTTGCAAGTCTTACCGCCATATTCCTTGCTCCATCCGTTCTATTCCTTGAGAATATTTCTTCTCTTTCCTCGGCTCGTGTGGCGGGACAAATTTTTCTTGCTTCTCCTTTCAAGATATACATGTACCTGAAAAAGAACAGACATTTTAAGTCATAACATCAAGCAATAACATCAAACATTAGCTTATTGCAAGTCTTACCGCCATATTCCTTGCTCCATCCCTTCTATTCCTTGAGAATATTTCTTCTCTTTCCTCGGCTCGTGCGGCGGGACAAATTTATCTTGCGTCTCCTTTCAAGATATAGATATACCTGAAAATGAAAAGACATTTTAAGTCATAACATCAAGCAATAACATCAAACATATTTTACCTTCTTGCAAGTCTTACCGCCATATTCCTTGCTCCATCCCTTCTATTCCTTGAGAATATTTCTTCTCTTTCCTCGGCTCTTGTGGCGGGACAAATTTATCTTGCGTCTCATTTCAAGATATAGATGTACCTGAAAAAGAAAAGACATTTTAAGTCATAACATCAAGCAATAACATCAAACATTTTTTACCTTCTTGCAAGTCTTACCGCCATATTCCTTGCTCCATTCGTTCTTTCCTTGAGAATATTTCTTCTCTTTCCTCGGCTCGTGTGGCGGGACAAATTTATCTTGCGTCTCATTTCAAGATATAGATGTACATGAAAAAGAACAGACATTTTAAGTCATAACTTTAAGCAATAGCATCAAACGTTTTTTACCTTCTTGCAAGTCTTACCGCCATATTCCTTGCTCCATCCGTTCTATTCCTTGAGAATATTTCTTCTCTTTCCTCGGCTCGTGTAGCGGGACAAATTAATCTTGCGTCTCATTTCAAGATATAGATGTACCTGAAAAAAAAAGACATTTTAAGTCATAACATCAAGCAATAACATCAAACATTTTTTACCTTCTTGCAAGTCTTACCGCCATATTCCTTGCTCCATCCGTTCTATTCCTTGAGAATATTTCTTCTCTTTCCTCGGCTCGTGTGGCGGGACAAATTTTTCTTGCTTCTCCTTTCAAGATATACATGTACCTGAAAAAGAACAGACATTTTAAGTCATAACATCAAGCAATGACATCAAACATTTTTTACCTTCTTGCAAGTCTTACCGCCATATTCCTTGCTCCATCCATTCTATTCCTTGAGAATATTTCTTCTCTTTCCTCGGCTCGTGTGGCGGGACAAATTTATCTTGCGTCTCATTTCAAGATATAGATGCACCTGAAAAAGAAAAGACAATTTAAGTCATAACATCAAGCAATAACATCAAACATTTTTTACCTTCTTGCAAGTCTTACCGCCATATTCCTTGCTCCATCCGTTCTATTCCTTGAGAATATTTCTTCTCTTTCCTCGGCTCGTGTGGCGGGACAAATTTTTCTTGCTTCTCCTTTCAAGATATACATGTACCTGAAAAAGAACAGACATTTTAAGTCATAACATCAAGCAATAACATCAAACATTAGCTTATTGCAAGTCTTACCGCCATATTCCTTGCTCCATCCCTTCTATTCCTTGAGAATATTTCTTCTCTTTCCTCGGCTCGTGCGGCGGGACAAATTTATCTTGCGTCTCCTTTCAAGATATAGATATACCTGAAAATGAAAAGACATTTTAAGTCATAACATCAAGCAATAACATCAAACATATTTTACCTTCTTGCAAGTCTTACCGCCATATTCCTTGCTCCATCCCTTCTATTCCTTGAGAATATTTCTTCTCTTTCCTCGGCTCTTGTGGCGGGACAAATTTATCTTGCGTCTCATTTCAAGATATAGATGTACCTGAAAAAGAAAAGACATTTTAAGTCATAACATCAAGCAATAACATCAAACATTTTTTACCTTCTTGCAAGTCTTACCGCCATATTCCTTGCTCCATTCGTTCTTTCCTTGAGAATATTTCTTCTCTTTCCTCGGCTCGTGTGGCGGGACAAATTTATCTTGCGTCTCATTTCAAGATATAGATGTACCTGAAAAAGAACAGACATTTTAAGTCATAACTTTAAGCAATAACATCAAACGTTTTTTACCTTCTTGCAAGTCTTACCGCCATATTCCTTGCTCCATCCGTTCTATTCCTTGAGAATATTTCTTCTCTTTCCTCGGCTCGTGTGGCGGGACAAATTAATCTTGCGTCTCATTTCAAGATATAGATGTACCTGAAAAAGAAAAGACATTTTAAGTCATAACATCAAGCAATAACATCAAACATTTTTTACCTTCTTGCAAGTCTTACCGCCATATTCCTTGCTCCATCCGTTCTATTCCTTGAGAATATTTCTTCTCTTTCCTCGGCTCGTGTGGCGGGACAAATTTTTCTTGCTTCTCCTTTCAAGATATACATGTACCTGAAAAAGAACAGACATTTTAAGTCATAACATCAAGCAATAACATCAAACATTTTTTACCTTCTTGCAAGTCTTACCGCCATATTCCTTGCTCCATCCATTCTATTCCTTGAGAATATTTCTTCTCTTTCCTCGGCTCGTGTGGCGGGACAAATTTATCTTGCGTCTCATTTCAAGATATAGATGTACCTGAAAAAGAAAAGACAATTTAAGTCATAACATCAAGCAATAACATCAAACATTTTTTACCTTCTTGCAAGTCTTACCGCCATATTCCTTGCTCCATCCGTTCTATTCCTTGAGAATATTTCTTCTCTTTCCTCGGCTCGTGTGGCGGGACAAATTTTTCTTGCTTCTCCTTTCAAGATATACATGTACCTGAAAAAGAACAGACATTTTAAGTCATAACATCAAGCAATAACATCAAACATTTTTTACCTTCTTGCAAGTCTTACCGCCATATTCCTTGCTCCATCCGTTCTATTCCTTGAGAATATTTCTTCTCTTTCCTCGGCTCGTGTGGCGGGACAAATTTATCTTGCTTATCCTTTCAAGATATAGATGTACCTGAATAAGAAAAGACATTTTAAGTCATAACATCAAGCAATAACATCAAACATTTTTTACCTTCTTGCAAGTCTTACCGCCATATTCCTTGCTCCATCCGTTCTATTCCTTGAGAATATTTCTTCTCTTTCCTCGGCTCGTGTGGCGGGACAAATTTTTCTTGCTTCTCCTTTCAAGATATACATGTACCTGAAAAAGAACAGACATTTTAAGTCATAACATCAAGCAATAACATCAAACATTAGCTTATTGCAAGTCGTACCGCCATATTCCTTGCTCCATCCCTTCTATTCCTTGAGAATATTTCTTCTCTTTCCTCGGCTCGTGCGGCGGGACAAATTTATCTTGCGTCTCCTTTCAAGATATAGATGTACCTGAAAAAGAAAAGACATTTTAAGTCATAACATCAAGCAATAACATCAAACATTTTTTACCTTCTTGCAAGTCTTACCGCCATATTCCTTGCTCCATCCCTTCTATTCCTTGAGAATATTTCTTCTCTTTCCTCGGCTCTTGTGGCGGGACAAATTTATCTTGCGTCTCATTTCAAGATATAGATGTACCTGAAAAAGAACAGACATTTTAAGTCATAACATCAAGCAATAACATCAAACGTTTTTTACCTTCTTGCAAGTCTTACCGCCATATTCCTTGCTCCATCCGTTCTATTCCTTGAGAATATTTCTTCTCTTTCCTCGGCTCGTGTGGCGGGACAAATTAATCTTGCGTCTCATTTCAAGATATAGATGTACCTGAAAAAAAAAGACATTTTAAGTCATAACATCAAGCAATAACATCAAACATTTTTTACCTTCTTTCAAGTCTTACCGCCATATTCCTTGCTCCATCCGTTCTATTCCTTGAGAATATTTCTTCTCTTTCCTCGGCTCGTGTGGCGGGACAAATTTTTCTTGCTTCTCCTTTCAAGATATACATGTACCTGAAAAAGAACAGACATTTTAAGTCATAACATCAAGCAATGACATCAAACATTTTTTACCTTCTTGCAAGTCTTACCGCCATATTCCTTGCTCCATCCATTCTATTCCTTGAGAATATTTCTTCTCTTTCCTCGGCTCGTGTGGCGGGAAAAATTTATCTTGCGTCTCATTTCAAGATATAGATGTACCTGAAAAAGAAAAGACAATTTAAGTCATAACATCAAGCAATAACATCAAACATTTTTTACCTTCTTGCAAGTCTTACCGCCATATTCCTTGCTCCATCCGTTCTATTCCTTGAGAATATTTCTTCTCTTTCCTCGGCTCGTGTGGCGGGACAAATTTTTCTTGCTTCTCCTTTCAAGATATACATGTACCTGAAAAAGAACAGACATTTTAAGTCATAACATAAAGCAATAACATCAAACATTTTTTACCTTCTTGCAAGTCTTACCGCCATATTCCTTGCTCCATCCGTTCTATTCCTTGAGAATATTTCTTCTCTTTCCTCGGCTCGTGTGGCGGGACAAATTTATCTTGCTTATCCTTTCAAGATATAGATGTACCTGAATAAGAACAGACATTTTAAGTCATAACATCAAGCAATAACATCAAACATTTTTTACCTTCTTGCAAGTCTTACCGCCATATTCCTTGCTCCATCCGTTCTATTCCTTGAGAATATTTCTTCTCTCTCCTCGGCTCGTGTGGCGGGACAAATTTTTCTTGCTTCTCCTTTCAAGATATACATGTACCTGAAAAAGAACAGACATTTTAAGTCATAACATCAAGCAATAACATCAAACATTTTTTACCTTCTTGCAAGTCTTACCGCCATATTCCTTGCTCCATCCGTTCTATTCCTTGAGAATATTTCTTCTCTTTCCTCGGCTCGTGTGGCGGGACAAATTTATCTTGCTTATCCTTTCAAGATATAGATGTACCTGAATAAGAACAGACATTTTAAGTCATAACATCAAGCAATAACATCAAACATTTTTTACCTTCTTGCAAGTCTTACCGCCATATTCCCTGCTCCATCCGTTCTATTCCTTGAGAATATTTCTTCTCTTTCCTCGGCTCGTGTGGCGGGACAAATTTATCTTGCTTCTCCTTTCAAGATATAGATGTACCTGAAAAAGAAGAGACATTTTAAGTCATAACATCAAGCAATAACATCAAACATTTTTTACTTTCTTGCAAGTCTTACCGCCATATTCCTTGCTCCATCCCTTCTATTCTTTGAGAATATTTCTTCTCGTTCCTCGGCACGTGTGGCGGGACAAATTTATCTTGCGTCTCCTTTCAAGATATAGATGTACCTGAAAAAGAAAAGACATTTTAAGTCATAACATCAAGCAATAACATCAAATATTAGCTTATTGCAAGTGGTACCGCCATATTCCTTGCTCCATCCCTTCTATTCCTTGAGAATATTTCTTCTCTTTCCTCGGCTCGTGCGGCGGGACAAATTTATCTTGCTTCTCCTTTCAAGATATAGATGTACCTGAAAAAGAACAGACATTTTAAGTCATAACATCAAGCAATAACATCAAACATTTTTTACCTTCTTGCAAGTCTTACCGCCATATTCCTTGCTCCATCCCTTCTATTCCTTGAGAATATTTCTTCTCTTTCCTCGGCTCTTGTGGCGGGACAAATTTATCTTGCGTCTCATTTCAAGATATAGATGTACCTGAAAAAAAAAGCCATTTTAAGTCATAACATCAAGCAATAACATCAAACATTTTTTACCTTCTTGCAAGTCTTACCGCCATATTCCTTGCTCCATTCGTTCTATTCCTTGAGAATATTTCTTCTCTTTCCTCGGCTCGTGTGGCGGGACAAATTTATCTTGCGTCTCATTTCAAGATATAGATGTACATGAAAAAGAACAGACATTTTAAGTCATAACTTTAAGCAATAGCATCAAACGTTTTTTACCTTCTTGCAAGTCTTACCGCCATATTCCTTGCTCCATCCGTTCTATTCCTTGAGAATATTTCTTCTCTTTCCTCGGCTCGTGTAGCGGGACAAATTAATCTTGCGTCTCATTTCAAGATATAGATGTACCTGAAAAAAAAAGACATTTTAAGTCATAACATCAAGCAATAACATCAAACATTTTTTACCTTCTTGCAAGTCTTACCGCCATATTCCTTGCTCCATCCGTTCTATTCCTTGAGAATATTTCTTCTCTTTCCTCGGCTCGTGTGGCGGGACAAATTTTTCTTGCTTCTCCTTTCAAGATATACATGTACCTGAAAAAGAACAGACATTTTAAGTCATAACATCAAGCAATGACATCAAACATTTTTTACCTTCTTGCAAGTCTTACCGCCATATTCCTTGCTCCATCCATTCTATTCCTTGAGAATATTTCTTCTCTTTCCTCGGCTCGTGTGGCGGGACAAATTTATCTTGCGTCTCATTTCAAGATATAGATGCACCTGAAAAAGAATAGACAATTTAAGTCATAACATCAAGCAATAACATCAAACATTTTTTACCTTCTTGCAAGTCTTACCGCCATATTCCTTGCTCCATCCGTTCTATTCCTTGAGAATATTTCTTCTCTTTCCTCGGCTCGTGTGGCGGGACAAATTTTTCTTGCTTCTCCTTTCAAGATATACATGTACCTGAAAAAGAACAGACATTTTAAGTCATAACATCAAGCAATAACATCAAACATTTTTTACCTTCCTGCAAGTCTTACCGCCATATTCCTTGCTCCATCCGTTCTATTCCTTGAGAATATTTCTTCTCTTTCCTCGGCTCGTGTGGCGGGACAAATTTATCTTGCTTATCCTTTCAAGATATAGATGTACCTGAATAAGAACAGACATTTTAAGTCATAACATCAAGCAATAACATCAAACAATTTTTACCTTCTTGCAAGTCTTACCGCCATATTCCTTGCTCCATCCGTTCTATTCCTTGAGAATATTTCTTCTCTTTCCTCGGCTCGTGTGGCGGGACAAATTTTTCTTGCTTCTCCTTTCAAGATATACATGTACCTGAAAAAGAACAGACATTTTAAGTCATAACATCAAGCAATAACATCAAACATTTTTTACCTTCTTGCAAGTCTTACCGCCATATTCCTTGCTCCATCCGTTCTATTCCTTGAGAATATTTCTTCTCTTTCCTCGGCTCGTGTGGCGGGACAAATTTATCTTGCTTATCCTTTCAAGATATAGATGTACCTGAATAAGAACAGACATTTTAAGTCATAACATCAAGCAATAACATCAAACATTTTTTACCTTCTTGCAAGTCTTACCGCCATATTCCCTGCTCCATCCGTTCTATTCCTTGAGAATATTTCTTTTTTTTCCTCGGCTCGTGTGGCGGGACAAATTTATCTTGCTTCTCCTTTCAAGATATAGATGTACCTGAAAAAGAAGAGACATTTTAAGTCATAACATCAAGCAATAACATCAAACATTTTTTACTTTCTTGCAAGTCTTACCGCCATATTCCTTGCTCCATCCCTTCTATTCTTTGAGAATATTTCTTCTCGTTCCTCGGCACGTGTGGCGGGACAAATTTATCTTGCGTCTCCTTTCAAGATATAGATGTACCTGAAAAAGAAAAGACATTTTAAGTCATAACATCAAGCAATAACATCAAATATTAGCTTATTGCAAGTCGTACCGCCATATTCCTTGCTCCATCCCTTCTATTCCTTGAGAATATTTCTTCTCTTTCCTCGGCTCGTGCGGCGGGACAAATTTATCTTGCGTCTCCTTTCAAGATATAGATGTACCTGAAAAAGAACAGACATTTTAAGTCATAACATCAAGCAATAACATCAAACATTTTTTACCTTCTTGCAAGTCTTACCGCCATATTCCTTGCTCCATCCCTTCTATTCCTTGAGAATATTTCTTCTCTTTCCTCGGCTCTTGTGGCGGGACAAATTTATCTTGCGTCTCATTTCAAGATATAGATGTACCTGAAAAAAAAGCCATTTTAAGTCATAACATCAAGCAATAACATCAAACATTTTTTACCTTCTTGCAAGTCTTACCGCCATATTCCTTGCTCCATTCGTTCTATTCCTTGAGAATATTTCTTCTCTTTCCTCGGCTCGTGTGGCGGGACAAATTTATCTTGCGTCTCATTTCAAGATATAGATGTACATGAAAAAGAACAGACATTTTAAGTCATAACATCAAGCAATAACATCAAACATTTTTTACCTTCTTGCAAGTCTTACCGCCATATTCCTTGCTCCATTCGTTCTATTCCTTGAGAATATTTCTTCTCTTTCCTCGGCTCGTGTGGCGGGACAAATTTATCTTGCGTCTCCTTTCAAGATATAGATGTACCTGAAAAAGAAAAGACATTTTAAGTCATAACATCAAGCAATAACATCAAACATTTTTTACCTTCTTGAAAGTCTTACCGCCATATTCCTTGCTCCATCTATTCTATTCCTTGAGAATATTTCTTCTCTTTCCTCGGCTCGTGTGGCTTGACAAATTTATCTTGCGTCTCATTTCAAGATATAGATGTACCTGAAAAAGAAAAGACAATTTAAGTCATAACATCAAGCAATAACATCAAACATTTTTTACCTTCTTGCAAGTCTTACCGCCATATTCCTTGCTCCATCCATTCTATTCCTTGAGAATATTTCTTCTCTTTCCTCGGCTCGTGTGGCGGGACAAATTTATCTTGCTTCTCCTTTCAAGATATAGATGTAACTGAAAAAGAAAAGACATTTTAAGTCATAACATCAAGCAATAACATCAAACATTTTTTACCTTCTTGCAAGTCTTATCACCATATTCCTTGCTCCATCCCTTCTATTCCTTGAGAATATTTCTTCTCTTTCCTCGGCTCGTGTGGCGGGACAAATTTATCTTGCGTCTCCTTTCAAGATATAGATGTACCTGAAAAAGAAAAGACATTTTAAGTCATAACATCAAGCAATAACATCAAACATTTTTTACTTTCTTGCAAGTCTTACCGCCATATTCCTTGCTCCATCCCTTCTATTCCTTGAGAATATTTCTTCTCTTTCCACGGCTCGTGTGGCGGGACAAATTTATCTTGCTTCTCCTTTCAAGATATAGATGTACCTGAAAAAGAACAGACATTTTAAGTCATAACATCAAGCAACAACATCAAACATTTTTTACCTTCTTGCAAGTCTTACCGCCATATTCCTTGCTCCATCCCTTCTATTCTTTGAGAATATTTCTTCTCTTTCCTCGGCTTGTGTGGCGGGACAAATTAATCTTGCGTCTCCTTTCAAGATATAGATGTACCTGAAAAAGAACAGACATTTTAAGTCATAACATCAAGCAATAACATCAAACATTTTTTACCTTTTTGCAAGTCTTACCGCCATATTCCTTGCTCCATCCCTTCTATTCTTTGAGAATATTTCTACTCTTTCCTCGGCTCGTGTGGCGGGACAAATTTATCTTGCGTCTCCTTTCAAGATATAGATGTACCTGAAAAAGAACAGACATTTTAAGTCATAAAATCAAGCAATAACATCAAACATTTTTTACCTTCTTGCAAGTCTTACCGCCATATTCCTTGTTCCATCAATTCTATTCTTTGAGAATATTTTTTATCATTCCTCGGCTTGTGTGGCGGGACAAATTTATCTGGCTTCTCCTTTCAAGATATAGATGTACCTGAAAAAGGAAAAACATTTTAAGTCATAATATCAAGCAATAACATCAAACATTTTTTACCTTCTTGCAAGTCTTACCGCCATATTCCTTGCTCCATCCCATCTATTCCTTGAGAATATGTCTTCTCTTTCCTCAGCTCGTGTGGCGGGACAAATTTATCTTGCTTCTCCTTTCAAGATATAGATGTACCTGAAAAAGAACAGACTTTTTAAGTCATAACATCAAGCAATATCATCAAACATTTTTTACCTTCTTGCAAGTCTTACCGCCATATTCCTTGCTCTATCCCTTCTATTCTTTGAGAATATTTCTTCTCTTTCCTCGGCTCGTTTGGCGGGACAAATTTATCTTGCGTCTCATTTCAAGATATAGATGTACCTGAAAAAGAAAAGACATTTTAAGTCATAACATCAAGCAATAACATCAAACATTTTTTACCTTCTTGAAAGTCTTACCGCAATATTCCTTGCTCCATCCCTTCTTTTCTTTGAGAATATTTCTTCTCTTTCCTCGGCTCGTGTGGCGGGACAAATTTATCTTGCGTCTCATTTCAAGATATAGATGTACCTGAAAAAGAAAAGACATTTTAAGTCATAACATCAAGCAATAACATCAAACATTTTTTACCTTCTTGCAAGTCTTACCGCCATATTCCTTGCTCCATTCGTTCTATTCCTTGAGAATATTTCTTCTCTTTCCTCGGCTCGTGTGGCGGGACAAATTTATCTTGCGTCTCATTTCAAGATATAGATGTACCTGAAAAAGAAAAGACAATTTAAGTCATAACATCAAGCAATAACATCAAACATTTTTTACCTTCTTGCAAGTCTTACCGCCATATTCCTTGCTCCATCCCATCTATTCCTTGAGAATATGTCTTCTCTTTCCTCAGCTCGTGTGGCGGGACAAATTTATCTTGCTTCTCCTTTCAAGATATAGATGTACCTGAAAAAGAACAGACTTTTTAAGTCATAACATCAAGCAATATCATCAAACATTTTTTACCTTCTTGCAAGTCTTACCGCCATATTTCTTGCTCCATCCGTTCTATTCCTTGAGAATATCTCTTCTCTTTCCTCAACTCGTGTGGCGGGACAAATTTATCTTGCGTCTCCTTTCAAGATATAGATGTACCTGAAAAAGAAAAGACATTTTAAGTCATAACATCAAGCAATAACATCAAACATTTTTTACCTTCTTGCAAGTCTTACCGCCATATTCCTTTCTCCATCCCTTCTATTCCTGGAGAATATTTCTTCTCTTTCCTCGGCTCGTGTGGCGGGACAAATTTATCTTGCGTCTCCTTTCAAGATATAGATGTACCTGAAAAAGAACAAACATTTTAAGTCATAACATCAAGCAATATAATCAAACATTTTTTACTTTCTTGCAAGTCTTACCGCCATATTCCTTGCTCCATCCCTTCTATTCTTTGAGAATATTTCTTCTCTTTCCTCGGCTCGTTTGGCGGGACAAATTTATCTTGCGTCTCCTTTCAAGATATAGATGTACCTGAAAAAGAAAAGACATTTTAAGTCATAACATCAAGCAATAACATCAAACATTTTTTACCTTCTTGAAAGTCTTACCGCAATATTCCTTGCTCCATCCCTTCTTTTCTTTGAGAATATTTCTTCTCTTTCCTCGGCTCGTGTGGCGGGACAAATTTATCTTTCGTCTCATTTCAAGATATAGATGTACCTGAAAAAGAAAAGACATTTTAAGTCATAACATCAAGCAATAACATCAAACATTTTTTACCTTCTTGCAAGTCTTACCGCCATATTCCTTGCTCCATTCGTTCTATTCCTTGAGAATATTTCTTCTCTTTCCTCGGCTCGTGTGGCGGGACAAATTTATCTTGCGTCTCATTTCAAGATATAGATGTACCTGAAAAAGAAAAGACAATTTAAGTCATAACATCAAGCAATAACATCAAACATTTTTTACCTTCTTGCAAGTCTTACCGCCATATTCCTTGCTCCATCCATTCTATTCCTTGAGAATATTTCTTCTCTTTCCTCGGCTCGTGTGGCGGGACAAATTTATCTTGCTTCTCCTTTCAAGATATAGATGTACCTGAAAAAGAACAGACATTTTAAGTCATAACATCAAGCAATAACATCAAACATTATTTACCTTCTTGCAAGTCTTACCGCCATATTCCTTGCTCCATCCCTTCTATTCCTTGAGAATATTTCTTCTCTTTCCTCGGCTCGTGTTGCGGGACAAATTTATCTTGCGTCTCCTTTCAAGATATAGATGTACCTGAAAAAGAAAAGACATTTTTAGTCATAACATCAAGCAATAACATCAAACATTTTTTACCTTCTTGCAAGTCTTATCACCATATTCCTTGCTCCATCCCTTCTATTCCTTGAGAATATTTCTTCTCTTTCCTCGGCTCGTGTGGCGGGAGAAATTTATCTTGCGTCCCCTTTCAAGATATAGATGTACCTGAAAAAGAAAAGACATTTTAAGTCATAACATCAAGCAATAACATCAAACATTTTTTACTTTCTTGCAAGTCTTACCGCCATATTCCTTGCTCCATCCCTTCTATTCCTTGAGAATATTTCTTCTCTTTCATCGGCTCGTGTGGCGGGACAAATTTATCTTGCTTCTCCTTTCAAGATATAGATGTACCTGAAAAAGAACAGACATTTTAAGTCATAACATCAAGCAATATCATCAAACATTTTTTACCTTCTTGCAAGTCTTACCGCCATATTCCTTGCTCCATCCCTTCTATTCTTTGAGAATATTTCTTCTCTTTCCTCGGCTCGTGTGGCGGGACAAATATATCTTGCGTCTCCTTTCAAGATATAGATGTACCTGAAAAAGAACAGACATTTTAAGTCATAACATCAAGCAATAACATCAAACATTTTTTACCTTCTTGCAAGTCTTACCGCCATATTCCTTGCTCCATCCCTTCTACTCTTTGAGAATATTTCTTCTCTTTCCTCGGCTCGTGTGGGGGGACAAATTTATCTTGCTTCTCCTTTCAAGATATAGATGTACCTGAAAAAGAAAAAACATTTTAAGTCATAACATCAAGAAATAACATCAAACATTTTTTACCTTCTTGCAAGTCTTACCGCCATATTCCTTGCTCCATCCCTTCTATTCCTTGAGAATATTTCTTCTCTTTCCTCGGCTAGTGTGGCGGGACAAATTTATCTTGCATCTCCTTTCAAGATATAGATGTATCTGAAAAAGAAAAGACATTTTACGTCATAACATCAAGAAATAACATCAAACATTTTTTACCTTTTTGCAAGTCTTACCGCCATATTCATTGCTCCATCCCTTCTATTCTTTGAGAATATTTCTTCTCTTTCCTCGGCTCGTGTGGCGGGACAAATTTATCTTGCGTCTCCTTTCAAGATATAGATGTACCTGAAAAAGAAAAGACATTTTAAGTCATAACATCAAGCAATAACATCAAACATTTTTTACCTTCTTGCAAGTCTTACCGCCATATTCCTTGCTCCATCCGTTCTATTCCTTGAGAATATTTCTTCTCTTTCCTCGGCTCTTGTGGCGGGACAAATTTATCTTGCTTCTCCTTTCAAGATATAGATGTACCTGAAAAAGAACAGACATTTTAAGTCATAACATCAAGCAATATAATCAAACATTTTTTACTTTCTTGCAAGTCTTACCGCCATATTCCTTGCTCCATCCCTTCTATTCTTTGAGAATATTTCTTCTCTTTCCTCGGCTCGTTTGGCGGGACAAATTTATCTTGCGTCTCCTTTCAAGATATAGATGTACCTGAAAAAGAAAAGACATTTTAAGTCATAACATCAAGCAATAACATCAAACATTTTTTACCTTCTTGAAAGTCTTACCGCAATATTCCTTGCTCCATCCCTTCTTTTCTTTGAGAATATTTCTTCTCTTTCCTCGGCTCGTGTGGCGGGACAAATTTATCTTGCGTCTCATTTCAAGATATAGATGTACCTGAAAAAGAAAAGACATTTTAAGTCATAACATCAAGCAATAACATCAAACATTTTTTACCTTCTTGCAAGTCTTACCGCCATATTCCTTGCTCCATTCGTTCTATTCCTTGAGAATATTTCTTCTCTTTCCTCGGCTCGTTTGGCGGGACAAATTTATCTTGCGTCTCATTTCAAGATATAGATGTACCTGAAAAAGAAAAGACAATTTAAGTCATAACATCAAGCAATAACATCAAACATTTTTTACCTTCTTGCAAGTCTTACCGCCATATTCCTTGCTCCATCCATTCTATTCCTTGAGAATATTTCTTCTCTTTCCTCGGCTCGTGTGGCGGGACAAATTTATCTTGCTTCTCCTTTCAAGATATAGATGTACCTGAAAAAGAACAGACATTTTAAGTCATAACATCAAGCAATAACATCAAACATTATTTGCCTTCTTGCAAGACTTACCGCCATATTCCTTGCTCCATCCCTTCTATTCCTTGAGAATATTTCTTCTCTTTCCTCGGCTCGTGTTGCGGGACAAATTTATCTTGCGTCTCCTTTCAAGATATAGATGTACCTGAAAAAGAAAAGACATTTTAAGTCATAACATCAAGCAATAACATCAAACATTTTTTACCTTCTTGCAAGTCTTACCGCCATATTCCTTTCTCCATCCCTTCTATTCCTGGAGAATATTTCTTCTCTTTCCTCGGCTCGTGTGGCGGGACAAATTTATCTTGCGTCTCCTTTCAAGATATAGATGTACCTGAAAAAGAACAAACATTTTAAGTCATAACATCAAGCAATATAATCAAACATTTTTTACTTTCTTGCAAGTCTTACCGCCATATTCCTTGCTCCATCCCTTCTATTCTTTGAGAATATTTCTTCTCTTTCCTCGGCTCGTTTGGCGGGACAAATTTATCTTGCGTCTCCTTTCAAGATATAGATGTACCTGAAAAAGAAAAGACATTTTAAGTCATAACATCAAGCAATAACATCAAACATTTTTTACCTTCTTGAAAGTCTTACCGCAATATTCCTTGCTCCATCCCTTCTTTTCTTTGAGAATATTTCTTCTCTTTCCTCGGCTCGTGTGGCGGGACAAATTTATCTTGCGTCTCATTTCAAGATATAGATGTACCTGAAAAAGAAAAGACATTTTAAGTCATAACATCAAGCAATAACATCAAACATTTTTTACCTTCTTGCAAGTCTTACCGCCATATTCCTTGCTCCATTCGTTCTATTCCTTGAGAATATTTCTTCTCTTTCCTCGGCTCGTGTGGCGGGACAAATTTATCTTGCGTCTCATTTCAAGATATAGATGTACCTGAAAAAGAAAAGACAATTTAAGTCATAACATCAAGCAATAACATCAAACATTTTTTACCTTCTTGCAAGTCTTACCGCCATATTCCTTGCTCCATCCATTCTATTCCTTGAGAATATTTCTTCTCTTTCCTCGGCTCGTGTGGCGGGACAAATTTATCTTGCTTCTCCTTTCAAGATATAGATGTACCTGAAAAAGAACAGACATTTTAAGTCATAACATCAAGCAATAACATCAAACATTATTTACCTTCTTGCAAGTCTTACCGCCATATTCCTTGCTCCATCCCTTCTATTCCTTGAGAATATTTCTTCTCTTTCCTCGGCTCGTGTTGCGGGACAAATTTATCTTGCGTCTCCTTTCAAGATATAGATGTTCCTGAAAAAGAAAAGACATTTTTAGTCATAACATCAAGCAATAACATCAAACATTTTTTACCTTCTTGCAAGTCTTATCACCATATTCCTTGCTCCATCCCTTCTATTCCTTGAGAATATTTCTTCTCTTTCCTCGGCTCGTGTGGCGGGAGAAATTTATCTTGCGTCCCCTTTCAAGATATAGATGTACCTGAAAAAGAAAAGACATTTTAAGTCATAACATCAAGCAATAACATCAAACATTTTTTACTTTCTTGCAAGTCTTACCGCCATATTCCTTGCTCCATCCCTTCTATTCCTTGAGAATATTTCTTCTCTTTCATCGGCTCGTGTGGCGGGACAAATTTATCTTGCTTCTCCTTTCAAGATATAGATGTACCTGAAAAAGAACAGACATTTTAAGTCATAACATCAAGCAATATCATCAAACATTTTTTACCTTCTTGCAAGTCTTACCGCCATATTCCTTGCTCCATCCCTTCTATTCTTTGAGAATATTTCTTCTCTTTCCTCGGCTCGTGTGGCGGGACAAATATATCTTGCGTCTCCTTTCAAGATATAGATGTACCTGAAAAAGAACAGACATTTTAAGTCATAACATCAAGCAATAACATCAAACATTTTTTACCTTCTTGCAAGTCTTACCGCCATATTCCTTGCTCCATCCCTTCTACTCTTTGAGAATATTTCTTCTCTTTCCTCGGCTCGTGTGGGGGGACAAATTTATCTTGCTTCTCCTTTCAAGATAAAGATGTACCTGAAAAAGAAAAAACATTTTAAGTCATAACATCAAGAAATAACATCAAACATTTTTTACCTTCTTGCAAGTCTTACCGCCATATTCCTTGCTCCATCCCTTCTATTCCTTGAGAATATTTCTTCTCTTTCCTCGGCTAGTGTGGCGGGACAAATTTATCTTGCATCTCCTTTCAAGATATAGATGTATCTGAAAAAGAAAAGACATTTTACGTCATAACATCAAGAAATAACATCAAACATTTTTTTACCTTTTTGCAAGTCTTACCGCCATATTCATTGCTCCATCCCTTCTATTCTTTGAGAATATTTCTTCTCTTTCCTCGGCTCGTGTGGCGGGACAAATTTATCTTGCGTCTCCTTTCAAGATATAGATGTACCTGAAAAAGAAAAGACATTTTAAGTCATAACATCAAGCAATAACATCAAACATTTTTTACCTTCTTGCAAGTCTTACCGCCATATTCCTTGCTCCATCCGTTCTATTCCTTGAGAATATTTCTTCTCTTTCCTCGGCTCTTGTGGCGGGACAAATTTATCTTGCTTCTCCTTTCAAGATATAGATGTACCTGAAAAAGAACAGACATTTTAAGTCATAACATCAAGCAATATAATCAAACATTTTTTACTTTCTTGCAAGTCTTACCGCCATATTCCTTGCTCCATCCCTTCTATTCTTTGAGAATATTTCTTCTCTTTCCTCGGCTCGTTTGGCGGGACAAATTTATCTTGCGTCTCCTTTCAAGATATAGATGTACCTGAAAAAGAAAAGACATTTTAAGTCATAACATCAAGCAATAACATCAAACATTTTTTACCTTCTTGAAAGTCTTACCGCAATATTCCTTGCTCCATCCCTTCTTTTCTTTGAGAATATTTCTTCTCTTTCCTCGGCTCGTGTGGCGGGACAAATTTATCTTGCGTCTCATTTCAAGATATAGATGTACCTGAAAAAGAAAAGACATTTTAAGTCATAACATCAAGCAATAACATCAAACATTTTTTACCTTCTTGCAAGTCTTACCGCCATATTCCTTGCTCCATTCGTTCTATTCCTTGAGAATATTTCTTCTCTTTCCTCGGCTCGTGTGGCGGGACAAATTTATCTTGCGTCTCATTTCAAGATATAGATGTACCTGAAAAAGAAAAGACAATTTAAGTCATAACATCAAGCAATAACATCAAACATTTTTTACCTTCTTGCAAGTCTTACCGCCATATTCCTTGCTCCATCCATTCTATTCCTTGAGAATATTTCTTCTCTTTCCTCGGCTCGTGTGGCGGGACAAATTTATCTTGCTTCTCCTTTCAAGATATAGATGTACCTGAAAAAGAACAGACATTTTAAGTCATAACATCAAGCAATAACATCAAACATTATTTGCCTTCTTGCAAGACTTACCGCCATATTCCTTGCTCCATCCCTTCTATTCCTTGAGAATATTTCTTCTCTTTCCTCGGCTCGTGTTGCGGGACAAATTTATCTTGCGTCTCCTTTCAAGATATAGATGTACCTGAAAAAGAAAAGACATTTTTAGTCATAACATCAAGCAATAACATCAAACATTTTTTACCTTCTTGCAAGTCTTATCACCATATTCCTTGCTCCATCCCTTCTATTCCTTGAGAATATTTCTTCTCTTTCCTCGGCTCGTGTGGCGGGAGAAATTTATCTTGCGTCCCCTTTCAAGATATAGATGTACCTGAAAAAGAAAAGACATTTTAAGTCATAACATCAAGCAATAACATCAAACATTTTTTACTTTCTTGCAAGTCTTACCGCCATATTCCTTGCTCCATCCCTTCTATTCCTTGAGAATATTTCTTCTCTTTCCTCGGCTCGTGTGGCGGGACAAATTTATCTTGCTTCTCCTTTCAAGATATAGATGTACCTGAAAAAGAACAGACATTTTAAGTCATAACATCAAGCAATATCATCAAACATTTTTTACCTTCTTGCAAGTCTTACCGCCATATTCCTTGCTCCATCCCTTCTATTCTTTGAGAATATTTCTTCTCTTTCCTCGGCTCGTGTGGCGGGACAAATATATCTTGCGTCTCCTTTCAAGATATAGATGTACCTGAAAAAGAACAGACATTTTAAGTCATAACATCAAGCAATAACATCAAACATTTTTTACCTTCTTGCAAGTCTTACCGCCATATTCCTTGCTCCATCCCTTCTACTCTTTGAGAATATTTCTTCTCTTTCCTCGGCTCGTGTGGGGGGACAAATTTATCTTGCTTCTCCTTTCAAGATATAGATGTACCTGAAAAAGAAAAAACATTTTAAGTCATAACATCAAGAAATAACATCAAACATTTTTTACCTTCTTGCAAGTCTTACCGCCATATTCCTTGCTCCATCCCTTCTATTCCTTGAGAATATTTCTTCTCTTTCCTCGGCTAGTGTGGCGGGACAAATTTATCTTGCATCTCCTTTCAAGATATAGATGTATCTGAAAAAGAAAAGACATTTTACGTCATAACATCAAGAAATAACATCAAACATTTTTTACCTTTTTGCAAGTCTTACCGCCATATTCATTGCTCCATCCCTTCTATTCTTTGAGAATATTTCTTCTCTTTCCTCGGCTCGTGTGGCGGGACAAATTTATCTTGCGTCTCCTTTCAAGATATAGATGTACCTGAAAAAGAAAAGACATTTTAAGTCATAACATCAAGCAATAACATCAAACATTTTTTACCTTCTTGCAAGTCTTACCGCCATATTCCTTGCTCCATCCGTTCTATTCCTTGAGAATATTTCTTCTCTTTCCTCGGCTCTTGTGGCGGGACAAATTTATCTTGCTTCTCCTTTCAAGATATAGATGTACCTGAAAAAGTACAGACATTTTAAGTTATAACATCAAGCAATAACATCAAACATTTTTTACCTTCTTGCAAGTCTTACCGCAATATTCCTTGATCCATCCGTTCTATTCCTTGAGAATATTTGTTCTCTTTCCTCGGCTCGTTTGGCGGGAAAAATTTATCTTGCGTCTCATTTCAAGATATAGATGTACCTGAAAAAGAAAAGACATTTTAAGTCATAACATCAAGCAATAACATCAAACATTTTTTACCTTCTTGCAAGTCTTACCGCCATATTTCTTGCTCCATGCGTTCTATTCCTTGAGAATATTTCTTCTCTTTCCTCGGCTCGTGTGGCGGGACAAATTTATCTTGCGTCTCCTTTCAAGATATAGATGTACCTGAAAAAGAAAAGACATTTTAAGTCATAACATCAAGCAATAACATCAAACATTTTTTACCTTCTTGCAAGTCTTACCGCCATATTCCTTTCTCCATCCCTTCTATTCCTTGAGAATATTTCTTCTCTTTCCTCGGCTCGTGTGGCGGGACAAATTTATCTTGCGTCTCCTTTCAAGATATAGATGTACCTGAAAAAGAACAAACATTTTAAGTCATAAAATCAAGCAATATCATCAAACATTTTTTACTTTCTTGCAAGTCTTACCGCCATATTCCTTGCTCCATCCCTTCTATTCTTTGAGAATATTTCTTCTCTTTCCTCGGCTCGTTTGGCGGGACAAATTTATCTTGCGTCTCCTTTCAAGATATAGAGGTACCTGAAAAAGAAAAGACATTTTAAGTCATAACATCAAGCAATAACATCAAACATTTTTTACCTTCTTGCAAGTCTTACCGCCATATTCCTTGCTCCATCCCTTCTTTTCTTTGAGAATATTTCTTCTCTTTCCTCGGCTCGTATGGAGGGACAAATTTATCTTGCGTCTCATTTCAAGATATAGATGTACCTGAAAAAGAAAAGACATTTTAAGTCATAACATCAAGCAATAACATCAAACATTTTTTACCTTCTTGCAAGTCTTACCGCCATATTCCTTGCTCCATCCCTTCTATTCTTTGAGAATATTTCTTCTCTTTCCTCGGCTCGTGTGGCGGGACAAATATATCTTGCGTCTCCTTTCAAGATATAGATGTACCTAAAAAAGAACAGACATTTTAAGTCATAACATCAAGCAATAACATCAAACATTTTTTACCTTCTTGCAAGTCTTACCGCCATATTCCTTGCTCCATCCCTTCTACTCTTTGAGAATATTTCTTCTCTTTCCTCGGCTCGTGTGGGGGGACAAATTTATCTTGCTTCTCCTTTCAAGATATAGATGTACCTGAAAAAGAAAAAACATTTTAAGTCATAACATCAAGAAATAACATCAAACATTTTTTACCTTCTTGCAAGTCTTACCGCCATATTCCTTGCTCCATCCCTTCTATTCCTTGAGAATATTTCTTCTCTTTCCTCGGCTAGTGTGGCGGGACAAATTTATCTTGCATCTCCTTTCAAGATATAGATGTATCTGAAAAAGAAAAGACATTTTACGTCATAACATCAAGAAATAACATCAAACATTTTTTACCTTTTTGCAAGTCTTACCGCCATATTCATTGCTCCATCCCTTCTATTCTTTGAGAATATTTCTTCTCTTTCCTCGGCTCGTGTGGCGGGACAAATTTATCTTGCGTCTCCTTTCAAGATATAGATGTACCTGAAAAAGAAAAGACATTTTAAGTCATAACATCAAGCAATAACATCAAACATTTTTACCTTCTTGCAAGTCTTACCGCCATATTCCTTGCTCCATCCGTTCTATTCCTTGAGAATATTTCTTCTCTTTCCTCGGCTCTTGTGGCGGGACAAATTTATCTTGCTTCTCCTTTCAAGATATAGATGTACCTGAAAAAGAACAGACATTTTAAGTCATAACATCAAGCAATATAATCAAACATTTTTTACTTTCTTGCAAGTCTTACCGCCATATTCCTTGCTCCATCCCTTCTATTCTTTGAGAATATTTCTTCTCTTTCCTCGGCTCGTTTGGCGGGACAAATTTATCTTGCGTCTCCTTTCAAGATATAGATGTACCTGAAAAAGAAAAGACATTTTAAGTCATAACATCAAGCAATAACATCAAACATTTTTTACCTTCTTGAAAGTCTTACCGCAATATTCCTTGCTCCATCCCTTCTTTTCTTTGAGAATATTTCTTCTCTTTCCTCGGCTCGTGTGGCGGGACAAATTTATCTTGCGTCTCATTTCAAGATATAGATGTACCTGAAAAAGAAAAGACATTTTAAGTCATAACATCAAGCAATAACATCAAACATTTTTTACCTTCTTGCAAGTCTTACCGCCATATTCCTTGCTCCATTCGTTCTATTCCTTGAGAATATTTCTTCTCTTTCCTCGGCTCGTGTGGCGGGACAAATTTATCTTGCGTCTCATTTCAAGATATAGATGTACCTGAAAAAGAAAAGACAATTTAAGTCATAACATCAAGCAATAACATCAAACATTTTTTACCTTCTTGCAAGTCTTACCGCCATATTCCTTGCTCCATCCATTCTATTCCTTGAGAATATTTCTTCTCTTTCCTCGGCTCGTGTGGCGGGACAAATTTATCTTGCTTCTCCTTTCAAGATATAGATGTACCTGAAAAAGAACAGACATTTTAAGTCATAACATCAAGCAATAACATCAAACATTATTTGCCTTCTTGCAAGACTTACCGCCATATTCCTTGCTCCATCCCTTCTATTCCTTGAGAATATTTCTTCTCTTTCCTCGGCTCGTGTTGCGGGACAAATTTATCTTGCGTCTCCTTTCAAGATATAGATGTACCTGAAAAAGAAAAGACATTTTAAGTCATAACATCAAGCAATAACATCAAACATTTTTTACCTTCTTGCAAGTCTTACCGCCATATTCCTTTCTCCATCCCTTCTATTCCTGGAGAATATTTCTTCTCTTTCCTCGGCTCGTGTGGCGGGACAAATTTATCTTGCGTCTCCTTTCAAGATATAGATGTACCTGAAAAAGAACAAACATTTTAAGTCATAACATCAAGCAATATAATCAAACATTTTTTACTTTCTTGCAAGTCTTACCGCCATATTCCTTGCTCCATCCCTTCTATTCTTTGAGAATATTTCTTCTCTTTCCTCGGCTCGTTTGGCGGGACAAATTTATCTTGCGTCTCCTTTCAAGATATAGATGTACCTGAAAAAGAAAAGACATTTTAAGTCATAACATCAAGCAATAACATCAAACATTTTTTACCTTCTTGAAAGTCTTACCGCAATATTCCTTGCTCCATCCCTTCTTTTCTTTGAGAATATTTCTTCTCTTTCCTCGGCTCGTGTGGCGGGACAAATTTATCTTGCGTCTCATTTGAAGATATAGATGTACCTGAAAAAGAAAAGACATTTTAAGTCATAACATCAAGCAATAACATCAAACATTTTTTACCTTCTTGCAAGTCTTACCGCCATATTCCTTGCTCCATTCGTTCTATTCCTTGAGAATATTTCTTCTCTTTCCTCGGCTCGTGTGGCGGGACAAATTTATCTTGCGTCTCATTTCAAGATATAGATGTACCTGAAAAAGAAAAGACAATTTAAGTCATAACATCAAGCAATAACATCAAACATTTTTTACCTTCTTGCAAGTCTTACCGCCATATTCCTTGCTCCATCCATTCTATTCCTTGAGAATATTTCTTCTCTTTCCTCGGCTCGTGTGGCGGGACAAATTTATCTTGCTTCTCCTTTCAAGATATAGATGTACCTGAAAAAGAACAGACATTTTAAGTCATAACATCAAGCAATAACATCAAACATTATTTACCTTCTTGCAAGTCTTACCGCCATATTCCTTGCTCCATCCCTTCTATTCCTTGAGAATATTTCTTCTCTTTCCTCGGCTCGTGTTGCGGGACAAATTTATCTTGCGTCTCCTTTCAAGATATAGATGTACCTGAAAAAGAAAAGACATTTTTAGTCATAACATCAAGCAATAACATCAAACATTTTTTACCTTCTTGCAAGTCTTATCACCATATTCCTTGCTCCATCCCTTCTATTCCTTGAGAATATTTCTTCTCTTTCCTCGGCTCGTGTGGCGGGAGAAATTTATCTTGCGTCCCCTTTCAAGATATAGATGTACCTGAAAAAGAAAAGACATTTTAAGTCATAACATCAAGCAATAACATCAAACATTTTTTACTTTCTTGCAAGTCTTACCGCCATATTCCTTGCTCCATCCCTTCTATTCCTTGAGAATATTTCTTCTCTTTCATCGGCTCGTGTGGCGGGACAAATTTATCTTGCTTCTCCTTTCAAGATATAGATGTACCTGAAAAAGAACAGACATTTTAAGTCATAACATCAAGCAATATCATCAAACATTTTTTACCTTCTTGCAAGTCTTACCGCCATATTCCTTGCTCCATCCCTTCTATTCTTTGAGAATATTTCTTCTCTTTCCTCGGCTCGTGTGGCGGGACAAATATATCTTGCGTCTCCTTTCAAGATATAGATGTACCTGAAAAAGAACAGACATTTTAAGTCATAACATCAAGCAATAACATCAAACATTTTTTACCTTCTTGCAAGTCTTACCGCCATATTCCTTGCTCCATCCCTTCTACTCTTTGAGAATATTTCTTCTCTTTCCTCGGCTCGTGTGGGGGGACAAATTTATCTTGCTTCTCCTTTCAAGATATAGATGTACCTGAAAAAGAAAAAACATTTTAAGTCATAACATCAAGAAATAACATCAAACATTTTTTACCTTCTTGCAAGTCTTACCGCCATATTCCTTGCTCCATCCCTTCTATTCCTTGAGAATATTTCTTCTCTTTCCTCGGCTAGTGTGGCGGGACAAATTTATCTTGCATCTCCTTTCAAGATATAGATGTATCTGAAAAAGAAAAGACATTTTACGTCATAACATCAAGAAATAACATCAAACATTTTTTACCTTTTTGCAAGTCTTACCGCCATATTCATTGCTCCATCCCTTCTATTCTTTGAGAATATTTCTTCTCTTTCCTCGGCTCGTGTGGCGGGACAAATTTATCTTGCGTCTCCTTTCAAGATATAGATGTACCTGAAAAAGAAAAGACATTTTAAGTCATAACATCAAGCAATAACATCAAACATTTTTTACCTTCTTGCAAGTCTTACCGCCATATTCCTTGCTCCATCCGTTCTATTCCTTGAGAATATTTCTTCTCTTTCCTCGGCTCTTGTGGCGGGACAAATTTATCTTGCTTCTCCTTTCAAGATATAGATGTACCTGAAAAAGAACAGACATTTTAAGTCATAACATCAAGCAATATAATCAAACATTTTTTACTTTCTTGCAAGTCTTACCGCCATATTCCTTGCTCCATCCCTTCTATTCTTTGAGAATATTTCTTCTCTTTCCTCGGCTCGTTTGGCGGGACAAATTTATCTTGCGTCTCCTTTCAAGATATAGATGTACCTGAAAAAGAAAAGACATTTTAAGTCATAACATCAAGCAATAACATCAAACATTTTTTACCTTCTTGAAAGTCTTACCGCAATATTCCTTGCTCCATCCCTTCTTTTCTTTGAGAATATTTCTTCTCTTTCCTCGGCTCGTGTGGCGGGACAAATTTATCTTGCGTCTCATTTCAAGATATAGATGTACCTGAAAAAGAAAAGACATTTTAAGTCATAACATCAAGCAATAACATCAAACATTTTTTACCTTCTTGCAAGTCTTACCGCCATATTCCTTGCTCCATTCGTTCTATTCCTTGAGAATATTTCTTCTCTTTCCTCGGCTCGTGTGGCGGGACAAATTTATCTTGCGTCTCATTTCAAGATATAGATGTACCTGAAAAAGAAAAGACAATTTAAGTCATAACATCAAGCAATAACATCAAACATTTTTTACCTTCTTGCAAGTCTTACCGCCATATTCCTTGCTCCATCCATTCTATTCCTTGAGAATATTTCTTCTCTTTCCTCGGCTCGTGTGGCGGGACAAATTTATCTTGCTTCTCCTTTCAAGATATAGATGTACCTGAAAAAGAACAGACATTTTAAGTCATAACATCAAGCAATAACATCAAACATTATTTGCCTTCTTGCAAGACTTACCGCCATATTCCTTGCTCCATCCCTTCTATTCCTTGAGAATATTTCTTCTCTTTCCTCGGCTCGTGTTGCGGGACAAATTTATCTTGCGTCTCCTTTCAAGATATAGATGTACCTGAAAAAGAAAAGACATTTTTAGTCATAACATCAAGCAATAACATCAAACATTTTTTACCTTCTTGCAAGTCTTATCACCATATTCCTTGCTCCATCCCTTCTATTCCTTGAGAATATTTCTTCTCTTTCCTCGGCTCGTGTGGCGGGAGAAATTTATCTTGCGTCCCCTTTCAAGATATAGATGTACCTGAAAAAGAAAAGACATTTTAAGTCATAACATCAAGCAATAACATCAAACATTTTTTACTTTCTTGCAAGTCTTACCGCCATATTCCTTGCTCCATCCCTTCTATTCCTTGAGAATATTTCTTCTCTTTCCTCGGCTCGTGTGGCGGGACAAATTTATCTTGCTTCTCCTTTCAAGATATAGATGTACCTGAAAAAGAACAGACATTTTAAGTCATAACATCAAGCAATATCATCAAACATTTTTTACCTTCTTGCAAGTCTTACCGCCATATTCCTTGCTCCATCCCTTCTATTCTTTGAGAATATTTCTTCTCTTTCCTCGGCTCGTGTGGCGGGACAAATATATCTTGCGTCTCCTTTCAAGATATAGATGTACCTGAAAAAGAACAGACATTTTAAGTCATAACATCAAGCAATAACATCAAACATTTTTTACCTTCTTGCAAGTCTTACCGCCATATTCCTTGCTCCATCCCTTCTACTCTTTGAGAATATTTCTTCTCTTTCCTCGGCTCGTGTGGGGGGACAAATTTATCTTGCTTCTCCTTTCAAGATATAGATGTACCTGAAAAAGAAAAAACATTTTAAGTCATAACATCAAGAAATAACATCAAACATTTTTTACCTTCTTGCAAGTCTTACCGCCATATTCCTTGCTCCATCCCTTCTATTCCTTGAGAATATTTCTTCTCTTTCCTCGGCTAGTGTGGCGGGACAAATTTATCTTGCATCTCCTTTCAAGATATAGATGTATCTGAAAAAGAAAAGACATTTTACGTCATAACATCAAGAAATAACATCAAACATTTTTTACCTTTTTGCAAGTCTTACCGCCATATTCATTGCTCCATCCCTTCTATTCTTTGAGAATATTTCTTCTCTTTCCTCGGCTCGTGTGGCGGGACAAATTTATCTTGCGTCTCCTTTCAAGATATAGATGTACCTGAAAAAGAAAAGACATTTTAAGTCATAACATCAAGCAATATCATCAAACATTTTTTACCTTCTTGAAAGTCTTACCGCAATATTCCTTGCTCCATCCCTTCTTTTCTTTGAGAATATTTCTTCTCTTTCCTCGGCTCGTGTGGCGGGACAAATTTATCTTGCTTCTCCTTTCAAGATATAGATGTACCTGAAAAAGAAAAAACATTTTAAGTCATAACATCAAGAAATAACATCAAACATTTTTTACCTTCTTGCAAGTCTTACCGCCATATTCCTTGCTCCATCCCTTCTATTCCTTGAGAATATTTCTTCTCTTTCCTCGGCTAGTGTGGCGGGACAAATTTATCTTGCATCTCCTTTCAAGATATAGATGTATCTGAAAAAGAAAAGACATTTTACGTCATAACATCAAGAAATAACATCAAACATTTTTTACCTTTTTGCAAGTCTTACCGCCATATTCATTGCTCCATCCCTTCTATTCTTTGAGAATATTTCTTCTCTTTCCTCGGCTCGTGTGGCGGGACAAATTTATCTTGCGTCTCCTTTCAAGATATAGATGTACCTGAAAAAGAAAAGACATTTTAAGTCATAACATCAAGCAATAACATCAAACATTTTTTACCTTCTTGAAAGTCTTACCGCAATATTCCTTGCTCCATCCCTTCTTTTCTTTGAGAATATTTCTTCTCTTTCCTCGGCTCGTGTGGCGGGACAAATTTATCTTGCGTCTCATTTCAAGATATAGATGTACCTGAAAAAGAAAAGACATTTTAAGTCATAACATCAAGCAATAACATCAAACATTTTTTACCTTCTTGCAAGTCTTACCGCCATATTCCTTGCTCCATCCGTTCTATTCCTTGAGAATATTTCTTCTCTTTCCTCGGCTCTTGTGGCGGGACAAATTTATCTTGCTTCTCCTTTCAAGATATAGATGCACCTGAAAAAGAACAGACATTTTAAGTCATAACATCAAGCAATATAATCAAACATTTTTTACTTTCTTGCAAGTCTTACCGCCATATTCCTTGCTCCATCCCTTCTATTCTTTGAGAATATTTCTTCTCTTTCCTCGGCTCGTTTGGCGGGACAAATTTATCTTGCGTCTCCTTTCAAGATATAGATGTACCTGAAAAAGAAAAGACATTTTAAGTCATAACATCAAGCAATAACATCAAACATTTTTTACCTTCTTGAAAGTCTTACCGCAATATTCCTTGCTCCATCCCTTCTTTTCTTTGAGAATATTTCTTCTCTTTCCTCGGCTCGTGTGGCGGGACAAATTTATCTTGCGTCTCATTTCAAGATATAGATGTACCTGAAAAAGAAAAGACATTTTAAGTCATAACATCAAGCAATAACATCAAACATTTTTTACCTTCTTGCAAGTCTTACCGCCATATTCCTTGCTCCATTCGTTCTATTCCTTGAGAATATTTCTTCTCTTTCCTCGGCTCGTGTGGCGGGACAAATTTATCTTGCGTCTCATTTCAAGATATAGATGTACCTGAAAAAGAAAAGACAATTTAAGTCATAACATCAAGCAATAACATCAAACATTTTTTACCTTCTTGCAAGTCTTACCGCCATATTCCTTGCTCCATCCATTCTATTCCTTGAGAATATTTCTTCTCTTTCCTCGGCTCGTGTGGCGGGACAAATTTATCTTGCTTCTCCTTTCAAGATATAGATGTACCTGAAAAAGAACAGACATTTTAAGTCATAACATCAAGCAATAACATCAAACATTATTTGCCTTCTTGCAAGACTTACCGCCATATTCCTTGCTCCATCCCTTCTATTCCTTGAGAATATTTCTTCTCTTTCCTCGGCTCGTGTTGCGGGACAAATTTATCTTGCGTCTCCTTTCAAGATATAGATGTACCTGAAAAAGAAAAGACATTTTTAGTCATAACATCAAGCAATAACATCAAACATTTTTTACCTTCTTGCAAGTCTTATCACCATATTCCTTGCTCCATCCCTTCTATTCCTTGAGAATATTTCTTCTCTTTCCTCGGCTCGTGTGGCGGGAGAAATTTATCTTGCGTCCCCTTTCAAGATATAGATGTACCTGAAAAAGAAAAGACATTTTAAGTCATAACATCAAGCAATAACATCAAACATTTTTTACTTTCTTGCAAGTCTTACCGCCATATTCCTTGCTCCATCCCTTCTATTCCTTGAGAATATTTCTTCTCTTTCCTCGGCTCGTGTGGCGGGACAAATTTATCTTGCTTCTCCTTTCAAGATATAGATGTACCTGAAAAAGAACAGACATTTTAAGTCATAACATCAAGCAATATCATCAAACATTTTTTACCTTCTTGCAAGTCTTACCGCCATATTCCTTGCTCCATCCCTTCTATTCTTTGAGAATATTTCTTCTCTTTCCTCGGCTCGTGTGGCGGGACAAATATATCTTGCGTCTCCTTTCAAGATATAGATGTACCTGAAAAAGAACAGACATTTTAAGTCATAACATCAAGCAATAACATCAAACATTTTTTACCTTCTTGCAAGTCTTACCGCCATATTCCTTGCTCCATCCCTTCTACTCTTTGAGAATATTTCTTCTCTTTCCTCGGCTCGTGTGGGGGGACAAATTTATCTTGCTTCTCCTTTCAAGATATAGATGTACCTGAAAAAGAAAAAACATTTTAAGTCATAACATCAAGAAATAACATCAAACATTTTTTACCTTCTTGCAAGTCTTACCGCCATATTCCTTGCTCCATCCCTTCTATTCCTTGAGAATATTTCTTCTCTTTCCTCGGCTAGTGTGGCGGGACAAATTTATCTTGCATCTCCTTTCAAGATATAGATGTATCTGAAAAAGAAAAGACATTTTACGTCATAACATCAAGAAATAACATCAAACATTTTTTACCTTTTTGCAAGTCTTACCGCCATATTCATTGCTCCATCCCTTCTATTCTTTGAGAATATTTCTTCTCTTTCCTCGGCTCGTGTGGCGGGACAAATTTATCTTGCGTCTCCTTTCAAGATATAGATGTACCTGAAAAAGAAAAGACATTTTAAGTCATAACATCAAGCAATATCATCAAACATTTTTTACCTTCTTGAAAGTCTTACCGCAATATTCCTTGCTCCATCCCTTCTTTTCTTTGAGAATATTTCTTCTCTTTCCTCGGCTCGTGTGGCGGGACAAATTTATCTTGCTTCTCCTTTCAAGATATAGATGTACCTGAAAAAGAAAAAACATTTTAAGTCATAACATCAAGAAATAACATCAAACATTTTTTACCTTCTTGCAAGTCTTACCGCCATATTCCTTGCTCCATCCCTTCTATTCCTTGAGAATATTTCTTCTCTTTCCTCGGCTAGTGTGGCGGGACAAATTTATCTTGCATCTCCTTTCAAGATATAGATGTATCTGAAAAAGAAAAGACATTTTACGTCATAACATCAAGAAATAACATCAAACATTTTTTACCTTTTTGCAAGTCTTACCGCCATATTCATTGCTCCATCCCTTCTATTCTTTGAGAATATTTCTTCTCTTTCCTCGGCTCGTGTGGCGGGACAAATTTATCTTGCGTCTCCTTTCAAGATATAGATGTACCTGAAAAAGAAAAGACATTTTAAGTCATAACATCAAGCAATAACATCAAACATTTTTTACCTTCTTGAAAGTCTTACCGCAATATTCCTTGCTCCATCCCTTCTTTTCTTTGAGAATATTTCTTCTCTTTCCTCGGCTCGTGTGGCGGGACAAATTTATCTTGCGTCTCATTTCAAGATATAGATGTACCTGAAAAAGAAAAGACATTTTAAGTCATAACATCAAGCAATAACATCAAACATTTTTTACCTTCTTGCAAGTCTTACCGCCATATTCCTTGCTCCATTCGTTCTATTCCTTGAGAATATTTCTTCTCTTTCCTCGGCTCGTGTGGCGGGACAAATTTATCTTGCGTCTCATTTCAAGATATAGATGTACCTGAAAAAGAAAAGACAATTTAAGTCATAACATCAAGCAATAACATCAAACATTTTTTACCTTCTTGCAAGTCTTACCGCCATATTCCTTGCTCCATCCATTCTATTCCTTGAGAATATTTCTTCTCTTTCCTCGGCTCGTGTGGCGGGACAAATTTATCTTGCTTCTCCTTTCAAGATATAGATGTACCTGAAAAAGAACAGACATTTTAAGTCATAACATCAAGCAATAACATCAAACATTATTTGCCTTCTTGCAAGACTTACCGCCATATTCCTTGCTCCATCCCTTCTATTCCTTGAGAATATTTCTTCTCTTTCCTCGGCTCGTGTTGCGGGACAAATTTATCTTGCGTCTCCTTTCAAGATATAGATGTACCTGAAAAAGAAAAGACATTTTAAGTCATAACATCAAGCAATAACATCAAACATTTTTTACCTTCTTGCAAGTCTTACCGCCATATTCCTTGCTCCATTCGTTCTATTCCTTGAGAATATTTCTTCTCTTTCCTCGGCTCGTGTGGCGGGACAAATTTATCTTGCGTCTCATTTCAAGATATAGATGTACCTGAAAAAGAAAAGACAATTTAAGTCATAACATCAAGCAATAACATCAAACATTTTTTACCTTCTTGCAAGTCTTACCGCCATATTCCTTGCTCCATCCATTCTATTCCTTGAGAATATTTCTTCTCTTTCCTCGGCTCGTGTGGCGGGACAAATTTATCTTGCTTCTCCTTTCAAGATATAGATGTACCTGAAAAAGAACAGACATTTTAAGTCATAACATCAAGCAATAACATCAAACATTATTTGCCTTCTTGCAAGACTTACCGCCATATTCCTTGCTCCATCCCTTCTATTCCTTGAGAATATTTCTTCTCTTTCCTCGGCTCGTGTTGCGGGACAAATTTATCTTGCGTCTCCTTTCAAGATATAGATGTACCTGAAAAAGAAAAGACATTTTAAGTCATAACATCAAGCAATAACATCAAACATTTTTTACCTTCTTGCAAGTCTTACCGCCATATTCCTTTCTCCATCCCTTCTATTCCTGGAGAATATTTCTTCTCTTTCCTCGGCTCGTGTGGCGGGACAAATTTATCTTGCGTCTCCTTTCAAGATATAGATGTACCTGAAAAAGAACAAACATTTTAAGTCATAACATCAAGCAATATAATCAAACATTTTTTACTTTCTTGCAAGTCTTACCGCCATATTCCTTGCTCCATCCCTTCTATTCTTTGAGAATATTTCTTCTCTTTCCTCGGCTCGTTTGGCGGGACAAATTTATCTTGCGTCTCCTTTCAAGATATAGATGTACCTGAAAAAGAAAAGACATTTTAAGTCATAACATCAAGCAATAACATCAAACATTTTTTACCTTCTTGAAAGTCTTACCGCAATATTCCTTGCTCCATCCCTTCTTTTCTTTGAGAATATTTCTTCTCTTTCCTCGGCTCGTGTGGCGGGACAAATTTATCTTGCGTCTCATTTGAAGATATAGATGTACCTGAAAAAGAAAAGACATTTTAAGTCATAACATCAAGCAATAACATCAAACATTTTTTACCTTCTTGCAAGTCTTACCGCCATATTCCTTGCTCCATTCGTTCTATTCCTTGAGAATATTTCTTCTCTTTCCTCGGCTCGTGTGGCGGGACAAATTTATCTTGCGTCTCATTTCAAGATATAGATGTACCTGAAAAAGAAAAGACAATTTAAGTCATAACATCAAGCAATAACATCAAACATTTTTTACCTTCTTGCAAGTCTTACCGCCATATTCCTTGCTCCATCCATTCTATTCCTTGAGAATATTTCTTCTCTTTCCTCGGCTCGTGTGGCGGGACAAATTTATCTTGCTTCTCCTTTCAAGATATAGATGTACCTGAAAAAGAACAGACATTTTAAGTCATAACATCAAGCAATAACATCAAACATTATTTACCTTCTTGCAAGTCTTACCGCCATATTCCTTGCTCCATCCCTTCTATTCCTTGAGAATATTTCTTCTCTTTCCTCGGCTCGTGTTGCGGGACAAATTTATCTTGCGTCTCCTTTCAAGATATAGATGTACCTGAAAAAGAAAAGACATTTTTAGTCATAACATCAAGCAATAACATCAAACATTTTTTACCTTCTTGCAAGTCTTATCACCATATTCCTTGCTCCATCCCTTCTATTCCTTGAGAATATTTCTTCTCTTTCCTCGGCTCGTGTGGCGGGAGAAATTTATCTTGCGTCCCCTTTCAAGATATAGATGTACCTGAAAAAGAAAAGACATTTTAAGTCATAACATCAAGCAATAACATCAAACATTTTTTACTTTCTTGCAAGTCTTACCGCCATATTCCTTGCTCCATCCCTTCTATTCCTTGAGAATATTTCTTCTCTTTCATCGGCTCGTGTGGCGGGACAAATTTATCTTGCTTCTCCTTTCAAGATATAGATGTACCTGAAAAAGAACAGACATTTTAAGTCATAACATCAAGCAATATCATCAAACATTTTTTACCTTCTTGCAAGTCTTACCGCCATATTCCTTGCTCCATCCCTTCTATTCTTTGAGAATATTTCTTCTCTTTCCTCGGCTCGTGTGGCGGGACAAATATATCTTGCGTCTCCTTTCAAGATATAGATGTACCTGAAAAAGAACAGACATTTTAAGTCATAACATCAAGCAATAACATCAAACATTTTTTACCTTCTTGCAAGTCTTACCGCCATATTCCTTGCTCCATCCCTTCTACTCTTTGAGAATATTTCTTCTCTTTCCTCGGCTCGTGTGGGGGGACAAATTTATCTTGCTTCTCCTTTCAAGATATAGATGTACCTGAAAAAGAAAAAACATTTTAAGTCATAACATCAAGAAATAACATCAAACATTTTTTACCTTCTTGCAAGTCTTACCGCCATATTCCTTGCTCCATCCCTTCTATTCCTTGAGAATATTTCTTCTCTTTCCTCGGCTAGTGTGGCGGGACAAATTTATCTTGCATCTCCTTTCAAGATATAGATGTATCTGAAAAAGAAAAGACATTTTACGTCATAACATCAAGAAATAACATCAAACATTTTTTACCTTTTTGCAAGTCTTACCGCCATATTCATTGCTCCATCCCTTCTATTCTTTGAGAATATTTCTTCTCTTTCCTCGGCTCGTGTGGCGGGACAAATTTATCTTGCGTCTCCTTTCAAGATATAGATGTACCTGAAAAAGAAAAGACATTTTAAGTCATAACATCAAGCAATAACATCAAACATTTTTTACCTTCTTGCAAGTCTTACCGCCATATTCCTTGCTCCATCCGTTCTATTCCTTGAGAATATTTCTTCTCTTTCCTCGGCTCTTGTGGCGGGACAAATTTATCTTGCTTCTCCTTTCAAGATATAGATGTACCTGAAAAAGAACAGACATTTTAAGTCATAACATCAAGCAATATAATCAAACATTTTTTACTTTCTTGCAAGTCTTACCGCCATATTCCTTGCTCCATCCCTTCTATTCTTTGAGAATATTTCTTCTCTTTCCTCGGCTCGTTTGGCGGGACAAATTTATCTTGCGTCTCCTTTCAAGATATAGATGTACCTGAAAAAGAAAAGACATTTTAAGTCATAACATCAAGCAATAACATCAAACATTTTTTACCTTCTTGAAAGTCTTACCGCAATATTCCTTGCTCCATCCCTTCTTTTCTTTGAGAATATTTCTTCTCTTTCCTCGGCTCGTGTGGCGGGACAAATTTATCTTGCGTCTCATTTCAAGATATAGATGTACCTGAAAAAGAAAAGACATTTTAAGTCATAACATCAAGCAATAACATCAAACATTTTTTACCTTCTTGCAAGTCTTACCGCCATATTCCTTGCTCCATTCGTTCTATTCCTTGAGAATATTTCTTCTCTTTCCTCGGCTCGTGTGGCGGGACAAATTTATCTTGCGTCTCATTTCAAGATATAGATGTACCTGAAAAAGAAAAGACAATTTAAGTCATAACATCAAGCAATAACATCAAACATTTTTTACCTTCTTGCAAGTCTTACCGCCATATTCCTTGCTCCATCCATTCTATTCCTTGAGAATATTTCTTCTCTTTCCTCGGCTCGTGTGGCGGGACAAATTTATCTTGCTTCTCCTTTCAAGATATAGATGTACCTGAAAAAGAACAGACATTTTAAGTCATAACATCAAGCAATAACATCAAACATTATTTGCCTTCTTGCAAGACTTACCGCCATATTCCTTGCTCCATCCCTTCTATTCCTTGAGAATATTTCTTCTCTTTCCTCGGCTCGTGTTGCGGGACAAATTTATCTTGCGTCTCCTTTCAAGATATAGATGTACCTGATAAAGAAAAGACATTTTTAGTCATAACATCAAGCAATAACATCAAACATTTTTTACCTTCTTGCAAGTCTTATCACCATATTCCTTGCTCCATCCCTTCTATTCCTTGAGAATATTTCTTCTCTTTCCTCGGCTCGTGTGGCGGGAGAAATTTATCTTGCGTCCCCTTTCAAGATATAGATGTACCTGAAAAAGAAAAGACATTTTAAGTCATAACATCAAGCAATAACATCAAACATTTTTTACTTTCTTGCAAGTCTTACCGCCATATTCCTTGCTCCATCCCTTCTATTCCTTGAGAATATTTCTTCTCTTTCCTCGGCTCGTGTGGCGGGACAAATTTATCTTGCTTCTCCTTTCAAGATATAGATGTACCTGAAAAAGAACAGACATTTTAAGTCATAACATCAAGCAATATCATCAAACATTTTTTACCTTCTTGCAAGTCTTACCGCCATATTCCTTGCTCCATCCCTTCTATTCTTTGAGAATATTTCTTCTCTTTCCTCGGCTCGTGTGGCGGGACAAATATATCTTGCGTCTCCTTTCAAGATATAGATGTACCTGAAAAAGAACAGACATTTTAAGTCATAACATCAAGCAATAACATCAAACATTTTTTACCTTCTTGCAAGTCTTACCGCCATATTCCTTGCTCCATCCCTTCTACTCTTTGAGAATATTTCTTCTCTTTCCTCGGCTCGTGTGGGGGGACAAATTTATCTTGCTTCTCCTTTCAAGATATAGATGTACCTGAAAAAGAAAAAACATTTTAAGTCATAACATCAAGAAATAACATCAAACATTTTTTACCTTCTTGCAAGTCTTACCGCCATATTCCTTGCTCCATCCCTTCTATTCCTTGAGAATATTTCTTCTCTTTCCTCGGCTAGTGTGGCGGGACAAATTTATCTTGCATCTCCTTTCAAGATATAGATGTATCTGAAAAAGAAAAGACATTTTACGTCATAACATCAAGAAATAACATCAAACATTTTTTACCTTTTTGCAAGTCTTACCGCCATATTCATTGCTCCATCCCTTCTATTCTTTGAGAATATTTCTTCTCTTTCCTCGGCTCGTGTGGCGGGACAAATTTATCTTGCGTCTCCTTTCAAGATATAGATGTACCTGAAAAAGAAAAGACATTTTAAGTCATAACATCAAGCAATAACATCAAACATTTTTTACCTTCTTGCAAGTCTTACCGCCATATTCCTTGCTCCATCCGTTCTATTCCTTGAGAATATTTCTTCTCTTTCCTCGGCTCTTGTGGCGGGACAAATTTATCTTGCTTCTCCTTTCAAGATATAGATGTACCTGAAAAAGTACAGACATTTTAAGTCATAACATCAAGCAATAACATCAAACATTTTTTACCTTCTTGCAAGTCTTACCGCCATATTCCTTTCTCCATCCCTTCTATTCCTTGAGAATATTTCTTCTCTTTCCTCGGCTCGTGTGGCGGGACAAATTTATCTTGCGTCTCCTTTCAAGATATAGATGTACCTGAAAAAGAAAAGACATTTTAAGTCATAACATCAAGCAATAACATCAAACATTTTTTACCTTCTTGCAAGTCTTACCGCCATATTCCTTTCTCCATCCCTTCTATTCCTTGAGAATATTTCTTCTCTTTCCTCGGCTCGTGTGGCGGGACAAATTTATCTTGCGTCTCCTTTCAAGATATAGATGTACCTGAAAAAGAACAAACATTTTAAGTCATAAAATCAAGCAATATCATCAAACATTTTTTACTTTCTTGCAAGTCTCACCGCCATATTCCTTGCTCCATCCCTTCTATTCTTTGAGAATATTTCTTCTC
Organism: Maratus speculifer; assembly: GCA_964019185.1. Lineage (NCBI taxonomy): Eukaryota > Metazoa > Arthropoda > Arachnida > Araneae > Salticidae > Maratus > Maratus speculifer. The sequence continues at coordinate 86,514 of CAXHSM010001440.1, read as the reverse complement.
TTTCCTCGGCTCGTTTGGCGGGACAAATTTATCTTGCGTCTCCTTTCAAGATATAGAGGTACCTGAAAAAGAAAAGACATTTTAAGTCATAACATCAAGCAATAACATCAAACATTTTTTACCTTCTTGCAAGTCTTACCGCCATATTCCTTGCTCCATCCCTTCTTTTCTTTGAGAATATTTCTTCTCTTTCCTCGGCTCGTATGGCGGGACAAATTTATCTTGCGTCTCATTTCAAGATATAGATGTACCTGAAAAAGAAAAGACATTTTAAGTCATAACATCAAGCAATAACATCAAACATTTTTTACCTTCTTGCAAGTCTTACCGCCATATTCCTTGCTCCATTCGTTCTATTCCTTGAGAATATTTCTTCTCTTTCCTCGGCTCGTGTGGCGGGACAAATTTATCTTGCGTCTCATTTCAAGATATAGATGTACCTGAAAAAGAACAGACATTTTAAGTCATAACTTTAAGCAATAACATCAAACGTTTTTTACCTTCTTGCAAGTCTTACCGCCACATTCCTTGCTCCATCCGTTCTATTCCTTGAGAATATTTCTTCTCTTTCCTCGGCTCGTGTGGCGGGACAAATTAATCTTGCGTCTCATTTCAAGATATAGATGTACCTGAAAAAGAAAAGACATTTTAAGTCATAACATCAAGCAATAACATCAAACATTTTTTACCTTCTTGCAAGTCTTACCGCCATATTCCTTGCTCCATCCGTTCTATTCCTTGAGAATATTTCTTCTCTTTCCTCGGCTTGTGTGGCGGGACAAGTTTTTCTTGCTTCTCCTTTCAAGATATACATGTACCTGAAAAAGAACAGACATTTTAAGTCATAACATCAAGCAATAACATCAAACATTTTTTACCTTCTTGCAAGTCTTACCGCCATATTTCTTGCTCCATCCGTTCTATTCCTTGAGAATATTTCTTCTCTTTCCTCGGCTCGTGTGGCGGGACAAATTTATCTTGCGTCTCCTTTCAAGATATAGATGTACCTGAAAAAGAAAAGACATTTTAAGTCATAACATCAAGCAATAACATCAAACATTTTTTACCTTCTTGCAAGTCTTACCGCCATATTCCTTTCTCCATCCCTTCTATTCCTTGAGAATATTTCTTCTCTTTCCTCGGCTCGTGTGGCGGGACAAATTTATCTTGCGTCTCCTTTCAAGATATAGATGTACCTGAAAAAGAACAAACATTTTAAGTCATAACATCAAGCAATATCATCAAACATTTTTTACTTTCTTGCAAGTCTTACCGCCATATTCCTTGCTCCATCCCTTCTATTCTTTGAGAATATTTCTTCTCTTTCCTCGGCTCGTTTGGCGGGACAAATTTATCTTGCGTCTCCTTTCAAGATATAGATGTACCTGAAAAAGAAAAGACATTTTAAGTCATAACATCAAGCAATAACATCAAATATTTTTTACCTTCTTGCAAGTCTTACCGCCATATTCCTTGCTCCATCCCTTCTTTTCTTTGAGAATATTTCTTCTCTTTCCTCGGCTCGTGTGGCGGGACAAATTTATCTTGCGTCTCATTTCAAGATATAGATGTACCTGAAAAAGAAAAGACATTTTAAGTCATAACATCAAGCAATAACATCAAACATTTTTTACCTTCTTGCAAGTCTTACCGCCATATTCCTTGCTCCATTCGTTCTATTCCTTGAGAATATTTCTTCTCTTTCCTCGGCTCGTGTGGCGGGACAAATTTATCTTGCGTCTCATTTCAAGATATAGATGTACCTGAAAAAGAACAGACATTTTAAGTCATAACTTTAAGCAATAACATCAAACGTTTTTTACCTTCTTGCAAGTCTTACCGCCATATTCCTTGCTCCATCCGTTCTATTCCTTGAGAATATTTCTTCTCTTTCCTCGGCTCGTGTGGCGGGACAAATTAATCTTGCGTCTCATTTCAAGATATAGATGTACCTGAAAAAGAAAAGACATTTTAAGTCATAACATCAAGCAATAACATCAAACATTTTTTACCTTCTTGCAAGTCTTACCGCCATATTCCTTGCTCCATCCGTTCTATTCCTTGAGAATATTTCTTCTCTTTCCTCGGCTTGTGTGGCGGGACAAGTTTTTCTTGCTTCTCCTTTCAAGATATACATGTACCTGAAAAAGAACAGACATTTTAAGTCATAACATCAAGCAATAACATCAAACATTTTTTACCTTCTTGCAAGTCTTACCGCCATATTCCTTGCTCCATCCATTCTATTCCTTGAGAATATTTCTTCTCTTTCCTCGGCTCGTGTGGCGGGACAAATTTATCTTGCGTCTCATTTCAAGATATAGATGTACCTGAAAAAGAAAAGACAATTTAAGTCATAACATCAAGCAATAACATCAAACATTTTTTACCTTCTTGCAAGTCTTACCGCCATATTCCTTGCTCCATCCATTCTATTCCTTGAGAATATTTCTTCTCTTTCCTCGGCTCGTGTGGCGGGACCAATTTATCTTGCTTCTCCTTTCAAGATATAGATGTACCTGAAAAAGAACAGACATTTTAAGTCATAACATCAAGCAATAACATCAAACATTATTTACCTCCTTGCAAGTCTTACCGCCATATTCCTTGCTCCATCCCTTCTATTCCTTGAGAATATTTCTTCTCTTTCCTCGGCTCGTGTTGCGGGACAAATTTATCTTGCGTCTCCTTTCAAGATATAGATGTACCTGAAAAAGAAAAGACATTTTAAGTCATAACATCAAGCAATAACATCAAACATTTTTTACCTTCTTGCAAGTCTTATCACCATATTCCTTGCTCCATCCCTTCTATTCCTTGAGAATATTTCTTCTCTTTCCTCGGCTCGTGTGGCGGGACAAATTTATCTGGCTTCTCCTTTCAAGATATAGATGTACCTGAAAAAGGAAAAACATTTTAAGTCATAACATCAAGCAATAACATCAAACATTTTTTACCTTCTTGCAAGTCTTACCGCCATATTCCTTGCTCCATCCCATCTATTCCTTGAGAATATGTCTTCTCTTTCCTCAGCTCGTGTGGCGGGACAAATTTATCTTGCTTCTCCTTTCAAGATATAGATGTACCTGAAAAAGAACAGACTTTTTAAGTCATAATATCAAGCAATATCATCAAACATTTTTTACCTTCTTGCAAGTCTTACCGCCATATTCCTTGCTCTATCCCTTCTATTCTTTGAGAATATTTCTTCTCTTTCCTCGGCTCGTGTGGCGGGACAAATATATCTTGTGTCTCCTTTCAAGATATAGATGTACCTGAAAAAGAACAGACATTTTAAGTCATAACATCAAGCAATAACATCAAACATTTTTTACCTTTTTGCAAGTCTTACCGCCATATTCCTTGCTCCATCCCTTCTATTCTTTGAGAATATTTCTACTCTTTCCTCGGCTTGTGTGGCGGGACAAATTTATCTTGCGTCTCCTTTCAAGATATAGATGTACCTGAAAAAGAACAGACATTTTAAGTCATAACATCAAGCAATAACATCAAACATTTTTTACCTTTTTGCAAGTCTTACCGCCATATTCCTTGCTCCATCCCTTCTATTCTTTGAGAATATTTCTACTCTTTCCTCGGCTCGTGTGGCGGGACAAATTTATCTTGCGTCTCCTTTCAAGATATAGATGTACCTGAAAAAGAACAGACATTTTAAGTCATAAAATCAAGCAATAATATCAAACATTTTTTACCTTCTTGCAAGTCTTACCGCCATATTCCTTGTTCCATCAATTCTATTCTTTGAGAATATTTTTTATCTTTCCTCGGTTCGTGTGGCGGGACAAATTTATCTGGCTTCTCCTTTCAAGATATAGATTTACCTGAAAAAGGAAAAACATTTTAAGTCATAACATCAAGCAATAACATCAAACATTTTTTACCTTCTTGCAAGTCTTACCGCCATATTCCTTGCTCCATCCCATCTATTCCTTGAGAATATGTCTTCTCTTTCCTCAGCTCGTGTGGCGGGACAAATTTATCTTGCTTCTCCTTTCAAGATATAGATGTACCTGAAAAAGAACAGACATTTTAAGTCATAACATCAAGCAATAACATCAAACATTTTTTACCTTCTTGCAAGTCTTACCGCAATATTCCTTGATCCACCCGTTCTATTCCTTGAGAATATTTGTTCTCTTTCCTCGGCTCGTTTGGCGGGAAAAATTTATTTTGCGTCTCATTTCAAGATATAGATGTACCTGAAAAAGAAAAGACATTTTAAGTCATAACATCAAGCAATAACATCAAACATTTTTTACCTTCTTGCAAGTCTTACCGCCATATTTCTTGCTCCATCCGTTCTATTCCTTGAGAATATTTCTTCTCTTTCCTCGGCTCGTGTGGCGGGACAAATTTATCTTGCGTCTCCTTTCAAGATATAGATGTACCTGAAAAGGAAAAGACATTTTAAGTCATAACATCAAGCAATAACATCAAACATTTTTTACCTTCTTGCAACTCTTACCGCCATATTCCTTTCTCCATCCCTTCTATTCCTTGAGAATATTTCTTCTCTTTCCTCGGCTCGTGTGGGGGGACAAATTTATCTTGCTTCTCCTTTCAAGATATAGATGTACCTGAAAAAGAAAAAACATTTTAAGTCATAACATCAAGAAATAACATCAAACATTTTTTACCTTCTTGCAAGTCTTACCGCCATATTCCTTGCTCCATCCCTTCTATTCCTTGAGAATATTTCTTCTCTTTCCTCGGCTAGTGTGGCGGGACAAATTTATCTTGCATCTCCTTTCAAGATATAGATGTATCTGAAAAAGAAAAGACATTTTACGTCATAACATCAAGAAATAACATCAAACATTTTTTACCTTTTTGCAAGTCTTACCGCCATATTCATTGCTCCATCCCTTCTATTCTTTGAGAATATTTCTTCTCTTTCCTCGGCTCGTGTGGCGGGACAAATTTATCTTGCGTCTCCTTTCAAGATATAGATGTACCTGAAAAAGAAAAGACATTTTAAGTCATAACATCAAGCAATAACATCAAACATTTTTTACCTTCTTGCAAGTCTTACCGCCATATTCCTTGCTCCATCCGTTCTATTCCTTGAGAATATTTCTTCTCTTTCCTCGGCTCTTGTGGCGGGACAAATTTATCTTGCTTCTCCTTTCAAGATATAGATATACCTGAAAAAGAACAGACATTTTAAGTCATAACATCAAGCAATAACATCAAACATTTTTTACCTTCTTGCAAGTCTTACCGCAATATTCCTTGATCCATCCGTTCTATTCCTTGAGAATATTTGTTCTCTTTCCTCGGCTCGTTTGGCGGGAAAAATTTATCTTGCGTCTCATTTCAAGATATAGAAGTACCTGAAAAAGAAAAGACATTTTAAGTCATAACATCAAGCAATAACATCAAACATTTTTTACCTTCTTGCAAGTCTTACCGCCATATTTCTTGCTCCATGCGTTCTATTCCTTGAGAATATTTCTTCTCTTTCCTCGGCTCGTGTGGCGGGACAAATTTATCTTGCGTCTCCTTTCAAGATATAGATGTACCTGAAAAAGAAAAGACATTTTAAGTCATAACATCAAGCAATAACATCAAACATTTTTTACCTTCTTGCAAGTCTTACCGCCATATTCCTTTCTCCATCCCTTCTATTCCTTGAGAATATTTCTTCTCTTTCCTCGGCTCGTGTGGCGGGACAAATTTATCTTGCGTCTCCTTTCAAGATATAGATGTACCTGAAAAAGAACAAACATTTTAAGTCATAAAATCAAGCAATATCATCAAACATTTTTTACTTTCTTGCAAGTCTTACCGCCATAATCCTTGCTCCATCCCTTCTATTCTTTGAGAATATTTCTTCTCTTTCCTCGGCTCGTTTGGCGGGACAAATTTATCTTGCGTCTCCTTTCAAGATATAGAGGTACCTGAAAAAGAAAAGACATTTTAAGTCATAACATCAAGCAATAACATCAAACATTTTTTACCTTCTTGCAAGTCTTACCGCCATATTCCTTGCTCCATCCCTTCTTTTCTTTGAGAATATTTCTTCTCTTTCCTCGGCTCGTGTGGCGGGACAAATTTATCTTGCGTCTCATTTCAAGATATAGATGTACCTGAAAAAGAAAAGACATTTTAAGTCATAACATCAAGCAATAACATCAAACATTTTTTACCTTCTTGCAAGTCTTACCGCCATATTCCTTGCTCCATTCGTTCTATTCCTTGAGAATATTTCTTCTCTTTCCTCGGCTCGTGTGGCGGGACAAATTTATCTTGCGTCTCATTTCAAGATATAGATGTACCTGAAAAAGACAGACATTTTAAGTCATAACTTTAAGCAATAACATCAAACGTTTTTTACCTTCTTGCAAGTCTTACCGCCACATTCCTTGCTCCATCCGTTCTATTCCTTGAGAATATTTCTTCTCTTTCCTCGGCTCGTGTGGCGGGACAAATTAATCTTGCGTCTCATTTCAAGATATAGATGTACCTGAAAAAGAAAAGACATTTTAAGTCATAACATCAAGCAATAACATCAAACATTTTTTACCTTCTTGCAAGTCTTACCGCCATATTCCTTGCTCCATCCGTTCTATTCCTTGAGAATATTTCTTCTCTTTCCTCGGCTTGTGTGGCGGGACAAGTTTTTCTTGCTTCTCCTTTCAAGATATACATGTACCTGAAAAAGAACAGACATTTTAAGTCATAACATCAAGCAATAACATCAAACATTTTTTACATTCTTGCAAGTCTTACCGCCATATTTCTTGCTCCATCCGTTCTATTCCTTGAGAATATTTCTTCTCTTTCCTCGGCTCGTGTGGCGGGACAAATTTATCTTGCGTCTCCTTTCAAGATATAGATGTACCTGAAAAAGAAAAGACATTTTAAGTCATAACATCAAGCAATAACATCAAACATTTTTTACCTTCTTGCAAGTCTTACCGCCATATTCCTTTCTCCATCCCTTCTATTCCTTGAGAATATTTTTTCTCTTTCCTCGGCTCGTGTGGCGGGACAAATTTATCTTGCGTCTCCTTTCAAGATATAGATGTACCTGAAAAAGAACAAACATTTTAAGTCATAACATCAAGCAATATCATCAAACATTTTTTACTTTCTTGCAAGTCTTACCGCCATATTCCTTGCTCCATCCCTTCTATTCTTTGAGAATATTTCTTCTCTTTCCTCGGCTCGTTTGGCGGGACAAATTTATCTTGCGTCTCCTTTCAAGATATAGATGTATCTGAAAAAGAAAAGACATTTTAAGTCATAACATCAAGCAATAACATCAAATATTTTTTACCTTCTTGCAAGTCTTACCGCCATATTCCTTGCTCCATCCCTTCTTTTCTTTGAGAATATTTCTTCTCTTTCCTCGGCTCGTGTGGCGGGACAAATTTATCTTGCGTCTCATTTCAAGATATAGATGTACCTGAAAAAGAAAAGACATTTTAAGTCATAACATCAAGCAATAACATCAAACATTTTTTACCTTCTTGCAAGTCTTACCGCCATATTCCTTGCTCCATTCGTTCTATTCCTTGAGAATATTTCTTCTCTTTCCTCGGCTCGTGTGGCGGGACAAATTTATCTTGCGTCTCATTTCAAGATATAGATGTACCTGAAAAAGAACAGACATTTTAAGTCATAACTTTAAGCAATAACATCAAACGTTTTTTACCTTCTTGCAAGTCTTACCGCCATATTCCTTGCTCCATCCGTTCTATTCCTTGAGAATATTTCTTCTCTTTCCTCGGCTCGTGTGGGGGGACAAATTTATCTTGCTTCTCCTTTCAAGATATAGATGTACCTGAAAAAGAAAAAACATTTTAAGTCATAACATCAAGAAATAACATCAAACATTTTTTACCTTCTTGCAAGTCTTACCGCCATATTCCTTGCTCCATCCCTTCTATTCCTTGAGAATATTTCTTCTCTTTCCTCGGCTAGTGTGGCGGGACAAATTTATCTTGCATCTCCTTTCAAGATATAGATGTATCTGAAAAAGAAAAGACATTTTACGTCATAACATCAAGAAATAACATCAAACATTTTTTACCTTTTTGCAAGTCTTACCGCCATATTCATTGCTCCATCCCTTCTATTCTTTGAGAATATTTCTTCTCTTTCCTCGGCTCGTGTGGCGGGACAAATTTATCTTGCGTCTCCTTTCAAGATATAGATGTACCTGAAAAAGAAAAGACATTTTAAGTCATAACATCAAGCAATAACATCAAACATTTTTTACCTTCTTGCAAGTCTTACCGCCATATTCCTTGCTCCATCCGTTCTATTCCTTGAGAATATTTCTTCTCTTTCCTCGGCTCTTGTGGCGGGACAAATTTATCTTGCTTCTCCTTTCAAGATATAGATGTACCTGAAAAAGAACAGACATTTTAAGTCATAACATCAAGCAATAACATCAAACATTTTTTACCTTCTTGCAAGTCTTACCGCAATATTCCTTGATCCATCCGTTCTATTCCTTGAGAATATTTGTTCTCTTTCCTCGGCTCGTTTGGCGGGAAAAATTTATCTTGCGTCTCATTTCAAGATATAGATGTACCTGAAAAAGAAAAGACATTTTAAGTCATAACATCAAGCAATAACATCAAACATTTTTTACCTTCTTGCAAGTCTTACCGCCATATTTCTTGCTCCATGCGTTCTATACCTTGAGAATATTTCTTCTCTTTCCTCGGCTCGTGTGGCGGGACAAATTTATCTTGCGTCTCCTTTCAAGATATAGATGTACCTGAAAAAGAAAAGACATTTTAAGTCATAACATCAAGCAATAACATCAAACATTTTTTACCTTCTTGCAAGTCTTACCGCCATATTCCTTTCTCCATCCCTTCTATTCCTTGAGAATATTTCTTCTCTTTCCTCGGCTCGTGTGGCGGGACAAATTTATCTTGCGTCTCCTTTCAAGATATAGATGTACCTGAAAAAGAACAAACATTTTAAGTCATAAAATCAAGCAATATCATCAAACATTTTTTACTTTCTTGCAAGTCTTACCGCCATATTCCTTGCTCCATCCCTTCTATTCTTTGAGAATATTTCTTCTCTTTCCTCGGCTCGTTTGGCGGGACAAATTTATCTTGCGTCTCCTTTCAAGATATAGAGGTACCTGAAAAAGAAAAGACATTTTAAGTCATAACATCAAGCAATAACATCAAACATTTTTTACCTTCTTGCAAGTCTTACCGCCATATTCCTTGCTCCATCCCTTCTTTTCTTTGAGAATATTTCTTCTCTTTCCTCGGCTCGTGTGGCGGGACAAATTTATCTTGCGTCTCATTTCAAGATATAGATGTACCTGAAAAAGACAAGACATTTTAAGTCATAACATCAAGCAATAACATCAAACATTTTTTACCTTCTTGCAAGTCTTACCGCCATATTCCTTGCTCCATTCGTTCTATTCCTTGAGAATATTTCTTCTCTTTCCTCGGCTCGTGTGGCGGGACAAATTTATCTTGCGTCTCATTTCAAGATATAGATGTACCTGAAAAAGACAGACATTTTAAGTCATAACTTTAAGCAATAACATCAAACGTTTTTTACCTTCTTGCAAGTCTTACCGCCACATTCCTTGCTCCATCCGTTCTATTCCTTGAGAATATTTCTTCTCTTTCCTCGGCTCGTGTGGCGGGACAAATTAATCTTGCGTCTCATTTCAAGATATAGATGTACCTGAAAAAGAAAAGACATTTTAAGTCATAACATCAAGCAATAACATCAAACATTTTTTACCTTCTTGCAAGTCTTACCGCCATATTCCTTGCTCCATCCGTTCTATTCCTTGAGAATATTTCTTCTCTTTCCTCGGCTTGTGTGGCGGGACAAGTTTTTCTTGCTTCTCCTTTCAAGATATACATGTACCTGAAAAAGAACAGACATTTTAAGTCATAACATCAAGCAATAACATCAAACATTTTTTACCTTCTTGCAAGTCTTACCGCCATATTTCTTGCTCCATCCGTTCTATTCCTTGAGAATATTTCTTCTCTTTCCTCGGCTCGTGTGGCGGGACAAATTTATCTTGCGTCTCCTTTCAAGATATAGATGTACCTGAAAAAGAAAAGACATTTTAAGTCATAACATCAAGCAATAACATCAAACATTTTTTACCTTCTTGCAAGTCTTACCGCCATATTCCTTTCTCCATCCCTTCTATTCCTTGAGAATATTTTTTCTCTTTCCTCGGATCGTGTGGCGGGACAAATTTATCTTGCGTCTCCTTTCAATATATAGATGTACCTGAAAAAGAACAAACATTTTAAGTCATAACATCAAGCAATATCATCAAACATTTTTTACTTTCTTGCAAGTCTTACCGCCATATTCCTTGCTCCATCCCTTCTATTCTTTGAGAATATTTCTTCTCTTTCCTCGGCTCGTTTGGCGGGACAAATTTATCTTGCGTCTCCTTTCAAGATATAGATGTATCTGAAAAAGAAAAGACATTTTAAGTCATAACATCAAGCAATAACATCAAATATTTTTTACCTTCTTGCAAGTCTTACCGCCATATTCTTTGCTCCATCCCTTCTTTTCTTTGAGAATATTTCTTCTCTTTCCTCGGCTCGTGTGGCGGGACAAATTTATCTTGCGTCTCATTTCAAGATATAGATGTACCTGAAAAAGAAAAGACATTTTAAGTCATAACATCAAGCAATAACATCAAACATTTTTTACCTTCTTGCAAGTCTTACCGCCATATTCCTTGCTCCATTCGTTCTATTCCTTGAGAATATTTCTTCTCTTTCCTCGGCTCGTGTGGCGGGACAAATTTATCTTGCGTCTCATTTCAAGATATAGATGTACCTGAAAAAGAACAGACATTTTAAGTCATAACTTTAAGCAATAACATCAAACGTTTTTTACCTTCTTGCAAGTCTTACCGCCATATTCCTTGCTCCATCCGTTCTATTCCTTGAGAATATTTCTTCTCTTTCCTCGGCTCGTGTGGCGGGACAAATTAATCTTGCGTCTCATTTCAAGATATAGATGTACCTGAAAAAGAAAAGACATTTTAAGTCATAACATTAAGCAATAACATCAAACATTTTTTACCTTCTTGCAAGTCTTACCGCCATATTCCTTGCTCCATCCGTTCTATTCCTTGAGAATATTTCTTCTCTTTCCTCGGCTTGTGTGGCGGCACAAGTTTTTCTTGCTTCTCCTTTCAAGATATACATGTACCTGAAAAAGAACAGACATTTTAAGTCATAACATCAAGCAATAACATCAAACATTTTTTACCTTCTTGCAAGTCTTACCGCCATATTCCTTGCTCCATCCATTCTATTCCTTGAGAATATTTCTTCTCTTTCCTCGGCTCGTGTGGCGGGACAAATTTATCTTGCGTCTCATTTCAAGATATAGATGTACCTGAAAAAGAAAAGACAATTTAAGTCATAACATCAAGCAATAACATCAAACATTTTTTACCTTCTTGCAAGTCTTACCGCCATATTCCTTGCTCCATCCATTCTATTCCTTGAGAATATTTCTTCTCTTTCCTCGGCTCGTGTGGCGGGACCAATTTATCTTGCTTCTCCTTTCAAGATATAGATGTACCTGAAAAAGAACAGACATTTTAAGTCATAACATCAAGCAATAACATCAAACATTATTTACCTCCTTGCAAGTCTTACCGCCATATTCCTTGCTCCATCCCTTCTATTCCTTGAGAATATTTCTTCTCTTTCCTCGGCTCGTGTTGCGGGACAAATTTATCTTGCGTCTCCTTTCAAGATATAGATGTACCTGAAAAAGAAAAGACATTTTAAGTCATAACATCAAGCAATAACATCAAACATTTTTTACCTTCTTGCAAGTCTTATCACCATATTCCTTGCTCCATCCCTTCTATTCCTTGAGAATATTTCTTCTCTTTCCTCGGCTCGTGTGGCGGGACAAATTTATCTGGCTTCTCCTTTCAAGATATAGATGTACCTGAAAAAGGAAAAACATTTTAAGTCATAACATCAAGCAATAACATCAAACATTTTTTACCTTCTTGCAAGTCTTACCGCCATATTCCTTGCTCCATCCCATCTATTCCTTGAGAATATGTCTTCTCTTTCCTCAGCTCGTGTGGCGGGACAAATTTATCTTGCTTCTCCTTTCAAGATATAGATGTACCTGAAAAAGAACAGACATTTTAAGTCATAACATCAAGCAATAACATCAAACATTTTTTACCTTTTTGCAAGTCTTACCGCCATATTCCTTGCTCCATCCCTTCTATTCTTTGAGAATATTTCTACTCTTTCCTCGGCTTGTGTGGCGGGACAAATTTATCTTGCGTCTCCTTTCAAGATATAGATGTACCTGAAAAAGAACAGACATTTTAAGTCATAACATCAAGCAATAACATCAAACATTTTTTTCCTTTTTGCAAGTCTTACCGCCATATTCCTTGCTCCATCCCTTCTATTCTTTGAGAATATTTCTACTCTTTCCTCGGCTCGTGTGGCGGGACAAATTTATCTTGCGTCTCCTTTCAAGATATAGATGTACCTGAAAAAGAACAGACATTTTAAGTCATAAAATCAAGCAATAATATCAAACATTTTTTACCTTCTTGCAAGTCTTACCGCCATATTCCTTGTTCCATCAATTCTATTCTTTGAGAATATTTTTTATCTTTCCTCGGCTCGTGTGGCGGGACAAATTTATCTGGCTTCTCCTTTCAAGATATAGATTTACCTGAAAAAGGAAAAACATTTTAAGTCATAACATCAAGCAATAACATCAAACATTTTTTACCTTCTTGCAAGTCTTACCGCCATATTCCTTGCTCCATCCCATCTATTCCTTGAGAATATGTCTTCTCTTTCCTCAGCTCGTGTGGCGGGACAAATTTATCTTGCTTCTCCTTTCAAGATATAGATGTACCTGAAAAAGAACAGACATTTTAAGTCATAACATCAAGCAATAACATCAAACATTTTTTACCTTCTTGCAAGTCTTACCGCAATATTCCTTGATCCACCCGTTCTATTCCTTGAGAATATTTGTTCTCTTTCCTCGGCTCGTTTGGCGGGAAAAATTTATTTTGCGTCTCATTTCAAGATATAGATGTACCTGAAAAAGAAAAGACATTTTAAGTCATAACATCAAGCAATAACATCAAACATTTTTTACCTTCTTGCAAGTCTTACCGCCATATTTCTTGCTCCATCCGTTCTATTCCTTGAGAATATTTCTTCTCTTTCCTCGGCTCGTGTGGCGGGACAAATTTATCTTGCGTCTCCTTTCAAGATATAGATGTACCTGAAAAGGAAAAGACATTTTAAGTCATAACATCAAGCAATAACATCAAACATTTTTTACCTTCTTGCAAATCTTACCGCCATATTCCTTTCTCCATCCCTTCTATTCCTTGAGAATATTTCTTCTCTTTCCTCGGCTCGTGTGGCGGGACAAATTTATCTTGCGTCTCCTTTCAAGATATAGATGTACATGAAAAAGAACAAACATTTTAAGTCATAACATCAAGCAATATCATCAAACATTTTTTACTTTCTTGCAAGTCTTACCGCCATATTCCTTGCTCCATCCCTTCTATTCTTTGAGAATATTTCTTCTCTTTCCTCGGCTCGTTTGGCGGGACAAATTTATCTTGCGTCTCCTTTCAAGATATAGATGTACCTGAAAAAGAAAAGACATTTTAAGTCATAACATCAAGCAATAACATCAAACATTTTTTACCTTCTTGCAAGTCTTACCGCCATATTCCTTGCTCCATCCCTTCTTTTCTTTGAGAATATTTCTTCTCTTTCCTCGGCTCGTGTGGCGGGACAAATTTATCTTGCGTCTCATTTCAAGATATAGATGTACCTGAAAAAGAAAAGACATTTTAAGTCATAACATCAAGCAATAACATCAAACATTTTTTACCTTCTTGCAAGTCTTACCGCCATATTCCTTGCTCCATTCGTTCTATTCCTTGAGAATATTTCTTCTCTTTCCTCGGCTCGTGTGGCGGGACAAATTTATCTTGCGTCTAATTTCAAGATATAGATGTACCTGAAAAAGAACAGACATTTTAAGTCATAACTTTAAGCAATAACATCAAACGTTTTTTACCTTCTTGCAAGTCTTACCGCCATATTCCTTGCTCCATCCGTTCTATTCCTTGAGAATATTTCTTCTCTTTCCTCGGCTCGTGTGGCGGGACAAATTAATCTTGCGTCTCATTTCAAGATATAGATGTACCTGAAGAAGAAAAGACATTTTAAGTCATAACATCAAGCAATAACATCAAACATTTTTTACCTTCTTGCAAGTCTTACCGCCATATTCCTTGCTCCATCCGTTCTATTCCTTGAGAATATTTCTTCTCTTTCCTCGGCTTGTGTGGCGGGACAAGTTTTTCTTGCTTCTCCTTTCAAGATATACATGTACCTGAAAAAGAACAGACATTTTAAGTCATAACATCAAACATTTTTTACCTTCTTGCAAGTCTTACCGCCATATTCCTTGCTCCATCCATTCTATTCCTTGAGAATATTTCTTCTCTTTCCTCGGCTCGTGTGGCGGGACAAATTTATCTTGCGTCTCATTTCAAGATATAGATGTACCTGAAAAAGAAAAGACAATTTAAGTCATAACATCAAGCAATAATATCAAACATTTTTTACCTTCTTGCAAGTCTTACCGCCATATTCCTTGCTCCATCCATTCTATTCCTTGAGAATATTTCTTCTCTTTCCTCGGCTCGTGTGGCGGGACAAATTTATCTTGCTTCTCCTTTCAAGATATAGATGTACCTGAAAAAGAACAGACATTTTAAGTCATAACATCAAGCAATAACATCAAACATTATTTACCTCCTTGCAAGTCTTACCGCCATATTCCTTGCTCCATCCCTTCTATTCCTTGAGAATATTTCTTCTCTTTCCTCGGCTCGTGTTGCGGGACAAATTTATCTTGCGTCTCCTTTCAAGATATAGATGTACCTGAAAAAGAAAAGACATTTTAAGTCATAACATCAAGCAATAACATCAAACATTTTTACCTTCTTGCAAGTCTTATCACCATATTCCTTGCTCCATCCCTTCTATTCCTTGAGAATATTTCTTCTCTTTCCTCGGCTCGTGTGGCGGGACAAATTTATCTGGCTTCTCCTTTCAAGATATAGATGTACCTGAAAAAGGAAAAACATTTTAAGTCATAACATCAAGCAATAACATCAAACATTTTTTACCTTTTTGCAAGTCTTACCGCCATATTCCTTGCTCCATCCCTTCTATTCTTTGAGAATATTTCTACTCTTTCCTCGGCTTGTGTGGCGGGACAAATTTATCTTGCGTCTCCTTTCAAGATATAGATGTACCTGAAAAAGAACAGACATTTTAAGTCATAACATCAAGCAATAACATCAAACATTTTTTACCTTTTTGCAAGTCTTACCGCCATATTCCTTGCTCCATCCCTTCTATTCTTTGAGAATATTTCCTCTCTTTCCTCGGCTCGTGTGGCGGGACAAATTTATCTTGCGTCTAATTTCAAGATATAGATGTACCTGAAAAAGAACAGACATTTTAAGTCATAACTTTAAGCAATAACATCAAACGTTTTTTACCTTCTTGCAAGTCTTACCGCCATATTCCTTGCTCCATCCGTTCTATTCCTTGAGAATATTTCTTCTCTTTCCTCGGCTCGTGTGGCGGGACAAATTAATCTTGCGTCTCATTTCAAGATATAGATGTACCTGAAGAAGAAAAGACATTTTAAGTCATAACATCAAGCAATAACATCAAACATTTTTTACCTTCTTGCAAGTCTTACCGCCATATTCCTTGCTCCATCCGTTCTATTCCTTGAGAATATTTCTTCTCTTTCCTCGGCTTGTGTGGCGGGACAAGTTTTTCTTGCTTCTCCTTTCAAGATATACATGTACCTGAAAAAGAACAGACATTTTAAGTCATAACATCAAGCAATAACATCAAACATTTTTTACCTTCTTGCAAGTCTTACCGCCATATTCCTTGCTCCATCCATTCTATTCCTTGAGAATATTTCTTCTCTTTCCTCGGCTCGTGTGGCGGGACAAATTTATCTTGCGTCTCATTTCAAGATATAGATGTACCTGAAAAAGAAAAGACAATTTAAGTCATAACATCAAGCAATAATATCAAACATTTTTTACCTTCTTGCAAGTCTTACCGCCATATTCCTTGCTCCATCCATTCTATTCCTTGAGAATATTTCTTCTCTTTCCTCGGCTCGTGTGGCGGGACAAATTTATCTTGCTTCTCCTTTCAAGATATAGATGTACCTGAAAAAGAACAGACATTTTAAGTCATAACATCAAGCAATAACATCAAACATTATTTACCTCCTTGCAAGTCTTATCACCATATTCCTTGCTCCATCCCTTCTATTCCTTGAGAATATTTCTTCTCTTTCCTCGGCTCGTGTGGCGGGACAAATTTATCTGGCTTCTCCTTTCAAGATATAGATGTACCTGAAAAAGGAAAAACATTTTAAGTCATAACATCAAGCAATAACATCAAACATTTTTTACCTTTTTGCAAGTCTTACCGCCATATTCCTTGCTCCATCCCTTCTATTCTTTGAGAATATTTCTACTCTTTCCTCGGCTTGTGTGGCGGGACAAATTTATCTTGCGGCTCCTTTCAAGATATAGATGTACCTGAAAAAGAACAGACATTTTAAGTCATAACATCAAGCAATAACATCAAACATTTTTTACCTTTTTGCAAGTCTTACCGCCATATTCCTTGCTCCATCCCTTCTATTCTTTGAGAATATTTGTACTCTTTCCTCGGCTCGTGTGGCGGGACAAATTTATCTTGCGTCTCCTTTCAAGATATAGATGTACCTGAAAAAGAACAGACATTTTAAGTCATAAAATCAAGCAATAACATCAAACATTTTTTACCTTCTTGCAAGTCTTACCGCCATATTCCTTGTTCCATCAATTCTATTCTTTGAGAATATTTTTTATCTTTCCTCGGCTCTTGTGGCGGGACAAATTTATCTGGCTTCTCCTTTCAAGATATAGATTTACCTGAAAAAGGAAAAACATTTTAAGTCATAACATCAAGCAATAACATCAAACTATTTTACCTTCTTGCAAGTCTTACCGCCATATTCCTTGCTCCATCCCATCTATTCCTTGAGAATATGTCTTCTCTTTCCTCAGCTCGTGTGGCGGGACAAATTTATCTTGCTTCTCCTTTCAAGATATAGATGTACCTGAAAAAGAACAGACTTTTTAAGTCATAACATCAAGCAATATCATCAAACATTTTTTACCTTCTTGCAAGTCTTACCGCCATATTCCTTGCTCCATCCCTTCTATTCTTTGAGAATATTTCTTCTCTTCCCTCGGCTCGTGTGGCGGGACAAATATATCTTGCGTCTCCTTTCAAGATATAGATGTACCTGAAAAAGAACAGACATTTTAAGTCATAACATCAAGCAATAACATAAAACATTTTTTACCTTCTTGCAAGTCTTACCGCAATATTCCTTGCTCCATCCCTTCTACTCTTTGAGAATATTTCTTCTCTTTCCTCGGCTCGTGTGGGGGGACAAATTTATCTTGCTTCTCCTTTCAAGATATAGATGTACCTGAAAAAGAACAGACTTTTTAAGTCATAACATCAAGCAATATCATCAAACATTTTTTACTTTCTTGCAAGTCTTATCGCCATATTCCATGCTCCATCCCTTCTATTCTTTGAGAATATTTCTTCTCTTTCCTCGGCTCGTTTGGCGGGACAAATTTATCTTGTGTCTCCTTTCAAGATATAGATGTACCTGAAAAAGAAAAGACATTTTAAGTCATAACATCAAGCAATAACATCAAACATTTTTTACCTTCTTGCAAGTCTTACCGCCATATTCCTTGCTCTATCCCTTCTTTTCTTTGAGAATATTTCTTCTCTTTCCTCGGCTCGTGTGGCGGGACAAATTTATCTTGCGTCTCATTTAAAGATATAGATGTACCTGAAAAAGAAAAGACATTTTAAGTCATAACATCAAGCAATAACATCAAACATTTTTTACCTTCTTGCAAGTCTTACCGCCATATTCCTTGCTCCATTCGTTCTATTCCTTGAGAATATTTCTTCTCTTTCCTCGGCTCGTGTGGCGGGACAAATTTATCTTGCGTCTCATTTCAAGATATAGATGTACCTGAAAAAGAACAGACATTTTAAGTCATAACTTTAAGCAATAACATCAAACGTTTTTTACCTTCTTGCAAGTCTTACCGCCATATTCCTTGCTCCATCCGTTCTATTCCTTGAGAATATTTCTTCTCTTTCCTCGGCTCGTGTGGCGGGACAAATTAATCTTGCGTGTCATTTCAAGATATAGATGTACCTGAAAAAGAAAAGACATTTTAAGTCATAACATCAAGCAATAACATCAAACATTTTTTACTTTCTTGCAAGTCTTACCGCCATATTCCTTGCTCCATCCTTTCTATTCCTTGAGAATATTTCTTCTCTTTCCTCGGCTTGTGTGGCGGGACAAGTTTTTCTTGCTTCTCCTTTCAAGATACACATGTACCTGAAAAAGAACAGACATTTTAAGTCATAACATCAAGCAATAGCATCAAACATTTTTTAACTTCTTGCAAGTCTTACCGCCATATTCCTTGCTCCATCCATTCTATTCCTTGAGAATATTTCTTCTCTTTCCTCGGCTCGTGTGGCGGGACAAATTTATCTTGCGTCTCATTTCAAGATATAGATGTACCTGAAAAAGAAAAGACAATTTAAGTCATAACATCAAGCAATAACATCAAACATTTTTTACCTTCTTGCAAGTCTTACCGCCATATTCCTTGCTCCATCCATTCTATTCCTTCAGAATATTTCTTCTCTTTCCTCGGCTCGTGTGGCGGGACAAATTTATCTTGCTTCTCCTTTCAAGATATAGATGTACCTGAAAAAGAACAGACATTTTAAGTCATAACATCAAGCAATAACATCAAACATTATTTACCTTCTTGCAAGTCTTACCGCCATATTCCTTGCTCCATCCCTTCTATTCCTTGAGAATATTTCTTCTCTTTCCTCGGCTCGTGTTGCGGGACAAATTTATCTTGCGTCTCCTTTCAAGATATAGATGTACCTGAAAAAGAAAAGACATTTTAAGTCATAACATCAAGCAATAACATCAAACATTTACCTTCTTGCAAGTCTTATCACCATATTCCTTGATCCATCCCTTCTATTCCTTGAGAATATTTCTTTTTTTTCCGCGGCTCGTGTGGCGGGACAAATTTATCTGGCTTCTCCTTTCAAGATATAGATGTACCTCAAAAAGGAAAAACATTTTAAGTCATAACATCAAGCAATAACATCAAACATTTTTTACCTTCTTGCAAGTCTTACCGCCATATTCCTTGCTCCATCCCATCTATTCCTTGAGAATATGTCTTCTCTTTCCTCAGCTCGTGTGGCGGGACAAATTTATCTTGCTTCTCCTTTCAAGATATAGATGTACCTGAAAAAGAACAGACTTTTTAAGTCATAATATCAAGCAATATCATCAAACATTTTTTACCTTCTTGCAAGTCTTACCGCCATATTCCTTGCTCCATCCCTTCTATTCTTTGAGAATATTTGTTCTCTTTCCTCGGCTCGTGTGGCGGGACAAATATATCTTGCGTCTCCTTTCAAGATATAGATGTACCTGAAAAAGAACAGACATTTTAAGTCATAACATCAAGCAATAACATCAAACATTTTTTACCTTCTTGCAAGTCTTACCGCCATATTCCTTGCTCCATCCCTTCTATTCTTTGAGAATATTTCTTCTCTTTCCTCGGCTCGTTTGGCGGGACAAATTTATCTTGCGTCTCCTTTCAAGATATAGATGTACCTGAAAAAGAAAAGACATTTTAAGTCATAACATCAAGCAATAACATCAAACATTTTTTACCTTCTTGCAAGTCTTACCGCCATATTCCTTGCTCTATCCCTTCTTTTCTTTGAGAATATTTCTTCTCTTTCCTCGGCTCGTGTGGCGGGACAAATTTATCTTGCGTCTCATTTAAAGATATAGATGTACCTGAAAAAGAAAAGACATTTTAAGTCATAACATCAAGCAATAACATCAAACATTTTTTACCTTCTTGCAAGTCTTACCGCCATATTCCTTGCTCCATTCGTTCTATTCCTTGAGAATATTTCTTCTCTTTCCTCGGCTCGTGTGGCGGGACAAATTTATCTTGCGTCTCATTTCAAGATATAGATGTACCTGAAAAAGAACAGACATTTTAAGTCATAACTTTAAGCAATAACATCAAACGTTTTTTACCTTCTTGCAAGTCTTACCGCCATATTCCTTGCTCCATCCGTTCTATTCCTTGAGAATATTTCTTCTCTTTCCTCGGCTCGTGTGGCGGGACAAATTAATCTTGCGTGTCATTTCAAGATATAGATGTACCTGAAAAAGAAAAGACATTTTAAGTCATAACATCAAGCAATAACATCAAACATTTTTTACTTTCTTGCAAGTCTTACCGCCATATTCCTTGCTCCATCCTTTCTATTCCTTGAGAATATTTCTTCTCTTTCCTCGGCTTGTGTGGCGGGACAAGTTTTTCTTGCTTCTCCTTTCAAGATACACATGTACCTGAAAAAGAACAGACATTTTAAGTCATAACATCAAGCAATAACATCAAACATTTTTTAACTTCTTGCAAGTCTTACCGCCATATTCCTTGCTCCATCCATTCTATTCCTTGAGAATATTTCTTCTCTTTCCTCGGCTCGTGTGGCGGGACAAATTTATCTTGCGTCTCATTTCAAGATATAGATGTACCTGAAAAAGAAAAGACAATTTAAGTCATAACATCAAGCAATAACATCAAACATTTTTTACCTTCTTGCAAGTCTTACCGCCATATTCCTTGCTCCATCCATTCTATTCCTTCAGAATATTTCTTCTCTTTCCTCGGCTCGTGTGGCGGGACAAATTTATCTTGCTTCTCCTTTCAAGATATAGATGTACCTGAAAAAGAACAGACATTTTAAGTCATAACATCAAGCAATAACATCAAACATTATTTACCTTCTTGCAAGTCTTACCGCCATATTCCTTGCTCCATCCCTTCTATTCCTTGAGAATATTTCTTCTCTTTCCTCGGCTCGTGTTGCGGGACAAATTTATCTTGCGTCTCCTTTCAAGATATAGATGTACCTGAAAAAGAAAAGACATTTTAAGTCATAACATCAAGCAATAACATCAAACATTTACCTTCTTGCAAGTCTTATCACCATATTCCTTGATCCATCCCTTCTATTCCTTGAGAATATTTCTTTTTTTTCCGCGGCTCGTGTGGCGGGACAAATTTATCTGGCTTCTCCTTTCAAGATATAGATGTACCTCAAAAAGGAAAAACATTTTAAGTCATAACATCAAGCAATAACATCAAACATTTTTTACTTTCTTGCAAGTCTTACCGCCATATTCCTTGCTCCATCCCATCTATTCCTTGAGAATATGTCTTCTCTTTCCTCAGCTCGTGTGGCGGGACAAATTTATCTTGCTTCTCCTTTCAAGATATAGATGTACCTGAAAAAGAACAGACTTTTTAAGTCATAATATCAAGCAATATCATCAAACATTTTTTACCTTCTTGCAAGTCTTACCGCCATATTCCTTGCTCCATCCCTTCTATTCTTTGAGAATATTTGTTCTCTTTCCTCGGCTCGTGTGGCGGGACAAATATATCTTGCGTCTCCTTTCAAGATATAGATGTACCTGAAAAAGAACAGACATTTTAAGTCATAACATCAAGCAATAACATCAAACATTTTTTACCTTCTTGCAAGTCTTACCGCCATATTCCTTGCTCCATCCCTTCTATTCTTTGAGAATATTTCTTCTCTTTCCTCGGCTCGTTTGGCGGGACAAATTTATCTTGCGTCTCCTTTCAAGATATAGATGTACCTGAAAAAGAAAAGACATTTTAATTCATAACATCAAGCAATAACATCAAACATTTTTTACCTTCTTGCAAGTCTTACCGCCATATTCCTTGCTCCATCCCTTCTTTTCTTTGAGAATATTTCTTCTCTTTCCTCGGCTCGTGTGGCGGGACAAATTTATCTTGCGTCTCATTTCAAGATATAGATGTACCTGAAAAAGAAAAGACATTTTAAGTCATAACATCAAGCAATAACATCAAACATTTTTTACCTTCTTGCAAGTCTTACCTACATATTCCTTGCTCCATTCGTTCTATTCCTTGAGAATATTTCTTCTCTTTCCTCGGCTCGTGTGGCGGGACAAATTTATCTTGCGTCTCATTTCAAGATATAGATGTACCTGAAAAGAACAGACATTTTAAGTCATAACTTTAAGCAATAACATCAAACGATTTTTACCTTCTTGCAAGTCTTACCGCCATATTCCTTGCTCCATCCGTTCTATTCCTTGAGAATATTTCTTCTCTTTCCTCGGCACGTGTGGCGGGACAAATTAATCTTGCGTCTCATTTCAAGATATAGATGTACCTGAAAAAGAAAAGACATTTTAAGTCATAACATCTAGCAATAACATCAAACATTTTTTACCTTCTTGCAAGTCTTATCGCCATATTCCTTGCTCCATCCGTTCTATTCCTTGAGAATATTTCTTCTCTTTCCTCGGCTTGTGTGGCGGGACAAGTTTTTCTTGCTTCTCCTTTCAAGATATACATGTACCTGAAAAAGAACAGACATTTTAAGTCATAACATCAAGCAATAACATCAAACATTTTTTGACTTCTTGCAAGTCTTACCGCCATATTCCTTGCTCCCTCCATTCTATTCCTTGAGAATATTTCTTCTCTTTCCTCGGCTCGTGTGGCGGGACAAATTTATCTTGCGTCTCATTTCAAGATATAGATGTACCTGAAAAAGAAAAGACAATTTAAGTCATAACATCAAGCAATAACATCAAACATTTTTTACCTTCTTGCAAGTCTTACCGCCATATTCCTTGCTCCATCCATTCTATTCCTTGAGAATATTTCTTCTCTTTCCTCGGCTCGTGTGGCGGGACAAATTTATCTTGCTTCCCCTTTCAAGATATAGATGTACCTGAAAAAGAACAGACATTTTAAGTCATAACATCAAGCAATAACATCAAACATTATTTACCTTCTTGCAAGTCTTACCGCCATATTCCTTGCTCCATCCCTTCTATTCCTTGAGAATATTTGTTCTCTTTCCTCGGCTCGTTTGGCGGGACAAATTTATCTTGCGTCTCATTTCAAGATATAGATGTACCTGAAAAAGAAAAGACATTTTAAGTCACAACATCAAGCAATAACATCAAACATTTTTTACCTTCTTGCAAGTCTTACCGCCATATTTCTTGCTCCATCCGTTCTATTCCTTGAGAATATTTCTTCTCTTTCCTCGGCTCGTGTGGCGGGACAAATTTATCTTGCGTCTCCTTTCAAGATATAGATGTACCTGAAAAAGAACAGACATTTTAAGTCATAACATCAAGCAATATCATCAAACATTTTTTACTTTCTTGCAAGTCTTACCGCCATATTCCTTGCTCCATCCCTTCTATTCTTTGAGAATATTTCTTCTCTTTCCTCGGCTCATTTGGCGGGACAAATTTATCTTGCGTCTCCTTTCAAGATATAGATGTACCTGAAAAAGAAAAGACATTTTAAGTCATAACATCAAGCAATAACATCAAACATTTTTTACTTTCTTGCAAGTCTTACCGCCATATTCCTTGCTCCATCCCTTCTATTCCTTGTGAATATTTCTTCTCTTTCCTCGGCTCGTGTGGCGGGACAAATTTATCTTGCGTCTCCTTTCAAGATATAGATGTACCTGAAAAAGAACAGACATTTTAAGTCATAACATCAAGCAATATCATCAAACATTTTTTACTTTCTTGCAAGTCTTACCGCCATATTCCTTGCTCCATCCCTTCTATTCTTTGAGAATATTTCTTCTCTTTCCTCGGCTCATTTGGCGGGACAAATTTATCTTGCGTCTCCTTTCAAGATATAGATGTACCTGAAAAAGAAAAGACATTTTAAGTCATAACATCAAGCAATAACATCAAACATTTTTTACTTTCTTGCAAGTCTTACCGCCATATTCCTTGCTCCATCCCTTCTTTTCTTTGAGAATATTTCTTCTCTTTCCTCGGCTCGTGTGGCGGGATAAATTTATCTTGCTTCTCCTTTCAAGATATAGATGTACCTGAAAATGAACAGACATTTTAAGTCATAACATCAAGCAATAACATCAAACATTTTTTACCTTCTTGCAAGTCTTACCGCCATATTTCTTGCTCCATCCGTTCTATTCCTTGAGAATATTTCTTCTCTTTCCTCGGCTCGTGTGGCGGGACAAATTTATCTTGCGTATCTCTTTCCTCGGCTCGTGTGGCGGGACAAATTTATCTTGCATCTCCTTTCAAGATATAGATGTATCTGAAAAAGAAAAGACATTTTACGTCATAACATCAAGAAATAACATCAAACATTTTTTACCTTTTTGCAAGTCTTACTGCAATATTCATTGCTCCATCCCTTCTATTCTTTGAGAAAATTTCTTCTCTTTCCTCGGCTCGTGCGGCGGGACAAATTTATCTTGCGTCTCCTTTCAAGATATAGATGTACCTGAAAAAGAAAAGACATTTTAAGTCATAACATCAAGCAATAACATCAAACATTTTTTACCTTCTTGCAAGTCTTACCGCAATATTCCTTGATCCATCCGTTCTATTCCTTGAGAATATTTTTTCTCTTTCCTCGGCTCGTTTGGCGGGACAAATTTATCTTGCGTCTCATTTCAAGATATAGATGTACCTGAAAAAGAAAAGACATTTTAAGTCATAACATCAAGCAATAACATCAAACATTTTTTACCTTCTTGCAAGTCTTACCACCATATTTCTTGCTCCATCCGTTCTATTCCTTGAGAATATTTCTTCTCTTTCCTCGGCTCGTGTGGCGGGACAAATTTATCTTGCGTCTCCTTTCAAGATATAGATGTACCTGAAAAAGAAAAGACATGTTAAGTCATAACATCAAGCAATAACATCAAACATTTTTTACCTTCTTGCAAGTCTTACCGCCATATTCCTTTCTCCATCCCTTCTATTCCTTGAGAATATTTCTTCTCTTTCCTCGGCTCGTGTGGCGGGACAAATTTATCTTGCGTCTCCTTTCAAGAAATAGATGTACCTGAAAAAGAACAAACATTTTAAGTCATAACATCAAGCAATATCATCAAACATTTTTTACTTTCTTGCAAGTCTTACCGCCATATTCCTTGCTCCATCCCTTCTATTCTTTGAGAATATTTCTTCTCTTTCCTCGGCTCGTTTGGCGGGACAAATTTATCTTGCTTCTCCTTTCAAGATATAGATGTACCTGAAAAAGAAAAGACATTTTAAGTCATAACATCAAGCAATAACATCAAACATTTTTTACCTTCTTGCAAGTCTTACCGCCATATTCCTTGCTCCATTCGTTCTATTCCTTGAGAATATTTCTTCTCTTTCCTCGGCTCGTGTGGCGGGATAAATTTATCTTGCTTCTCCTTTCAAGATATAGATGTACCTGAAAATGAACAGACATTTTAAGTCATAACTTCAAGCAATAACATCAAACATTTTTTACCTTCTTGCAAGTCTTACCGCCATATTCCTTGCTCCATCCATTCTATTCCTTGAGAATATTTCTTCTCTTTCCTCGGCTCGTGTGGCGGGACAAATTTATCTTGCGTCTCATTTCAAGATATAGATGTACCTGAAAAAGAAAAGACAATTTAAGTCATAACATCAAGCAATAACACCAAACATTTTTTACCTTCTTGCAAGTCTTACCGCCATATTCCTTGCTCCATCCATTTTATTCCTTGAGAATATTTCTTCTCTTTCCTCGTGTCGTGTGGCGGGACAAATTTATCTTGCTTCTCCTTTCAAGATATAGATGTACCTGAAAAAGAACAGACATTTTAAGTCATAACATCAAGCAATAACATCAAACATTATTTACCTTCTTGCAAGTCTTACCGCCATATTCCTTGCTCCATCCCTTCTATTCCTTGAGAATATTTCTTCTCTTTCCTCGGCTCGTGTTGCGGGACAAATTTATCTTGCGTCTCCTTTCAAGATATAGATGTACCTGAAAAAGAAAAGACATTTTAAGTCATAACATCAAGCAATAACATCAAACATTTTTTACCTTCTTGCAAGTGTTATCACCATATTCCTTGCTCCATCCCTTCTATTCCTTGAGAATATTTCTTCTCTTTCCTCGGCTCGTGTGGCGGGGCAAATTTATCTGGCTTCTCCTTTCAAGATATAGATGTACCTGAAAAAGGAAAAACATTTTAAGTCATAACATCAAGCAATAACATCAAACATTTTTTACCTTCTTGCAAGTCTTACCGCCATATTCCTTGCTCCATCCCATCTATTCCTTGAGAATATGTCTTCTCTTTCCTCAGCTCGTGTGGCGGGACAAATTTATCTTGCTTCTCCTTTCAAGATATAGATGTACCTGAAAAAGAACAGACTTTTTAAGTCATAACATCAAGCAATATCATCAAACATTTTTTACCTTCTTGCAAGTCTTACCGCAATATTCCTTGATCCATCCGTTCTATTCCTTGAGAATATTTGTTCTCTTTCCTCGGCTCGTTTGGCGGGACAAATTTATCTTGCGTCTCATTTCAAGATATAGATGTACCTGAAAAAGAAAAGACAATTTAAGTCATAACATCAAGCAATAACATCAAACATTTTTTACCTTCTTGCAAGTCTTACCGCCATATTCCTTGCTCCATCCATTCTATTCCTTGAGAATATTTCTTCTCTTTCCTCGGGTCGTGTGGCGGGACAAATTTATCTTGCTTCTCCTTTCAAGATATAGATGTACCTGAAGAAGAACAGACATTTTAAGTCATAACATCAAGCAATAACATCAAACATTTTTTATCTTCTTGCAAGTCTTACCGCCATATTCCTTGCTCCATCCCTTCTATTCTTTGAGAAAATTTCTTCTCTTTCCTCGGCTCTTGTGGCGGGACAAATTTATCTTGCTTCTCCTTTCAAGATATAGATGTACCTGAAAAAGAACAGACATTTTAAGTCATAACATCAAGCAATAACATCAAACATTTTTTACCTTCTTGCAAGTCTTACCGCAATATTCCTTGATCCATCCGCTCTATTCCTTGAGAATATTTGTTCTCTTTCCTCGGCTCGTTTGGCGGGACAAATTTATCTTGCGTCTCATTTCAAGATATAGATGTACCTGAAAAAGAAAAGACATTTTAAGTCATAACATCAAGCAATAACATCAAACATTTTTTACCTTCTTGCAAGTCTTACCGCCATATTTCTTGCTCCATCCGTTCTATTCCTTGAGAATATTTCTTCTCTTTCCTCGGCTCGTGTGGCGGGATAAATTTATCTTGCTTCTCCTTTCAAGATATAGATGTACCTGAAAATGAACAGACATTTTAAGTCATAACTTCAAGCAATAACATCAAACATTTTTTACCTTCTTGCAAGTCTTACCGCCATATTCCTTGCTCCATCCATTGTATTCCTTGAGAATATTTCTTCTCTTTCCTCGGCTCGTGTGGCGGGACAAATTTATCTTGCGTCTCATTTCAAGATATAGATGTACCTGAAAAAGAAAAGACAATTTAAGTCATAACATCAAGCAATAACACCAAACATTTTTTACCTTCTTGCAAGTCTTACCGCCATATTCCTTGCTCCATCCATTTTATTCCTTGAGAATATTTCTTCTCTTTCCTCGTGTCGTGTGGCGGGACAAATTTATCTTGCTTCTCCTTTCAAGATATAGATGTACCTGAAAAAGAACAGACATTTTAAGTCATAACATCAAGCAATAACATCAAACATTATTTACCTTCTTGCAAGTCTTACCGCCATATTCCTTGCTCCATCCCTTCTATTCCTTGAGAATATTTCTTCTCTTTCCTCGGCTCGTGTTGCGGGACAAATTTATCTTGCGTCTCCTTTCAAGATATAGATGTACCTGAAAAAGAAAAGACATTTTAAGTCATAACATCAAGCAATAACATCAAACATTTTTTACCTTCTTGCAAGTGTTATCACCATATTCCTTGCTCCATCCCTTCTATTCCTTGAGAATATTTCTTCTCTTTCCTCGGCTCGTGTGGCGGGGCAAATTTATCTGGCTTCTCCTTTCAAGATATAGATGTACCTGAAAAAGGAAAAACATTTTAAGTCATAACATCAAGCAATAACATCAAACATTTTTTACCTTCTTGCAAGTCTTACCGCCATATTCCTTGCTCCATCCCATCTATTCCTTGAGAATATGTCTTCTCTTTCCTCAGCTCGTGTGGCGGGACAAATTTATCTTGCTTCTCCTTTCAAGATATAGATGTACCTGAAAAAGAACAGACTTTTTAAGTCATAACATCAAGCAATATCATCAAACATTTTTTACCTTCTTGCAAGTCTTACCGCAATATTCCTTGATCCATCCGTTCTATTCCTTGAGAATATTTGTTCTCTTTCCTCGGCTCGTTTGGCGGGACAAATTTATCTTGCGTCTCATTTCAAGATATAGATGTACCTGAAAAAGAAAAGACAATTTAAGTCATAACATCAAGCAATAACATCAAACATTTTTTACCTTCTTGCAAGTCTTACCGCCATATTCCTTGCTCCATCCATTCTATTCCTTGAGAATATTTCTTCTCTTTCCTCGGGTCGTGTGGCGGGACAAATTTATCTTGCTTCTCCTTTCAAGATATAGATGTACCTGAAGAAGAACAGACATTTTAAGTCATAACATCAAGCAATAACATCAAACATTTTTTATCTTCTTGCAAGTCTTACCGCCATATTCCTTGCTCCATCCCTTCTATTCTTTGAGAAAATTTCTTCTCTTTCCTCGGCTCTTGTGGCGGGACAAATTTATCTTGCTTCTCCTTTCAAGATATAGATGTACCTGAAAAAGAACAGACATTTTAAGTCATAACATCAAGCAA
The DNA here is from genome assembly GCA_964019185.1 of Maratus speculifer. Lineage (NCBI taxonomy): Eukaryota > Metazoa > Arthropoda > Arachnida > Araneae > Salticidae > Maratus > Maratus speculifer. The sequence continues at coordinate 57,475 of CAXHSM010001440.1, read as the reverse complement.
TAACATCAAACATTTTTTACCTTCTTGCAAGTCTTACCGCAATATTCCTTGATCCATCCGCTCTATTCCTTGAGAATATTTGTTCTCTTTCCTCGGCTCGTTTGGCGGGACAAATTTATCTTGCGTCTCATTTCAAGATATAGATGTACCTGAAAAAGAAAAGACATTTTAAGTCATAACATCAAGCAATAACATCAAACATTTTTTACCTTCTTGCAAGTCTTACCGCCATATTTCTTGCTCCATCCGTTCTATTCCTTGAGAATATTTCTTCTCTTTCCTCGGCTCGTGTGGCGGGACAAATTTATCTTGCGCCTTCTTTCAAGATATAGATGTACCTGAAAAAGAAAAAACATTTTAAGTCAACATCAAGCAATAACATCAAACATTTTTTACCTTCTTGCAAGTCTTACCGCCATATTCCTTGCTCCATCCGTTCTATTCCTTGAGAATATTTCTTCTCTTTCCTCGGCTCATGTGGCGGGACAAATTTATCTTGCGTTTCATTTCAAGATATAGATGTACCTGAAAAAGAAAAGACATTTTAAGTCATAACATCAAGCAATAACATCAAACATTTTTTACCTTCTTGCAAGTCTTACCGCCATATTCCTTGCTCCATCCCTTCTATTCCTTGAGAATATTTCTTCTCTTTCCTCGGCTCGTGGGGAGGGACAAATTTATCTTGCGTCTCCTTTCAAGATATAGATGTACCTGAAAAAGAAAAGACATTTTAAGTCATAACATCAAGCAATAACATCAAACATTTTTTACCATCTTGCAATTCTTACCGCCATATTCCTTGCTCCATCCCTTCTATTCCTTGAGAATAATTCTTCTCTTTCCTCGGCTCATGTGGCGGGACAAATTTATCTTGCGTTTCATTTCAAGATATAGATGTACCTGAAAAAGAAAAGACATTTTAAGTCATAACATCAAGCAATAACATCAAACATTTTTTACCTTCTTGTAAGTCTTACCGCCATATTCCTTGCTCCATCCCTTCTACTCTTTTAGAATATTTCTTCTCTTTCCTCGGCTCCTGTGGCGGGACAAATTTATCTTGCTTCTCCTTTCAAGATATAGATGTACCTGAAAAAGAAAAGACATTTTACGTCATAACATCAAGAAATAAGATCAAACATTTTTTACCTTTTTGCAAATCTTACCGCTATATTCATTGCTCCATCCCTTCTATTCTTTGAGAATATTTCTTCTCTTTCCTCGGCTCGTGTGGCGGGACAAATTTATCTTGCGTCTCCTTTCAAGATATAGATGTACCTGAAAAAGAAAAGACATTTTAAGTCATAACATCAAGCAATAACATCAAACATTTTTTACCTTCTTGCAAGTCTTACCGCAATATTCCTTGATCGATCCGTTCTATTACCTTCAGAATATTTCTTCTCTTTCCTCGGCTCGTTTGGCGGGACAAATTTATCTTGCGTCTCATTTCAAGATATAGATGTACCTGAAAAAGAAAAGACATTTTAAGTAATAACATCAAGCAATAACATCAAACATTTTTTACCTTCTTGCAAGTCTTACCGCCATATTCCTTGCTCCATCCCTTCTATTCCTTGTGAATATTTCTTCTCTTTCCTCGGCTCGTGTGGCGGGACAAATTTATCTTGCGTCTCCTTTCAAGATATAGATGTACCTGAAAAAGAACAGACATTTTAAGTCATAACATCAAGCAATATCATCAAACATTTTTTACTTTCTTGCAAGTCTTACCGCCATATTCCTTGCTCCATCCCTTCTATTCTTTGAGAATATTTCTTCTCTTTCCTCGGCTCATTTGGCGGGACAAATTTATCTTGCGTCTCCTTTCAAGATATAGATGTACCTGAAAAAGAAAAGACATTTTAAGTCATAACATCAAGCAATAACATCAAACATTTTTTACTTTCTTGCAAGTCTTACCGCCATATTCCTTGCTCCATCCCTTCTTTTCTTTGAGAATATTTCTTCTCTTTCCTCGGCTCGTGTGGCGGGATAAATTTATCTTGCTTCTCCTTTCAAGATATAGATGTACCTGAAAATGAACAGACATTTTAAGTCATAACATCAAACAATAACATCAAATATTTTTTACCTTCTTGCAAGTCTTACCGCCATATTCCTTGCTCCATCCCTTCTATTCCTTAAGAATATTTCTTCTCTTTCCTCGGCTCGTGTGGCGGGACAAATTTATCTTGCGCCTTCTTTCAAGATATATATGTGCCTGAAAAAGAAAAGATATTTTAAGTCATAACATCAAGCAATAACATCAAATATTTTTTACCTTCTTGCAAGTCTTACCGCCATATTCCTTGCTCCATCCCTTCTATTCCTTGAGAATATTTCTTCTCTTTCCTCGGCTCGTGCGGCGGGACAAATTTATCTTGCGTCTCCTTTCAAGATATAGATGTACCTGAAAAAGAAAAGACATTTTAAGTCATAACATGAAGCAATAACATCAAACATTTTTTACCTTCTTGCAAGTCTTACCGCCATATTCCTTGCTCCATCCCTTCTATTCCTTGAGAATATTTCTTCTCTTTCCTCGGCTCATGTGGCGGGACAAATTTATCTTGAGTTTCATTTCAAGATATAGATGTACCTGAAAAAGAAAAGACATTTTAAGTCATAACATCAAGCAATAACATCAAACATTTTTTACCTTCTTGCAAGTCTTACCGCCATATTCCTTGCTCCATCCGTTCTATTCCTTGAGAATATTTCTTCTCTTTCCTCGGCTCGTGTGGCGGGACAAATTTATCTTGCTTCTCCTTTCAAGATATAGATGTACCTGAAAAAGAACAGACATTTTAAGTCATAACATCAAGCAATAACATCAAACATTTTTTACATTGTTGCAAGTCTTACCGCCATATTCCTTGATCAATCCGTTCTATTCCTTGAGAATATTTTTCTCTTTCCTCGGCTTGTGTGGCGGGACAAATTTATCTTGCGCCTTCTTTCAAGATATAGATGTACCTGAAAATAAAAGATATTTTAAGTCATAACATCAAGCAATAACATCAAATATTTTTTACATTCTTGCAAGTCTTACCGCCATATTCCTTGCTCCATCCCTTCTATTCCTTGAGAATATTTCTTCTCTTTCCTCGGCTCGTGTGGCGGGACAAATTTATCTTGCGCCTCCTTTCAAGATATAGATGTAACTGAAAAAGAAAAGATATTTTAAGTCATAACATCAAGCAATAACATCAATTATTATTTACCTTCTTGCAAGTCTTACCGCCATATTCCTTGCTCCATCCCTTCTATTATTTGAGAATATTTCTTCTCTTTCCTCGGCTCGTGTGGCGGGACAAATTTATCTTGCGTCTCCTTTCAAGATATAGATGTACCTGAAAAAGAACAGACATTTTAAGTCATAACATCAAGCAATATCATCAAACATTTTTTACTTTCTTGCAAGTCTTACCGCCATATTCCTTGCTCCATCCCTTCTATTCTTTGAGAATATTTCTTCTCTTTCTTCGGCTCGTTTGGCGGGACAAATTAATCTTGCGTCTCCTTTCAAGATATAGATGTACCTGAAAATGAAGAGACATTTTAAGTCATAACATCAAACAATAACATCAAATATTTTTTACCTTCTTGCAAGTCTTACCGCCATATTCCTTGCTCCATCCCTTCTATTCCTTGAGAATATCTCTTCTCTTTCCTCGGCTCGTGTGGCGGAACAAATTTATCTTGCGTCTCCTTTCAAGATATAGATGTACCTGAAAAAAAAAAACATTTTAAGTCATAACATCAAGCAATAACATCAAACATTTTTTACCTTCTTGCAAGTCTTACCGCCATATTCCTTGCTCCATTCCTTCTATTCCTTGAGAATATTTCTTCTTTTTCCTCGGCTCGTGTGGCGGGACAAATTTATTTTGCGTCTCCTTTCAAGATATAGATGTACCTGAAAAAGAAAAGACATTTTAAGTCATAACATCAAGCAATAACATCAAACATTTTTTACCTTCTTGCAAGTCTTACCGCCATATTCCTTGCTCCATCCCTTCTATTCCTTGAGAATATTTCTTCTCTTTCCTCGGCTCGTGCGGCGGGACAAATTTATCTTGCGTCTCCTTTCAAGATATAGATGTACCTGAAAAAGAAAAGACATTTTAAGTCATAACATCAAGCAATAACATCAAACATTTTTTACCTTCTTGTAAGTCTTACCGCCATATTCCTTGCTCCATCCCTTCTACTCTTTGAGAATATTTCTTCTCTTTCCTCGGCTCCTGTGGCGGGACAAATTTATCTTGCTTCTCCTTTCAAGATATAGATGTACCTGAAAAAGAAAAGACATTTTACGTCATAACATCAAGAAATAAGATCAAACATTTTTTACCTTTTTGCAAATCTTACCGCTATATTCATTGCTCCATCCCTTCTATTCTTTGAGAATATTTCTTCTCTTTCCTCGGCTCGTGTGGCGGGACAAATTTATCTTGCGTCTCCTTTCAAGATATAGATGTACCTGAAAAAGAAAAGACATTTTAAGTCATAACATCAAGCAATAACATCAAACATTTTTTACCTTCTTGCAAGTCTTACCGCAATATTCCTTGATCGATCCGTTCTATTCCTTCAGAATATTTCTTCTCTTTCCTCGGCTCGTTTGGCGGGACAAATTTATCTTGCGTCTCATTTCAAGATATAGATGTACCTGAAAAAGAAAAGACATTTTAAGTAATAACATCAAGCAATAACATCAAACATTTTTTACCTTCTTGCAAGTCTTACCGCCATATTCCTTGCTCCATCCCTTCTATTCCTTGTGAATATTTCTTCTCTTTCCTCGGCTCGTGTGGCGGGACAAATTTATCTTGCGTCTCCTTTCAAGATATAGACGTACCTGAAAAAGAACAGACATTTTAAGTCATAACATCAAGCAATATCATCAAACATTTTTTACTTTCTTGCAAGTCTTACCGCCATATTCCTTGCTCCATCCCTTCTATTCTTTGAGAATATTTCTTCTCTTTCCTCGGCTTGTGTGGCGGGACAAATTTATCTTGCGCCTTCTTTCAAGATATAGATGTACCTGAAAATAAAAGATATTTTAAGTCATAACATCAAGCAATAACATCAAATATTTTTTACATTCTTGCAAGTCTTACCGCCATATTCCTTGCTCCATCCCTTCTATTCCTTGAGAATATTTCTTCTCTTTCCTCGGCTCGTGTGGCAGGACAAATTTATCTTGCGCCTCCTTTCAAGATATAGATGTAACTGAAAAAGAAAAGATATTTTAAGTCATAACATCAAGCAATAACATCAATTATTATTTACCTTCTTGCAAGTCTTACCGCCATATTCCTTGCTCCATCACTTCTATTATTTGAGAATATTTCTTCTCTTTCCTCGGCTCGTGTGGCGGGACAAATTTATCTTGCGTCTCCTTTCAAGATATAGATGTACCTGAAAAAGAACAGACATTTTAAGTCATAACATCAAGCAATATCATCAAACATTTTTTACTTTCTTGCAAGTCTTACCGCCATATTCCTTGCTCCATCCCTTCTATTCTTTGAGAATATTTCTTCTCTTTCTTCGGCTCGTTTGGCGGGACAAATTAATCTTGCGTCTCCTTTCAAGATATAGATGTACCTGAAAATGAACAGACATTTTAAGTCATAACATCAAACAATAACATCAAATATTTTTTACCTTCTTGCAAGTCTTACCGCCATATTCCTTGCTCCATCCCTTCTATTCCTTGAGAATATTTCTTCTCTTTCCTCGGCTCGTGTGGCGGAACAAATTTATCTTGCGTCTCCTTTCAAGATATAGATGTACCTGAAAAAAAAAAACATTTTAAGTCATAACATCAAGCAATAACATCAAACATTTTTTACCTTCTTGCAAGTCTTACCGCCATATTCCTTGCTCCATTCCTTCTATTCCTTGAGAATATTTCTTCTTTTTCCTCGGCTCGTGTGGCGGGACAAATTTTTTTTGCGTCTCCTTTCAAGATATAGATGTACCTGAAAAAGAAAAGACATTTTAAGTCATAACATCAAGCAATAACATCAAACATTTTTTACCTTCTTGCAAGTCTTACCGCCATATTCCTTGCTCCATCCCTTCTATTCCTTGAGAATATTTCTTCTCTTTCCTCGGCTCGTGCGGCGGGACAAATTTATCTTGCGTCTCCTTTCAAGATATAGATGTACCTGAAAAAGAAAAGACATTTTAAGTCATAACATCAAGCAATAACATCAAACATTTTTTACCTTCTTGTAAGTCTTACCGCCATATTCCTTGCTCCATCCCTTCTACTCTTTGAGAATATTTCTTCTCTTTCCTCGGCTCCTGTGGCGGGACAAATTTATCTTGCTTCTCCTTTCAAGATATAGATGTACCTGAAAAAGAAAAGACATTTTACGTCATAACATCAAGAAATAAGATCAAACATTTTTTACCTTTTTGCAAATCTTACCGCTATATTCATTGCTCCATCCCTTCTATTCTTTGAGAATATTTCTTCTCTTTCCTCGGCTCGTGTGGCGGGACAAATTTATCTTGCGTCTCCTTTCAAGATATAGATGTACCTGAAAAAGAAAAGACATTTTAAGTCATAACATCAAGCAATAACATCAAACATTTTTTACCTTCTTGCAAGTCTTACCGCAATATTCCTTGATCGATCCGTTCTATTCCTTCAGAATATTTCTTCTCTATCCTCGGCTCGTTTGGCGGGACAAATTTATCTTGCGTCTCATTTCAAGATATAGATGTACCTGAAAAAGAAAAGACATTTTAAGTAATAACATCAAGCAATAACATCAAACATTTTTTACCTTCTTGCAAGTCTTACCGCCATATTCCTTGCTCCATCCCTTCTATTCCTTGTGAATATTTCTTCTCTTTCCTCGGCTCGTGTGGCGGGACAAATTTATCTTGCGTCTCCTTTCAAGATATAGACGTACCTGAAAAAGAACAGACATTTTAAGTCATAACATCAAGCAATATCATCAAACATTTTTTACTTTCTTGCAAGTCTTACCGCCATATTCCTTGCTCCATCCCTTCTATTCTTTGAGAATATTTCTTCTCTTTCCTCGGCTCATTTGGCGGGACAAATTTATCTTGCGTCTCCTTTCAAGATATAGATGTACCTGAAAAAGAATAGACATTTTAAGTCATAACATCAAGCAATAACATCAAACATTTTTTACTTTCTTGCAAGTCTTACCGCCATATTCCTTGCTCCATCCCTTCTTTTCTTTGAGAATATTTCTTCTCTTTCCTCGGCTCGTGTGGCGGGATAAATTTATCTTGCTTCTCCTTTCAAGATATAGATGTACCTGAAAATGAACAGACATTTTAAGTCATAACATCAAACAATAACATCAAATATTTTTTACCTTCTTGCAAGTCTTACCGCCATATTCCTTGCTCCATCCCTTCTATTCCTTGAGAATATTTCTTCTCTTTCCTCGGCTCGTGTGGCGGGACAAATTTATCTTGCGCCTTCTTTCAAGATATATATGTGCCTGAAAAAGAAAAGATATTTTAAGTCATAACATCAAGCAATAACATCAAATATTTTTTACCTTCTTGCAAGTCTTACCGCCATATTCCTTGCTCCATCCCTTCTATTCCTTGAGAATATTTCTTCTCTTTCCTCGGCTCGTGCGGCGGGACAAATTTATCTTGCGTCTCCTTTCAAGATATAGATGTACCTGAAAAAGAAAAGACATTTTAAGTCATAACATCAAGCAATAACATCAAACATTTTTTACCTTCTTGCAAGTCTTACCGCCATATTCCTTGCTCCATCCCTTCTATTCCTTGAGAATATTTCTTCTCTTTCCTCGGCTCATGTGGCGGGACAAATTTATCTTGAGTTTCATTTCAAGATATAGATGTACCTGAAAAAGAAAAGACATTTTAAGTCATAACATCAAGCAATAACATCAAACATTTTTTACCTTCTTGCAAGTCTTACCGCAATATTCCTTGATCGATCCGTTCTATTCCTTCAGAATATTTCTTCTCTTTCCTCGGCTCGTTTGGCGGGACAAATTTATCTTGCGTCTCATTTCAAGATATAGATGTACCTGAAAAAGAAAAGACATTTTAAGTAATAACATCAAGCAATAACATCAAACATTTTTTACCTTCTTGCAAGTCTTACCGCCATATTCCTTGCTCCATCCCTTCTATTCCTTGTGAATATTTCTTCTCTTTCCTCGGCTCGTGTGGCGGGACAAATTTATCTTGCGTCTCCTTTCAAGATATAGATGTACCTGAAAAAGAACAGACATTTTAAGTCATAACATCAAGCAATATCATCAAACATTTTTTACTTTCTTGCAAGTCTTACCGCCATATTCCTTGCTCCATCCCTTCTATTCTTTGAGAATATTTCTTCTCTTTCCTCGGCTCATTTGGCGGGACAAATTTATCTTGCGTCTCCTTTCAAGATATAGATGTACCTGAAAAAGAAAAGACATTTTAAGTCATAACATCAAGCAATAACATCAAACATTTTTTACTTTCTTGCAAGTCTTACCGCCATATTCCTTGCTCCATCCCTTCTTTTCTTTGAGAATATTTCTTCTCTTTCCTCGGCTCGTGTGGCGGGATAAATTTATCTTGCTTCTCCTTTCAAGATATAGATGTACCTGAAAATGAACAGACATTTTAAGTCATAACATCAAACAATAACATCAAATATTTTTTACCTTCTTGCAAGTCTTACCGCCATATTCCTTGCTCCATCCCTTCTATTCCTTGAGAATATTTCTTCTCTTTCCTCGGCTCGTGTGGCGGGACAAATTTATCTTGCGCCTTCTTTCAAGATATATATGTGCCTGAAAAAGAAAAGATATTTTAAGTCATAACATCAAGCAATAACATCAAATATTTTTTACCTTCTTGCAAGTCTTACCGCCATATTCCTTGCTCCATCCCTTCTATTCCTTGAGAATATTTCTTCTCTTTCCTCGGCTCGTGCGGCGGGACAAATTTATCTTGCGTCTCCTTTCAAGATATAGATGTACCTGAAAAAGAAAAGACATTTTAAGTCATAACATCAAGCAATAACATCAAACATTTTTTACCTTCTTGCAAGTCTTACCGCCATATTCCTTGCTCCATCCCTTCTATTCCTTGAGAATATTTCTTCTCTTTCCTCGGCTCATGTGGCGGGACAAATTTATCTTGAGTTTCATTTCAAGATATAGATGTACCTGAAAAAGAAAAGACATTTTAAGTCATAACATCAAGCAATAACATCAAACATTTTTTACCTTCTTGCAAGTCTTACCGCCATATTCCTTGCTCCATCCGTTCTATTCCTTGAGAATATTTCTTCTCTTTCCTCGGCTCGTGTGGCGGGACAAATTTATCTTGCTTCTCCTTTCAAGATATAGATGAACCTGAAAAAGAACAGACATTTTAAGTCATAACATCAAGCAATAACATCAAACATTTTTTACATTGTTGCAAGTCTTACCGCCATATTCCTTGATCAATCCGTTCTATTCCTTGAGAATATTTCTTCTCTTTCCTCGGCTTGTGTGGCGGGACAAATTTATCTTGCTTCTCCTTTCAAGATATAGATGTACCTGAAAAAGAACAGACATTTTAAGTCATAACATCAAGCAATAACATCAAACATTTTTTACATTGTTGCAAGTCTTACCGCCATATTCCTTGATCAATCCGTTCTATTCTTTGAGAATATTTCTTCTCTTTCCTCGGCTTGTGTGGCGGGACAAATTTATCTTGCGCCTTCTTTCAAGATATAGATGTACCTGAAAATAAAAGATATTTTAAGTCATAACATCAAGCAATAACATCAAATATTTTTTACATTCTTGCAAGTCTTACCGCCATATTCCTTGCTCCATCCCTTCTATTCCTTGAGAATATTTCTTCTCTTTCCTCGGCTCGTGTGGCAGGACAAATTTATCTTGCGCCTCCTTTCAAGATATAGATGTAACTGAAAAAGAAAAGATATTTTAAGTCATAACATCAAGCAATAACATCAATTATTATTTACCTTCTTGCAAGTCTTACCGCCATATTCCTTGCTCCATCCCTTCTATTATTTGAGAATATTTCTTCTCTTTCCTCGGCTCGTGTGGCGGGACAAATTTATCTTGCGTCTCCTTTCAAGATATAGATGTACCTGAAAAAGAACAGACATTTTAAGTCATAACATCAAGCAATATCATCAAACATTTTTTACTTTCTTGCAAGTCTTACCGCCATATTCCTTGCTCCATCCCTTCTATTCTTTGAGAATATTTCTTCTCTTTCTTCGGCTCGTTTGGCGGGACAAATTAATCTTGCGTCTCCTTTCAAGATATAGATGTACCTGAAAATGAACAGACATTTTAAGTCATAACATCAAACAATAACATCAAATATTTTTTACCTTCTTGCAAGTCTTACCGCCATATTCCTTGCTCCATCCCTTCTATTCCTTGAGAATATTTCTTCTCTTTCCTCGGCTCGTGTGGCGGAACAAATTTATCTTGCGTCTCCTTTCAAGATATAGATGTACCTGAAAAAAAAAAAACATTTTAAGTCATAACATCAAGCAATAACATCAAACATTTTTTACCTTCTTGCAAGTCTTACCGCCATATTCCTTGCTCCATTCCTTCTATTCCTTGAGAATATTTCTTCTTTTTCCTCGGCTCGTGTGGCGGGACAAATTTATTTTGCGTCTCCTTTCAAGATATAGATGTACCTGAAAAAGAAAAGACATTTTAAGTCATAACATCAAGCAATAACATCAAACATTTTTTACCTTCTTGCAAGTCTTACCGCCATATTCCTTGCTCCATCCCTTCTATTCCTTGAGAATATTTCTTCTCTTTCCTCGGCTCGTGCGGCGGGACAAATTTATCTTGCGTCTCCTTTCAAGATATAGATGTACCTGAAAAAGAAAAGACATTTTAAGTCATAACATCAAGCAATAACATCAAACATTTTTTACCTTCTTGTAAGTCTTACCGCCATATTCCTTGCTCCATCCCTTCTACTCTTTGAGAATATTTCTTCTCTTTCCTCGGCTCCTGTGGCGGGACAAATTTATCTTGCTTCTCCTTTCAAGATATAGATGTACCTGAAAAAGAAAAGACATTTTACGACATAACATCAAGAAATAAGATCAAACATTTTTTACCTTTTTGCAAATCTTACCGCTATATTCATTGCTCCATCCCTTCTATTCTTTGAGAATATTTCTTCTCTTTCCTCGGCTCGTGTGGCGGGACAAATTTATCTTGCGTCTCCTTTCAAGATATAGATGTACCTGAAAAAGAAAAGACATTTTAAGTCATAACATCAAGCAATAACATCAAACATTTTTTACCTTCTTGCAAGTCTTACCGCAATATTCCTTGATCGATCCGTTCTATTCCTTCAGAATATTTCTTCTCTTTCCTCGGCTCGTTTGGCGGGACAAATTTATCTTGCGTCTCATTTCAAGATATAGATGTACCTGAAAAAGAAAAGACATTTTAAGTAATAACATCAAGCAATAACATCAAACATTTTTTACCTTCTTGCAAGTCTTACCGCCATATTCCTTGCTCCATCCCTTCTATTCCTTGTGAATATTTCTTCTCTTTCCTCGGCTCGTGTGGCGGGACAAATTTATCTTGCGTCTCCTTTCAAGATATAGACGTACCTGAAAAAGAACAGACATTTTAAGTCATAACATCAAGCAATATCATCAAACATTTTTTACTTTCTTGCAAGTCTTACCGCCATATTCCTTGCTCCATCCCTTCTATTCTTTGAGAATATTTCTTCTCTTTCCTCGGCTCATTTGGCGGGACAAATTTATCTTGCGTCTCCTTTCAAGATATAGATGTACCTGAAAAAGAATAGACATTTTAAGTCATAACATCAAGCAATAACATCAAACATTTTTTACTTTCTTGCAAGTCTTACCGCCATATTCCTTGCTCCATCCCTTCTTTTCTTTGAGAATATTTCTTCTCTTTCCTCGGCTCGTGTGGCGGGATAAATTTATCTTGCTTCTCCTTTCAAGATATAGATGTACCTGAAAATGAACAGACATTTTAAGTCATAACATCAAACAATAACATCAAATATTTTTTACCTTCTTGCAAGTCTTACCGCCATATTCCTTGCTCCATCCCTTCTATTCCTTGAGAATATTTCTTCTCTTTCCTCGGCTCGTGTGGCGGGACAAATTTATCTTGCGCCTTCTTTCAAGATATATATGTGCCTGAAAAAGAAAAGATATTTTAAGTCATAACATCAAGCAATAACATCAAATATTTTTTACCTTCTTGCAAGTCTTACCGCAATATTCCTTCCTCCATCCCTTCTATTCCTTGAGAATATTTCTTCTCTTTCCTCGGCTCGTGCGGCGGGACAAATTTATCTTGCGTCTCCTTTCAAGATATAGATGTACCTGAAAAAGAAAAGACATTTTAAGTCATAACATCAAGCAATAACATCAAACATTTTTTACCTTCTTGCAAGTCTTACCGCCATATTCCTTGCTCCATCCCTTCTATTCCTTGAGAATATTTCTTCTCTTTCCTCGGCTCATGTGGCGGGACAAATTTATCTTGAGTTTCATTTCAAGATATAGATGTACCTGAAAAAGAAAAGACATTTTAAGTCATAACATCAAGCAATAACATCAAACATTTTTTACCTTCTTGCAAGTCTTACCGCAATATTCCTTGATCGATCCGTTCTATTCCTTCAGAATATTTCTTCTCTTTCCTCGGCTCGTTTGGCGGGACAAATTTATCTTGCGTCTCATTTCAAGATATAGATGTACCTGAAAAAGAAAAGACATTTTAAGTAATAACATCAAGCAATAACATCAAACATTTTTTACCTTCTTGCAAGTCTTACCGCCATATTCCTTGCTCCATCCCTTCTATTCCTTGTGAATATTTCTTCTCTTTCCTCGGCTCGTGTGGCGGGACAAATTTATCTTGCGTCTCCTTTCAAGATATAGATGTACCTGAAAAAGAACAGACATTTTAAGTCATAACATCAAGCAATATCATCAAACATTTTTTACTTTCTTGCAAGTCTTACCGCCATATTCCTTGCTCCATCCCTTCTATTCTTTGAGAATATTTCTTCTCTTTCCTCGGCTCATTTGGCGGGACAAATTTATCTTGCGTCTCCTTTCAAGATATAGATGTACCTGAAAAAGTAAAGACATTTTAAGTCATAACATCAAGCAATAACATCAAACATTTTTTACTTTCTTGCAAGTCTTACCGCCATATTCCTTGCTCCATCCCTTCTTTTCTTTGAGAATATTTCTTCTCTTTCCTCGGCTCGTGTGGCGGGATAAATTTATCTTGCTTCTCCTTTCAAGATATAGATGTACCTGAAAATGAACAGACATTTTAAGTCATAACATCAAACAATAACATCAAATATTTTTTACCTTCTTGCAAGTCTTACCGCCATATTCCTTGCTCCATCCCTTCTATTCCTTGAGAATATTTCTTCTCTTTCCTCGGCTCGTGTGGCGGGACAAATTTATCTTGCGCCTTCTTTCAAGATATATATGTGCCTGAAAAAGAAAAGATATTTTAAGTCATAACATCAAGCAATAACATCAAATATTTTTTACCTTCTTGCAAGTCTTACCGCCATATTCCTTGCTCCATCCCTTCTATTCCTTGAGAATATTTCTTCTCTTTCCTCGGCTCATGTGGCGGGACAAATTTATCTTGAGTTTCATTTCAAGATATAGATGTACCTGAAAAAGAAAAGACATTTTAAGTCATAACATCAAGCAATAACATCAAACATTTTTTACCTTCTTGCAAGTCTTACCGCCATATTCCTTGCTCCATCCGTTCTATTCCTTGAGAATATTTCTTCTCTTTCCTCGGCTCGTGTGGCGGGACAAATTTATCTTGCTTCTCCTTTCAAGATATAGATGTACCTGAAAAAGAACAGACATTTTAAGTCATAACATCAAGCAATAACATCAAACATTTTTTACATTGTTGCAAGTCTTACCGCCATATTCCTTGATCAATCCGTTCTATTCCTTGAGAATATTTCTTCTCTTTCCTCGGCTTGTGTGGCGGGACAAATTTATCTTGCGCCTTCTTTCAAGATATAGATGTACCTGAAAATAAAAGATATTTTAAGTCATAACATCAAGCAATAACATCAAATATTTTTTACATTCTTGCAAGTCTTACCGCCATATTCCTTGCTCCATCCCTTCTATTCCTTGAGAATATTTCTTCTCTTTCCTCGGCTCGTGTGGCGGGACAAATTTATCTTGCGTCTCCTTTCAAGATATAGATGTACCTGAAAAAGAAAAGACATTTTAAGTCATAACATCAAGCAATAACATCAAACATTTTTTACCTTCTTGCAAGTCTTACCGCCATATTCCTTGCTCCATCCCTTCTATTCCTTGAGAATATTTCTTCTCTTTCCTCGGCTCATGTGGCGGGACAAATTTATCTTGAGTTTCATTTCAAGATATAGATGTACCTGAAAAAGAAAAGACATTTTAAGTCATAACATCAAGCAATAACATCAAACATTTTTTACCTTCTTGCAAGTCTTACCGCCATATTCCTTGCTCCATCCGTTCTATTCCTTGAGAATATTTCTTCTCTTTCCTCGGCTCGTGTGGCGGGACAAATTTATCTTGCTTCTCCTTTCAAGATATAGATGTACCTGAAAAAGAACAGACATTTTAAGTCATAACATCAAGCAATAACATCAAACATTTTTTACATTGTTGCAAGTCTTACCGCCATATTCCTTGATCAATCCGTTCTATTCCTTGAGAATATTTCTTCTCTTTCCTCGGCTTGTGTGGCGGGACAAATTTATCTTGCGCCTTCTTTCAAGATATAGATGTACCTGAAAATAAAAGATATTTTAAGTCATAACATCAAGCAATAACATCAAATATTTTTTACATTCTTGCAAGTCTTACCGCCATATTCCTTGCTCCATCCCTTCTATTCCTTGAGAATATTTCTTCTCTTTCCTCGGCTCGTGTGGCGGGACAAATTTATCTTGCGCCTCCTTTCAAGATATAGATGTAACTGAAAAAGAAAAGATATTTTAAGTCATAACATCAAGCAATAACATCAATTATTATTTACCTTCTTGCAAGGTCTTACCGCCATATTCCTTGCTCCATCCCTTCTATTATTTGAGAATATTTCTTCTCTTTCCTCGGCTCGTGTGGCGGGACAAATTTATCTTGCGTCTCCTTTCAAGATATAGATGTACCTGAAAAAGAACAGACATTTTAAGTCATAACATCAAGCAATATCATCAAACATTTTTTACTTTCTTGCAAGTCTTACCGCCATATTCCTTGCTCCATCCCTTCTATTCTTTGAGAATATTTCTTCTCTTTCTTCGGCTCGTTTGGCGGGACAAATTAATCTTGCGTCTCCTTTCAAGATATAGATGTACCTGAAAATGAACAGACATTTTAAGTCATAACATCAAACAATAACATCAAATATTTTTTACCTTCTTGCAAGTCTTACCGCCATATTCCTTGCTCCATCCCTTCTATTCCTTGAGAATATTTCTTCTCTTTCCTCGGCTCGTGTGGCGGAACAAATTTATCTTGCGTCTCCTTTCAAGATATAGATGTACCTGAAAAAAAAAAAACATTTTAAGTCATAACATCAAGCAATAACATCAAACATTTTTTACCTTCTTGCAAGTCTTACCGCCATATTCCTTGCTCCATTCCTTCTATTCCTTGAGAATATTTCTTCTTTTTCCTCGGCTCGTGTGGCGGGACAAATTTATTTTGCGTCTCCTTTCAAGATATAGATGTACCTGAAAAAGAAAAGACATTTTAAGTCATAACATCAAGCAATAACATCAAACATTTTTTACTTTCTTGCAAGTCTTACCGCCATATTCCTTGCTCCATCCCTTCTATTCTTTGAGAATATTTCTTCTCTTTCCTCGGCTCATTTGGCGGGACAAATTTATCTTGCGTCTCCTTTCAAGATATAGATGTACCTGAAAAAGAAAAGACATTTTAAGTCATAACATCAAGCAATAACATCAAACATTTTTTACTTTCTTGCAAGTCTTACCGCCATATTCCTTGCTCCATCCCTTCTTTTCTTTGAGAATATTTCTTCTCTTTCCTCGGCTCGTGTGGCGGGATAAATTTATCTTGCTTCTCCTTTCAAGATATAGATGTACCTGAAAATGAACAGACATTTTAAGTCATAACATCAAACAATAACATCAAATATTTTTTACCTTCTTGCAAGTCTTACCGCCATATTCCTTGCTCCATCCCTTCTATTCCTTGAGAATATTTCTTCTCTTTCCTCGGCTCGTGTGGCGGGACAAATTTATCTTGCGCCTTCTTTCAAGATATATATGTGCCTGAAAAAGAAAAGATATTTTAAGTCATAACATCAAGCAATAACATCAAATATTTTTTACCTTCTTGCAAGTCTTACCGCCATATTCCTTGCTCCATCCCTTCTATTCCTTGAGAATATTTCTTCTCTTTCCTCGGCTCGTGCGGCGGGACAAATTTATCTTGCGTCTCCTTTCAAGATATAGATGTACCTGAAAAAGAAAAGACATTTTAAGTCATAACATCAAGCAATAACATCAAACATTTTTTACCTTCTTGCAAGTCTTACCGCCATATTCCTTGCTCCATCCCTTCTATTCCTTGAGAATATTTCTTCTCTTTCCTCGGCTCATGTGGCGGGACAAATTTATCTTGAGTTTCATTTCAAGATATAGATGTACCTGAAAAAGAAAAGACATTTTAAGTCATAACATCAAGCAATAACATCAAACATTTTTTACCTTCTTGCAAGTCTTACCGCAATATTCCTTGATCGATCCGTTCTATTCCTTCAGAATATTTCTTCTCTTTCCTCGGCTCGTTTGGCGGGACAAATTTATCTTGCGTCTCATTTCAAGATATAGATGTACCTGAAAAAGAAAAGACATTTTAAGTAATAACATCAAGCAATAACATCAAACATTTTTTACCTTCTTGCAAGTCTTACCGCCATATTCCTTGCTCCATCCCTTCTATTCCTTGTGAATATTTCTTCTCTTTCCTCGGCTCGTGTGGCGGGACAAATTTATCTTGCGTCTCCTTTCAAGATATAGATGTACCTGAAAAAGAACAGACATTTTAAGTCATAACATCAAGCAATATCATCAAACATTTTTTACTTTCTTGCAAGTCTTACCGCCATATTCCTTGCTCCATCCCTTCTATTCTTTGAGAATATTTCTTCTCTTTCCTCGGCTCATTTGGCGGGACAAATTTATCTTGCGTCTCCTTTCAAGATATAGATGTACCTGAAAAAGAAAAGACATTTTAAGTCATAACATCAAGCAATAACATCAAACATTTTTTACTTTCTTGCAAGTCTTACCGCCATATTCCTTGCTCCATCCCTTCTTTTCTTTGAGAATATTTCTTCTCTTTCCTCGGCTCGTGTGGCGGGATAAATTTATCTTGCTTCTCCTTTCAAGATATAGATGTACCTGAAAATGAACAGACATTTTAAGTCATAACATCAAACAATAACATCAAATATTTTTTACCTTCTTGCAAGTCTTACCGCCATATTCCTTGCTCCATCCCTTCTATTCCTTGAGAATATTTCTTCTCTTTCCTCGGCTCGTGCGGCGGGACAAATTTATCTTGCGTCTCCTTTCAAGATATAGATGTACCTGAAAAAGAACAGACATTTTAAGTCATAACATCAAGCAATAACATCAAACATTTTTTACATTCTTGCAAGTCTTACCGCCATATTCCTTGCTCCATCCCTTCTATTCCTTGAGAATATTTCTTCTCTTTCCTCGGCTCGTGTGGCAGGACAAATTTATCTTGCGCCTCCTTTCAAGATATAGATGTAACTGAAAAAGAAAAGATATTTTAAGTCATAACATCAAGCAATAACATCAATTATTATTTACCTTCTTGCAAGTCTTACCGCCATATTCCTTGCTCCATCCCTTCTATTATTTGAGAATATTTCTTCTCTTTCCTCGGCTCGTGTGGCGGGACAAATTTATCTTGCGTCTCCTTTCAAGATATAGATGTACCTGAAAAAGAACAGACATTTTAAGTCATAACATCAAGCAATATCATCAAACATTTTTTACTTTCTTGCAAGTCTTACCGCCATATTCCTTGCTCCATCCCTTCTATTCTTTGAGAATATTTCTTCTCTTTCTTCGGCTCGTTTGGCGGGACAAATTAATCTTGCGTCTCCTTTCAAGATATAGATGTACCTGAAAATGAACAGACATTTTAAGTCATAACATCAAACAATAACATCAAATATTTTTTACCTTCTTGCAAGTCTTACCGCCATATTCCTTGCTCCATCCCTTCTATTCCTTGAGAATATTTCTTCTCTTTCCTCGGCTCGTGTGGCGGAACAAATTTATCTTGCGTCTCCTTTCAAGATATAGATGTACCTGAAAAAAAAAAAACATTTTAAGTCATAACATCAAGCAATAACATCAAACATTTTTTACCTTCTTGCAAGTCTTACCGCCATATTCCTTGCTCCATTCCTTCTATTCCTTGAGAATAGTTCTTCTTTTT
This sequence comes from Maratus speculifer, assembly GCA_964019185.1. Classification (NCBI taxonomy): domain Eukaryota; kingdom Metazoa; phylum Arthropoda; class Arachnida; order Araneae; family Salticidae; genus Maratus; species Maratus speculifer. Next base: position 38,871 of record CAXHSM010001440.1, on the reverse strand, counting down.
CCTCGGCTCGTGTGGCGGGACAAATTTATTTTGCGTCTCCTTTCAAGATATAGATGTACCTGAAAAAGAAAAGACATTTTAAGTCATAACATCAAGCAATAACATCAAACATTTTTTACCTTCTTGCAAGTCTTACCGCCATATTCCTTGCTCCATCCCTTCTATTCCTTGAGAATATTTCTTCTCTTTCCTCGGCTCGTGCGGCGGGACAAATTTATCTTGCGTCTCCTTTCAAGATATAGATGTACCTGAAAAAGAAAAGACATTTTAAGTCATAACATCAAGCAATAACATCAAACATTTTTTACCTTCTTGTAAGTCTTACCGCCATATTCCTTGCTCCATCCCTTCTACTCTTTGAGAATATTTCTTCTCTTTCCTCGGCTCCTGTGGCGGGACAAATTTATCTTGCTTCTCCTTTCAAGATATAGATGTACCTGAAAAAGAAAAGACATTTTACGTCATAACATCAAGAAATAAGATCAAACATTTTTTACCTTTTTGCAAATCTTACCGCTATATTCATTGCTCCATCCCTTCTATTCTTTGAGAATATTTCTTCTCTTTCCTCGGCTCGTGTGGCGGGACAAATTTATCTTGCGTCTCCTTTCAAGATATAGATGTACCTGAAAAAGAAAAGACATTTTAAGTCATAACATCAAGCAATAACATCAAACATTTTTTACCTTCTTGCAAGTCTTACCGCCATATTCCTTGCTCCATCCCTTCTATTCCTTGTGAATATTTCTTCTCTTTCCTCGGCTCGTGTGGCGGGACAAATTTATCTTGCGTCTCCTTTCAAGATATAGACGTACCTGAAAAAGAACAGACATTTTAAGTCATAACATCAAGCAATATCATCAAACATTTTTTACTTTCTTGCAAGTCTTACCGCCATATTCCTTGCTCCATCCCTTCTATTCTTTGAGAATATTTCTTCTCTTTCCTCGGCTCATTTGGCGGAACAAATTTATCTTGCGTCTCCTTTCAAGATATAGATGTACCTGAAAAAGAATAGACATTTTAAGTCATAACATCAAGCAATAACATCAAACATTTTTTACTTTCTTGCAAGTCTTACCGCCATATTCCTTGCTCCATCCCTTCTTTTCTTTGAGAATATTTCTTCTCTTTCCTCGGCTCGTGTGGCGGGATAAATTTATCTTGCTTCTCCTTTCAAGATATAGATGTACCTGAAAATGAACAGACATTTTAAGTCATAACATCAAACAATAACATCAAATATTTTTTACCTTCTTGCAAGTCTTACCGCCATATTCCTTGCTCCATCCCTTCTATTCCTTGAGAATATTTCTTCTCTTTCCTCGGCTCGTGTGGCGGGACAAATTTATCTTGCGCCTTCTTTCAAGATATATATGTGCCTGAAAAAGAAAAGATATTTTAAGTCATAACATTAAGCAATAACATCAAATATTTTTTACCTTCTTGCAAGTCTTACCGCCATATTCCTTGCTCCATCCCTTCTATTCCTTGAGAATATTTCTTCTCTTTCCTCGGCTCGTGCGGCGGGACAAATTTATCTTGCGTCTCCTTTCAAGATATAGATGTACCTGAAAAAGAAAAGACATTTTAAGTCATAACATCAAGCAATAACATCAAACATTTTTTACCTTCTTGCAAGTCTTACCGCCATATTCCTTGCTCCATCCCTTCTATTCCTTGAGAATATTTCTTCTCTTTCCTCGGCTCATGTGGCGGGACAAATTTATCTTGAGTTTCATTTCAAGATATAGATGTACCTGAAAAAGAAAAGACATTTTAAGTCATAACATCAAGCAATAACATCAAACATTTTTTACCTTCTTGCAAGTCTTACCGCAATATTCCTTGATCGATCCGTTCTATTCCTTCAGAATATTTCTTCTCTTTCCTCGGCTCGTTTGGCGGGACAAATTTATCTTGCGTCTCATTTCAAGATATAGATGTACCTGAAAAAGAAAAGACATTTTAAGTCATAACATCAAGCAATAACATCAAACATTTTTTACCTTCTTGCAAGTCTTACCGCCATATTCCTTGCTCCATCCCTTCTATTCCTTGAGAATATTTCTTCTCTTTCCTCGGCTCGTGCGGCGGGACAAATTTATCTTGCGTCTCCTTTCAAGATATAGATGTACCTGAAAAAGAAAAGACATTTTAAGTCATAACATCAAGCAATAACATCAAACATTTTTTACCTTCTTGCAAGTCTTACCGCCATATTCCTTGCTCCATCCCTTCTATTCCTTGAGAATATTTCTTCTCTTTCCTCGGCTCATGTGGCGGGACAAATTTATCTTGAGTTTCATTTCAAGATATAGATGTACCTGAAAAAGAAAAGACATTTTAAGTCATAACATCAAGCAATAACATCAAACATTTTTTACCTTCTTGCAAGTCTTACCGCCATATTCCTTGCTCCATCCGTTCTATTCCTTGAGAATATTTCTTCTCTTTCCTCGGCTCGTGTGGCGGGACAAATTTATCTTGCTTCTCCTTTCAAGATATAGATGTACCTGAAAAAGAACAGACATTTTAAGTCATAACATCAAGCAATAACATCAAACATTTTTTACATTGTTGCAAGTCTTACCGCCATATTCCTTGATCAATCCGTTCTATTCCTTGAGAATATTTCTTCTCTTTCCTCGGCTTGTGTGGCGGGACAAATTTATCTTGCGCCTTCTTTCAAGATATAGATGTACCTGAAAATAAAAGATATTTTAAGTCATAACATCAAGCAATAACATCAAATATTTTTTACATTCTTGCAAGTCTTACCGCCATATTCCTTGCTCCATCCCTTCTATTCCTTGAGAATATTTCTTCTCTTTCCTCGGCTCGTGTGGCGGGACAAATTTATCTTGCGCCTCCTTTCAAGATATAGATGTAACTGAAAAAGAAAAGATATTTTAAGTCATAACATCAAGCAATAACATCAATTATTATTTACCTTCTTGCAAGTCTTACCGCCATATTCCTTGCTCCATCCCTTCTATTATTTGAGAATATTTCTTCTCTTTCCTCGGCTCGTGTGGCGGGACAAATTTATCTTGCGTCTCCTTTCAAGATATAGATGTACCTGAAAAAGAACAGACATTTTAAGTCATAACATCAAGCAATATCATCAAACATTTTTTACTTTCTTGCAAGTCTTACCGCCATATTCCTTGCTCCATCCCTTCTATTCTTTGAGAATATTTCTTCTCTTTCTTCGGCTCGTTTGGCGGGACAAATTAATCTTGCGTCTCCTTTCAAGATATAGATGTACCTGAAAATGAACAGACATTTTAAGTCATAACATCAAACAATAACATCAAATATTTTTTACCTTCTTGCAAGTCTTACCGCCATATTCCTTGCTCCATCCCTTCTATTCCTTGAGAATATTTCTTCTCTTTCCTCGGCTCGTGTGGCGGAACAAATTTATCTTGCGTCTCCTTTCAAGATATAGATGTACCTGAAAAAAAAAAAAAATTTAAGTCATAACATCAAGCAATAACATCAAACATTTTTTACCTTCTTGCAAGTCTTACCGCCATATTCCTTGCTCCATTCCTTCTATTCCTTGAGAATATTTCTTCTTTTTCCTCGGCTCGTGTGGCGGGACAAATTTATTTTGCGTCTCCTTTCAAGATATAGATGTACCTGAAAAAGAAAAGACATTTTAAGTCATAACATCAAGCAATAACATCAAACATTTTTTACTTTCTTGCAAGTCTTACCGCCATATTCCTTGCTCCATCCCTTCTATTCTTTGAGAATATTTCTTCTCTTTCCTCGGCTCATTTGGCGGGACAAATTTATCTTGCGTCTCCTTTCAAGATATAGATGTACCTGAAAAAGAAAAGACATTTTAAGTCATAACATCAAGCAATAACATCAAACATTTTTTACTTTCTTGCAAGTCTTACCGCCATATTCCTTGCTCCATCCCTTCTTTTCTTTGAGAATATTTCTTCTCTTTCCTCGGCTCGTGTGGCGGGATAAATTTATCTTGCTTCTCCTTTCAAGATATAGATGTACCTGAAAATGAACAGACATTTTAAGTCATAACATCAAACAATAACATCAAATATTTTTTACCTTCTTGCAAGTCTTACCGCCATATTCCTTGCTCCATCCCTTCTATTCCTTGAGAATATTTCTTCTCTTTCCTCGGCTCGTGTGGCGGGACAAATTTATCTTGCGCCTTCTTTCAAGATATATATGTGCCTGAAAAAGAAAAGATATTTTAAGTCATAACATCAAGCAATAACATCAAATATTTTTTACCTTCTTGCAAGTCTTACCGCCATATTCCTTGCTCCATCCCTTCTATTCCTTGAGAATATTTCTTCTCTTTCCTCGGCTCGTGCGGCGGGACAAATTTATCTTGCGTCTCCTTTCAAGATATAGATGTACCTGAAAAAGAAAAGACATTTTAAGTCATAACATCAAGCAATAACATCAAACATTTTTTACCTTCTTGCAAGTCTTACCGCCATATTCCTTGCTCCATCCCTTCTATTCCTTGAGAATATTTCTTCTCTTTCCTCGGCTCATGTGGCGGGACAAATTTATCTTGAGTTTCATTTCAAGATATAGATGTACCTGAAAAAGAAAAGACATTTTAAGTCATAACATCAAGCAATAACATCAAACATTTTTTACCTTCTTGCAAGTCTTACCGCAATATTCCTTGATCGATCCGTTCTATTCCTTCAGAATATTTCTTCTCTTTCCTCGGCTCGTTTGGCGGGACAAATTTATCTTGCGTCTCATTTCAAGATATAGATGTACCTGAAAAAGAAAAGACATTTTAAGTAATAACATCAAGCAATAACATCAAACATTTTTTACCTTCTTGCAAGTCTTACCGCCATATTCCTTGCTCCATCCCTTCTATTCCTTGTGAATATTTCTTCTCTTTCCTCGGCTCGTGTGGCGGGACAAATTTATCTTGCGTCTCCTTTCAAGATATAGATGTACCTGAAAAAGAACAGACATTTTAAGTCATAACATCAAGCAATATCATCAAACATTTTTTACTTTCTTGCAAGTCTTACCGCCATATTCCTTGCTCCATCCCTTCTATTCTTTGAGAATATTTCTTCTCTTTCCTCGGCTCATTTGGCGGGACAAATTTATCTTGCGTCTCCTTTCAAGATATAGATGTACCTGAAAAAGAAAAGACATTTTAAGTCATAACATCAAGCAATAACATCAAACATTTTTTACTTTCTTGCAAGTCTTACCGCCATATTCCTTGCTCCATCCCTTCTTTTCTTTGAGAATATTTCTTCTCTTTCCTCGGCTCGTGTGGCGGGATAAATTTATCTTGCTTCTCCTTTCAAGATATAGATGTACCTGAAAATGAACAGACATTTTAAGTCATAACATCAAACAATAACATCAAATATTTTTTACCTTCTTGCAAGTCTTACCGCCATATTCCTTGCTCCATCCCTTCTATTCCTTGAGAATATTTCTTCTCTTTCCTCGGCTCGTGCGGCGGGACAAATTTATCTTGCGTCTCCTTTCAAGATATAGATGTACCTGAAAAAGAACAGACATTTTAAGTCATAACATCAAGCAATAACATCAAACATTTTTTACATTCTTGCAAGTCTTACCGCCATATTCCTTGCTCCATCCCTTCTATTCGTTGAGAATATTTCTTCTCTTTCCTCGGCTCGTGTGGCAGGACAAATTTATCTTGCGCCTCCTTTCAAGATATAGATGTAACTGAAAAAGAAAAGATATTTTAAGTCATAACATCAAGCAATAACATCAATTATTATTTACCTTCTTGCAAGTCTTACCGCCATATTCCTTGCTCCATCCCTTCTATTATTTGAGAATATTTCTTCTCTTTCCTCGGCTCGTGTGGCGGGACAAATTTATCTTGCGTCTCCTTTCAAGATATAGATGTACCTGAAAAAGAACAGACATTTTAAGTCATAACATCAAGCAATATCATCAAACATTTTTTACTTTCTTGCAAGTCTTACCGCCATATTCCTTGCTCCATCCCTTCTATTCTTTGAGAATATTTCTTCTCTTTCTTCGGCTCGTTTGGCGGGACAAATTAATCTTGCGTCTCCCTTCAAGATATAGATGTACCTGAAAATGAACAGACATTTTAAGTCATAACATCAAACAATAACATCAAATATTTTTTACCTTCTTGCAAGTCTTACCGCCATATTCCTTGCTCCATCCCTTCTATTCCTTGAGAATATTTCTTCTCTTTCCTCGGCTCGTGTGGCGGAACAAATTTATCTTGCGTCTCCTTTCAAGATATAGATGTACCTGAAAAAAAAAAAACATTTTAAGTCATAACATCAAGCAATAACATCAAACATTTTTTACCTTCTTGCAAGTCTTACCGCCATATTCCTTGCTCCATTCCTTCTATTCCTTGAGAATATTTCTTCTTTTTCCTCGGCTCGTGTGGCGGGACAAATTTATTTTGCGTCTCCTTTCAAGATATAGATGTACCTGAAAAAGAAAAGACATTTTAAGTCATAACATCAAGCAATAACATCAAACATTTTTTACCTTCTTGCAAGTCTTACCGCCATATTCCTTGCTCCATCCCTTCTATTCCTTGAGAATATTTCTTCTCTTTCCTCGGCTCGTGCGGCGGGACAAATTTATCTTGCGTCTCCTTTCAAGATATAGATGTACCTGAAAAAGAAAAGACATTTTAAGTCATAACATCAAGCAATAACATCAAACATTTTTTACCTTCTTGTAAGTCTTACCGCCATATTCCTTGCTCCATCCCTTCTACTCTTTGAGAATATTTCTTCTCTTTCCTCGGCTCCTGTGGCGGGACAAATTTATCTTGCTTCTCCTTTCAAGATATAGATGTACCTGAAAAAGAAAAGACATTTTACGTCATAACATCAAGAAATAAGATCAAACATTTTTTACCTTTTTGCAAATCTTACCGCTATATTCATTGCTCCATCCCTTCTATTCTTTGAGAATATTTCTTCTCTTTCCTCGGCTCGTGTGGCGGGACAAATTTATCTTGCGTCTCCTTTCAAGATATAGATGTACCTGAAAAAGAAAAGACATTTTAAGTCATAACATCAAGCAATAACATCAAACATTTTTTACCTTCTTGCAAGTCTTACCGCAATATTCCTTGATCGATCCGTTCTATTCCTTCAGAATATTTCTTCTCTTTCCTCGGCTCGTTTGGCGGGACAAATTTATCTTGCGTCTCATTTCAAGATATAGATGTACCTGAAAAAGAAAAGACATTTTAAGTAATAACATCAAGCAATAACATCAAACATTTTTTACCTTCTTGCAAGTCTTACCGCCATATTCCTTGCTCCATCCCTTCTATTCCTTGTGAATATTTCTTCTCTTTCCTCGGCTCGTGTGGCGGGACAAATTTATCTTGCGTCTCCTTTCAAGATATAGACGTACCTGAAAAAGAACAGACATTTTAAGTCATAACATCAAGCAATATCATCAAACATTTTTTACTTTCTTGCAAGTCTTACCGCCATATTCCTTGCTCCATCCCTTCTATTCTTTGAGAATATTTCTTCTCTTTCCTCGGCTCATTTGGCGGAACAAATTTATCTTGCGTCTCCTTTCAAGATATAGATGTACCTGAAAAAGAATAGACATTTTAAGTCATAACATCAAGCAATAACATCAAACATTTTTTACTTTCTTGCAAGTCTTACCGCCATATTCCTTGCTCCATCCCTTCTTTTCTTTGAGAATATTTCTTCTCTTTCCTCGGCTCGTGTGGCGGGATAAATTTATCTTGCTTCTCCTTTCAAGATATAGATGTACCTGAAAATGAACAGACATTTTAAGTCATAACATCAAACAATAACATCAAATATTTTTTACCTTCTTGCAAGTCTTACCGCCATATTCCTTGCTCCATCCCTTCTATTCCTTGAGAATATTTCTTCTCTTTCCTCGGCTCGTGTGGCGGGACAAATTTATCTTGCGCCTTCTTTCAAGATATATATGTGCCTGAAAAAGAAAAGATATTTTAAGTCATAACATCAAGCAATAACATCAAATATTTTTTACCTTCTTGCAAGTCTTACCGCCATATTCCTTGCTCCATCCCTTCTATTCCTTGAGAATATTTCTTCTCTTTCCTCGGCTCGTGCGGCGGGACAAATTTATCTTGCGTCTCCTTTCAAGATATAGATGTACCTGAAAAAGAAAAGACATTTTAAGTCATAACATCAAGCAATAACATCAAACATTTTTTACCTTCTTGCAAGTCTTACCGCCATATTCCTTGCTCCATCCCTTCTATTCCTTGAGAATATTTCTTCTCTTTCCTCGGCTCATGTGGCGGGACAAATTTATCTTGAGTTTCATTTCAAGATATAGATGTACCTGAAAAAGAAAAGACATTTTAAGTCATAACATCAAGCAATAACATCAAACATTTTTTACCTTCTTGCAAGTCTTACCGCAATATTCCTTGATCGATCCGTTCTATTCCTTCAGAATATTTCTTCTCTTTCCTCGGCTCGTTTGGCGGGACAAATTTATCTTGCGTCTCATTTCAAGATATAGATGTACCTGAAAAAGAAAAGACATTTTAAGTAATAACATCAAGCAATAACATCAAACATTTTTTACCTTCTTGCAAGTCTTACCGCCATATTCCTTGCTCCATCCCTTCTATTCCTTGTGAATATTTCTTCTCTTTCCTCGGCTCGTGTGGCGGGACAAATTTATCTTGCGTCTCCTTTCAAGATATAGATGTACCTGAAAAAGAACAGACATTTTAAGTCATAACATCAAGCAATATCATCAAACATTTTTTACTTTCTTGCAAGTCTTACCGCCATATTCCTTGCTCCATCCCTTCTATTCTTTGAGAATATTTCTTCTCTTTCCTCGGCTCATTTGGCGGGACAAATTTATCTTGCGTCTCCTTTCAAGATATAGATGTACCTGAAAAAGAAAAGACATTTTAAGTCATAACATCAAGCAATAACATCAAACATTTTTTACTTTCTTGCAAGTCTTACCGCCATATTCCTTGCTCCATCCCTTCTTTTCTTTGAGAATATTTCTTCTCTTTCCTCGGCTCGTGTGGCGGGATAAATTTATCTTGCTTCTCCTTTCAAGATATAGATGTACCTGAAAATGAACAGACATTTTAAGTCATAACATCAAACAATAACATCAAATATTTTTTACCTTCTTGCAAGTCTTACCGCCATATTCCTTGCTCCATCCCTTCTATTCCTTGAGAATATTTCTTCTCTTTCCTCGGCTCGTGTGGCGGGACAAATTTATCTTGCGCCTTCTTTCAAGATATATATGTGCCTGAAAAAGAAAAGATATTTTAAGTCATAACATCAAGCAATAACATCAAATATTTTTTACCTTCTTGCAAGTCTTACCGCCATATTCCTTGCTCCATCCCTTCTATTCCTTGAGAATATTTCTTCTCTTTCCTCGGCTCGTGCGGCGGGACAAATTTATCTTGCGTCTCCTTTCAAGATATAGATGTACCTGAAAAAGAAAAGACATTTTAAGTCATAACATCAAGCAATAACATCAAACATTTTTTACCTTCTTGCAAGTCTTACCGCCATATTCCTTGCTCCATCCCTTCTATTCCTTGAGAATATTTCTTCTCTTTCCTCGGCTCATGTGGCGGGACAAATTTATCTTGAGTTTCATTTCAAGATATAGATGTACCTGAAAAAGAAAAGACATTTTAAGTCATAACATCAAGCAATAACATCAAACATTTTTTACCTTCTTGCAAGTCTTACCGCCATATTCCTTGCTCCATCCGTTCTATTCCTTGAGAATATTTCTTCTCTTTCCTCGGCTCGTGTGGCGGGACAAATTTATCTTGCTTCTCCTTTCAAGATATAGATGTACCTGAAAAAGAACAGACATTTTAAGTCATAACATCAAGCAATAACATCAAACATTTTTTACATTGTTGCAAGTCTTACCGCCATATTCCTTGATCAATCCGTTCTATTCCTTGAGAATATTTCTTCTCTTTCCTCGGCTTGTGTGGCGGGACAAATTTATCTTGCGCATTCTTTCAAGATATAGATGTACCTGAAAATAAAAGATATTTTAAGTCATAACATCAAGCAATAACATCAAATATTTTTTACATTCTTGCAAGTCTTACCGCCATATTCCTTGCTCCATCCCTTCTATTCCTTGAGAATATTTCTTCTCTTTCCTCGGCTCGTGTGGCGGGACAAATTTATCTTGCGCCTCCTTTCAAGATATAGATGTAACTGAAAAAGAAAAGATATTTTAAGTCATAACATCAAGCAATAACATCAATTATTATTTACCTTCTTGCAAGTCTTACCGCCATATTCCTTGCTCCATCCCTTCTATTATTTGAGAATATTTCTTCTCTTTCCTCGGCTCGTGTGGCGGGACAAATTTATCTTGCGTCTCCTTTCAAGATATAGATGTACCTGAAAAAGAACAGACATTTTAAGTCATAACATCAAGCAATATCATCAAACATTTTTTACTTTCTTGCAAGTCTTACCGCCATATTCCTTGCTCCATCCCTTCTATTCTTTGAGAATATTTCTTCTCTTTCTTCGGCTCGTTTGGCGGGACAAATTAATCTTGCGTCTCCTTTCAAGATATAGATGTACCTGAAAATGAACAGACATTTTAAGTCATAACATCAAAAAATAACATCAAATATTTTTTACCTTCTTGCAAGTCTTACCGCCATATTCCTTGCTCCATCCCTTCTATTCCTTGAGAATATTTCTTCTTTTTCCTCGGCTCGTGTGGCGGGACAAATTTATTTTGCGTCTCCTTTCAAGATATAGATGTACCTGAAAAAGAAAAGACATTTTAAGTCATAACATCAAGCAATAACATCAAACATTTTTTACTTTCTTGCAAGTCTTACCGCCATATTCCTTGCTCCATCCCTTCTATTCTTTGAGAATATTTCTTCTCTTTCCTCGGCTCATTTGGCGGGACAAATTTATCTTGCGTCTCCTTTCAAGATATAGATGTACCTGAAAAAGAAAAGACATTTTAAGTCATAACATCAAGCAATAACATCAAACATTTTTTACTTTCTTGCAAGTCTTACCGCCATATTCCTTGCTCCATCCCTTCTTTTCTTTGAGAATATTTCTTCTCTTTCCTCGGCTCGTGTGGCGGGATAAATTTATCTTGCTTCTCCTTTCAAGATATAGATGTACCTGAAAATGAACAGACATTTTAAGTCATAACATCAAACAATAACATCAAATATTTTTTACCTTCTTGCAAGTCTTACCGCCATATTCCTTGCTCCATCCCTTCTATTCCTTGAGAATATTTCTTCTCTTTCCTCGGCTCGTGTGGCGGGACAAATTTATCTTGCGCCTTCTTTCAAGATATATATGTGCCTGAAAAAGAAAAGATATTTTAAGTCATAACATCAAGCAATAACATCAAATATTTTTTACCTTCTTGCAAGTCTTACCGCCATATTCCTTGCTCCATCCCTTCTATTCCTTGAGAATATTTCTTCTCTTTCCTCGGCTCGTGCGGCGGGACAAATTTATCTTGCGTCTCCTTTCAAGATATAGATGTACCTGAAAAAGAAAAGACATTTTAAGTCATAACATCAAGCAATAACATCAAACATTTTTTACCTTCTTGCAAGTCTTACCGCCATATTCCTTGCTCCATCCCTTCTATTCCTTGAGAATATTTCTTCTCTTTCCTCGGCTCATGTGGCGGGACAAATTTATCTTGAGTTTCATTTCAAGATATAGATGTACCTGAAAAAGAAAAGACATTTTAAGTCATAACATCAAGCAATAACATCAAACATTTTTTACCTTCTTGCAAGTCTTACCGCAATATTCCTTGATCGATCCGTTCTATTCCTTCAGAATATTTCTTCTCTTTCCTCGGCTCGTTTGGCGGGACAAATTTATCTTGCGTCTCATTTCAAGATATAGATGTACCTGAAAAAGAAAAGACATTTTAAGTAATAACATCAAGCAATAACATCAAACATTTTTTACCTTCTTGCAAGTCTTACCGCCATATTCCTTGCTCCATCCCTTCTATTCCTTGTGAATATTTCTTCTCTTTCCTCGGCTCGTGTGGCGGGACAAATTTATCTTGCGTCTCCTTTCAAGATATAGATGTACCTGAAAAAGAACAGACATTTTAAGTCATAACATCAAGCAATATCATCAAACATTTTCTACTTTCTTGCAAGTCTTACCGCCATATTCCTTGCTCCATCCCTTCTATTCTTTGAGAATATTTCTTCTCTTTCCTCGGCTCATTTGGCGGGACAAATTTATCTTGCGTCTCCTTTCAAGATATAGATGTACCTGAAAAAGAAAAGACATTTTAAGTCATAACATCAAGCAATAACATCAAACATTTTTTACTTTCTTGCAAGTCTTACCGCCATATTCCTTGCTCCATCCCTTCTTTTCTTTGAGAATATTTCTTCTCTTTCCTCGGCTCGTGTGGCGGGATAAATTTATCTTGCTTCTCCTTTCAAGATATAGATGTACCTGAAAATGAACAGACATTTTAAGTCATAACATCAAACAATAACATCAAATATTTTTTACCTTCTTGCAAGTCTTACCGCCATATTCCTTGCTCCATCCCTTCTATTCCTTGAGAATATTTCTTCTCTTTCCTCGGCTCGTGCGGCGGGACAAATTTATCTTGCGTCTCCTTTCAAGATATAGATGTACCTGAAAAAGAAAAGACATTTTAAGTCATAACATCAAGCAATAACATCAAACATTTTTTACCTTCTTGCAAGTCTTACCGCCATATTCCTTGCTCCATCCCTTCTATTCCTTGAGAATATTTCTTCTCTTTCCTCGGCTCATGTGGCGGGACAAATTTATCTTGAGTTTCATTTCAAGATATAGATGTACCTGAAAAAGAAAAGACATTTTAAGTCATAACATCAAGCAATAACATCAAACATTTTTTACCTTCTTGCAAGTCTTACCGCCATATTCCTTGCTCCATCCGTTCTATTCCTTGAGAATATTTCTTCTCTTTCCTCGGCTCGTGTGGCGGGACAAATTTATCTTGCTTCTCCTTTCAAGATATAGATGTACCTGAAAAAGAACAGACATTTTAAGTCATAACATCAAGCAATAACATCAAACATTTTTTACATTGTTGCAAGTCTTACCGCCATATTCCTTGATCAATCCGTTCTATTCCTTGAGAATATTTCTTCTCTTTCCTCGGCTTGTGTGGCGGGACAAATTTATCTTGCGCCTTCTTTCAAGATATAGATGTACCTGAAAATAAAAGATATTTTAAGTCATAACATCAAGCAATAACATCAAATATTTTTTACATTCTTGCAAGTCTTACCGCCATATTCCTTGCTCCATCCCTTCTATTCCTTGAGAATATTTCTTCTCTTTCCTCGGCTCGTGTGGCGGGACAAATTTATCTTGCGCCTCCTTTCAAGATATAGATGTAACTGAAAAAGAAAAGATATTTTAAGTCATAACATCAAGCAATAACATCAATTATTATTTACCTTCTTGCAAGTCTTACCGCCATATTCCTTGCTCCATCCCTTCTATTATTTGAGAATATTTCTTCTCTTTCCTCGGCTCGTGTGGCGGGACAAATTTATCTTGCGTCTCCTTTCAAGATATAGATGTACCTGAAAAAGAACAGACATTTTAAGTCATAACATCAAGCAATATCATCAAACATTTTTTACTTTCTTGCAAGTCTTACCGCCATATTCCTTGCTCCATCCCTTCTATTCTTTGAGAATATTTCTTCTCTTTCTTCGGCTCGTTTGGCGGGACAAATTAATCTTGCGTCTCCTTTCAAGATATAGATGTACCTGAAAATGAACAGACATTTTAAGTCATAACATCAAACAATAACATCAAATATTTTTTACCTTCTTGCAAGTCTTACCGCCATATTCCTTGCTCCATCCCTTCTATTCCTTGAGAATATTTCTTCTCTTTCCTCGGCTCGTGTGGCGGAACAAATTTATCTTGCGTCTCCTTTCAAGATATAGATGTACCTGAAAAAAAAAAACATTTTAAGTCATAACATCAAGCAATAACATCAAACATTTTTTACCTTCTTGCAAGTCTTACCGCCATATTCCTTGCTCCATTCCTTCTATTCCTTGAGAATATTTCTTCTTTTTCCTCGGCTCGTGTGGCGGGACAAATTTATTTTGCGTCTCCTTTCAAGATATAGATGTACCTGAAAAAGAAAAGACATTTTAAGTCATAACATCAAGCAATAACATCAAACATTTTTTACTTTCTTGCAAGTCTTACCGCCATATTCCTTGCTCCATCCCTTCTTTTCTTTGAGAATATTTCTTCTCTTTCCTCGGCTCGTGTGGCGGGATAAATTTATCTTGCTTCTCCTTTCAAGATATAGATGTACCTGAAAATGAACAGACATTTTAAGTCATAACATCAAACAATAACATCAAATATTTTTTACCTTCTTGCAAGTCTTACCGCCATATTCCTTGCTCCATCCCTTCTATTCCTTGAGAATATTTCTTCTCTTTCCTCGGCTCGTGCGGCGGGACAAATTTATCTTGCGTCTCCTTTCAAGATATAGATGTACCTGAAAAAGAAAAGACATTTTAAGTCATAACATCAAGCAATAACATCAAACATTTTTTACCTTCTTGCAAGTCTTACCGCCATATTCCTTGCTCCATCCCTTCTATTCCTTGAGAATATTTCTTCTCTTTCCTCGGCTCATGTGGCGGGACAAATTTATCTTGAGTTTCATTTCAAGATATAGATGTACCTGAAAAAGAAAAGACATTTTAAGTCATAACATCAAGCAATAACATCAAACATTTTTTACCTTCTTGCAAGTCTTACCGCCATATTCCTTGCTCCATCCGTTCTATTCCTTGAGAATATTTCTTCTCTTTCCTCGGCTCGTGTGGCGGGACAAATTTATCTTGCTTCTCCTTTCAAGATATAGATGTACCTGAAAAAGAACAGACATTTTAAGTCATAACATCAAGCAATAACATCAAACATATTTTACATTGTTGCAAGTCTTACCGCCATATTCCTTGATCAATCCGTTCTATTCCTTGAGAATATTTCTTCTCTTTCCTCGGCTTGTGTGGCGGGACAAATTTATCTTGCGCCTTCTTTCAAGATATAGATGTACCTGAAAATAAAAGATATTTTAAGTCATAACATCAAGCAATAACATCAAATATTTTTTACATTCTTGCAAGTCTTACCGCCATATTCCTTGCTCCATCCCTTCTATTCCTTGAGAATATTTCTTCTCTTTCCTCGGCTCGTGTGGCGGGACAAATTTATCTTGCGCCTCCTTTCAAGATATAGATGTAACTGAAAAAGAAAAGATATTTTAAGTCATAACATCAAGCAATAACATCAATTATTATTTACCTTCTTGCAAGTCTTACCGCCATATTCCTTGCTCCATCCCTTCTATTCCTTGAGAATATTTCTTCTCTTTCCTCGGCTCGTGTGGCGGAACAAATTTATCTTGCGTCTCCTTTCAAGATATAGATGTAACTGAAAAAGAAAAGATATTTTAAGTCATAACATCAAGCAATAACATCAATTATTATTTACCTTCTTGCAAGTCTTACCGCCATATTCCTTGCTCCATCCCTTCTATTATTTGAGAATATTTCTTCTCTTTCCTCGGCTCGTGTGGCGGGACAAATTTATCTTGCGTCTCCTTTCAAGATATAGATGTACCTGAAAAAGAAAAGACATTTTAAGTCATAACATCAAGCAATAACATCAAACATTTTTTACCTTCTTGCAAGTCTTACCGCCATATTCCTTGCTCCATCCCTTCTATTCCTTGAGAATATTTCTTCTCTTTCCTCGGCTCGTGCGGCGGGACAAATTTATCTTGCGTCTCCTTTCAAGATATAGATGTACCTGAAAAAGAAAAGACATTTTAAGTCATAACATCAAGCAATAACATCAAACATTTTTTACCTTCTTGTAAGTCTTACCGCCATATTCCTTGCTCCATCCCTTCTACTCTTTGAGAATATTTCTTCTCTTTCCTCGGCTCCTGTGGCGGGACAAATTTATCTTGCTTCTCCTTTCAAGATATAGATGTACCTGAAAAAGAAAAGACATTTTACGTCATAACATCAAGAAATAAGATCAAACATTTTTTACCTTTTTGCAAATCTTACCGCTATATTCATTGCTCCATCCCTTCTATTCTTTGAGAATATTTCTTCTCTTTCCTCGGCTCGTGTGGCGGGACAAATTTATCTTGCGTCTCCTTTCAAGTTATAGATGTACCTGAAAAAGAAAAGACATTTTAAGTCATAACATCAAGCAATAACATCAAACATTTTTTACCTTCTTGCAAGTCTTACCGCAATATTCCTTGATCGATCCGTTCTATTCCTTCAGAATATTTCTTCTCTTTCCTCGGCTCGTTTGGCGGGACAAATTTATCTTGCGTCTCATTTCAAGATATAGATGTACCTGAAAAAGAAAAGACATTTTAAGTAATAACATCAAGCAATAACATCAAACATTTTTTACCTTCTTGCAAGTCTTACCGCCATATTCCTTGCTCCATCCCTTCTATTCCTTGTGAATATTTCTTCTCTTTCCTCGGCTCGTGTGGCGGGACAAATTTATCTTGCGTCTCCTTTCAAGATATAGACGTACCTGAAAAAGAACAGACATTTTAAGTCATAACATCAAGCAATATCATCAAACATTTTTTACTTTCTTGCAAGTCTTACCGCCATATTCCTTGCTCCATCCCTTCTATTCTTTGAGAATATTTCTTCTCTTTCCTCGGCTTGTGTGGCGGGACAAATTTATCTTGCGCCTTCTTTCAAGATATAGATGTACCTGAAAATAAAAGATATTTTAAGTCATAACATCAAGCAATAACATCAAATATTTTTTACATTCTTGCAAGTCTTACCGCCATATTCCTTGCTCCATCCCTTCTATTCCTTGAGAATATTTCTTCTCTTTCCTCGGCTCGTGTGGCGGGACAAATTTATCTTGCGCCTCCTTTCAAGATATAGATGTAACTGAAAAAGAAAAGATATTTTAAGTCATAACATCAAGCAATAACATCAATTATTATTTACCTTCTTGCAAGTCTTACCGCCATATTCCTTGCTCCATCCCTTCTATTATTTGAGAATATTTCTTCTCTTTCCTCGGCTCGTGTGGCGGGACAAATTTATCTTGCGTCTCCTTTCAAGATATAGATGTACCTGAAAAAGAACAGACATTTTAAGTCATAACATCAAGCAATATCATCAAACATTTTTTACTTTCTTGCAAGTCTTACCGCCATATTCCTTGCTCCATCCCTTCTATTCTTTGAGAATATTTCTTCTCTTTCTTCGGCTCGTTTGGCGGGACAAATTAATCTTGCGTCTCCTTTCAAGATATAGATGTACCTGAAAATGAACAGACATTTTAAGTCATAACATCAAACAATAACATCAAATATTTTTTACCTTCTTGCAAGTCTTACCGCCATATTCCTTGCTCCATCCCTTCTATTCCTTGAGAATATTTCTTCTCTTTCCTCGGCTCGTGTGGCGGAACAAATTTATCTTGCGTCTCCTTTCAAGATATAGATGTACCTGAAAAAAAAAAAACATTTTAAGTCATAACATCAAGCAATAACATCAAACATTTTTTACCTTCTTGCAAGTCTTACCGCCATATTCCTTGCTCCATTCCTTCTATTCCTTGAGAATATTTCTTCTTTTTCCTCGGCTCGTGTGGCGGGACAAATTTATTTTGCGTCTCCTTTCAAGATATAGATGTACCTGAAAAAGAAAAGACATTTTAAGTCATAACATCAAGCAATAACATCAAACATTTTTTACCTTCTTGCAAGTCTTACCGCCATATTCCTTGCTCCATCCCTTCTATTCCTTGAGAATATTTCTTCTCTTTCCTCGGCTCGTGCGGCGGGACAAATTTATCTTGCGTCTCCTTTCAAGATATAGATGTACCTGAAAAAGAAAAGACATTTTAAGTCATAACATCAAGCAATAACATCAAACATTTTTTACCTTCTTGTAAGTCTTACCGCCATATTCCTTGCTCCATCCCTTCTACTCTTTGAGAATATTTCTTCTCTTTCCTCGGCTCCTGTGGCGGGACAAATTTATCTTGCTTCTCCTTTCAAGATATAGATGTACCTGAAAAAGAAAAGACATTTTACGTCATAACATCAAGAAATAAGATCAAACATTTTTTACCTTTTTGCAAATCTTACCGCTATATTCATTGCTCCATCCCTTCTATTCTTTGAGAATATTTCTTCTCTTTCCTCGGCTCGTGTGGCGGGACAAATTTATCTTGCGTCTCCTTTCAAGATATAGATGTACCTGAAAAAGAAAAGACATTTTAAGTCATAACATCAAGCAATAACATCAAACATTTTTTACCTTCTTGCAAGTCTTACCGCAATATTCCTTGATCGATCCGTTCTATTCCTTCAGAATATTTCTTCTCTTTCCTCGGCTCGTTTGGCGGGACAAATTTATCTTGCGTCTCATTTCAAGATATAGATGTACCTGAAAAAGAAAAGACATTTTAAGTGATAACATCAAGCAATAACATCAAACATTTTTTACCTTCTTGCAAGTCTTACCGCCATATTCCTTGCTCCATCCCTTCTATTCCTTGTGAATATTTCTTCTCTTTCCTCGGCTCGTGTGGCGGGACAAATTTATCTTGCGTCTCCTTTCAAGATATAGACGTACCTGAAAAAGAACAGACATTTTAAGTCATAACATCAAGCAATATCATCAAACATTTTTTACTTTCTTGCAAGTCTTACCGCCATATTCCTTGCTCCATCCCTTCTATTCTTTGAGAATATTTCTTCTCTTTCCTCGGCTCATTTGGCGGGACAAATTTATCTTGCGTCTCCTTTCAAGATATAGATGTACCTGAAAAAGAAAAGACATTTTAAGTCATAACATCAAGCAATAACATCAAACATTTTTTACTTTCTTGCAAGTCTTACCGCCATATTCCTTGCTCCATCCCTTCTTTTCTTTGAGAATATTTCTTCTCTTTCCTCGGCTCGTGTGGCGGGATAAATTTATCTTGCTTCTCCTTTCAAGATATAGATGTACCTGAAAATGAACAGACATTTTAAGTCATAACATCAAACAATAACATCAAATATTTTTTACCTTCTTGCAAGTCTTACCGCCATATTCCTTGCTCCATCCCTTCTATTCCTTGAGAATATTTCTTCTCTTTCCTCGGCTCGTGTGGCGGGACAAATTTATCTTGCGCCTTCTTTCAAGATATATATGTGCCTGAAAAAGAAAAGATATTTTAAGTCATAACATCAAGCAATAACATCAAATATTTTTTACCTTCTTGCAAGTCTTACCGCCATATTCCTTGCTCCATCCCTTCTATTCCTTGAGAATATTTCTTCTCTTTCCTCGGCTCGTGCGGCGGGACAAATTTATCTTGCGTCTCCTTTCAAGATATAGATGTACCTGAAAAAGAAAAGACATTTTAAGTCATAACATCAAGCAATAACATCAAACATTTTTTACCTTCTTGCAAGTCTTACCGCCATATTCCTTGATCAATCCGTTCTATTCCTTGAGAATATTTCTTCTCTTTCCTCGGCTTGTGTGGCGGGACAAATTTATCTTGCGCCTTCTTTCAAGATATAGATGTACCTGAAAATAAAAGATATTTTAAGTCATAACATCAAGCAATAACATCAAATATTTTTTACATTCTTGCAAGTCTTACCGCCATATTCCTTGCTCCATCCCTTCTATTCCTTGAGAATATTTCTTCTCTTTCCTCGGCTCGTGCGGCGGGACAAATTTATCTTGCGTCTCCTTTCAAGATATAGATGTACCTGAAAAAGAAAAGACATTTTAAGTCATAACATCAAGCAATAACATCAAACATTTTTTACCATCTTGCAAGTCTTACCGCCATATTCCTTGCTCCATCCCTTCTATTCCTTGAGAATATTTCTTCTCTTTCCTCGGCTCATGTGGCGGGACAAATTTATCTTGCGTTTCATTTCAAGATATAGATGTACCTGAAAAAGAAAAGACATTTTAAGTCATAACATCAAGCAATAACATCAAACATTTTTTACCTTCTTGCAAGTCTTACCGCCATATTCCTTGCTCCATCCGTTCTATTCCTTGGGAATATTTCTTCTCTTTCCTCGGCTCGTGTGGCGGGACAAATTTATCTTGCTTCTCCTTTCAAGATATAGATGTACCTGAAAAAGAACAGACATTTTAAGTCATAACATCAAGCAATAACATCAAACATTTTTTACCTTCTTGCAAGTCTTACCGCCATATTCCTTGATCAATCCGTTGTATTCCTTGAGAATATTTCTTCTCTTTCCTCGGCTTGTGTGGCGGGACAAATTTATCTTGCGCCTTCTTTCAAGATATAGATGTACCTGAAAGAGAAAAGATATTTTAAGTCATAACATCAAGCAATAACATCAAATATTTTTTACATTCTTGCAAGTGTTACCGCCATATTCCTTGCTCCATCCCTTCTATTCCTTGAGAATATTTCTTCTCTTTCCTCGGCTCGTGTGGCGGGACAAATTTATCTTGCGCCTCCTTTCAAGATATAGATGTACCTGAAAAAGAAAAGATATTTTAAGTCATAACATCAAGCAATAACATCAAATATTTTTTACATTCTTGCAAGTCTTACCGCCATATTCCTTGCTCCATCCCTTCTATTCCTTGAGAATATTTCTTCTCTTTCCTCGGCTCATGTGGCGGGACAAATTTATCTTGAGTTTCATTTCAAGATACAGATGTACCTGAAAAAGAAAAGACATTTTAAGTCATAACATCAAGCAATAACATCAAACATTTTTTACCTTCTTGCAAGTCTTACCGCAATATTCCTTGATCGATCCGTTCTATTCCTTCAGAATATTTCTTCTCTTTCCTCGGCTCGTTTGGCGGGACAAATTTATCTTGCGTCTCATTTCAAGATATAGATGTACCTGAAAAAGAAAAGACATTTTAAGTAATAACATCAAGCAATAACATCAAACATTTTTTACCTTCTTGCAAGTCTTACCGCCATATTCCTTGCTCCATCCCTTCTATTCCTTGTGAATATTTCTTCTCTTTCCTCGGCTCGTGTGGCGGGACAAATTTATCTTGCGTCTCCTTTCAAGATATAGATGTACCTGAAAAAGAACAGACATTTTAAGTCATAACATCAAGCAATATCATCAAACATTTTTTACTTTCTTGCAAGTCTTACCGCCATATTCCTTGCTCCATCCCTTCTATTCTTTGAGAATATTTCTTCTCTTTCCTCGGCTCATTTGGCGGGACAAATTTATCTTGCGTCTCCTTTCAAGATATAGATGTACCTGAAAAAGAAAAGACATTTTAAGTCATAACATCAAGCAATAACATCAAACATTTTTTACTTTCTTGCAAGTCTTACCGCCATATTCCTTGCTCCATCCCTTCTTTTTTTTGAGAATATTTCTTCTCTTTCCTCGGCTCGTGTGGCGGGATAAATTTATCTTGCTTCTCCTTTCAAGATATAGATTTACCTGAAAATGAACAGACATTTTAAGTCATAACATCAAACAATAACATCAAATATTTTTTACCTTCTTGCAAGTCTTACCGCCATATTCCTTGCTCCATCCCTTCTATTCCTTGAGAATATTTCTTCTCTTTCCTCGGCTCGTGCGGCGGGACAAATTTATCTTGCGTCTCCTTTCAAGATATAGATGTACCTGAAAAAGAAAAGACATTTTAAGTCATAACATCAAGCAATAACATCAAACATTTTTTACCTTCTTGCAAGTCTTACCGCCATATTCCTTGCTCCATCCCTTCTATTCCTTGAGAATATTTCTTCTCTTTCCTCGGCTCATGTGGCGGGACAAATTTATCTTGAGTTTCATTTCAAGATATAGATGTACCTGAAAAAGAAAAGACATTTTAAGTCATAACATCAAGCAATAACATCAAACATTTTTTACCTTCTTGCAAGTCTTACCGCCATATTCCTTGCTCCATCCGTTCTATTCCTTGAGAATATTTCTTCTCTTTCCTCGGCTCGTGTGGCGGGAAAAATTTATCTTGCTTCTCCTTTCAAGATATAGATGTACCTGAAAAAGAACAGACATTTTAAGTCATAACATCAAGCAATAACATCAAACATTTTTTACATTGTTGCAAGTCTTACCGCCATATTCCTTGATCAATCCGTTCTATTCCTTGAGAATATTTCTTCTCTTTCCTCGGCTTGTGTGGCGGGACAAATTTATCTTGCGCCTTCTTTCAAGATATAGATGTACCTGAAAATAAAAGATATTTTAAGTCATAACATCAAGCAATAACATCAAATATTTTTTACATTCTTGCAAGTCTTACCGCCATATTCCTTGCTCCATCCCTTCTATTCCTTGAGAATATTTCTTCTCTTTCCTCGGCTCGTGTGGCGGGACAAATTTATCTTGCGTCTCCTTTCAAGATATAGATGTACCTGAAAAAGAACAGACATTTTAAGTCATAACATCAAGCAATATCATCAAACATTTTTTACTTTCTTGCAAGTCTTACCGCCATATTCCTTGCTCCATCCCTTCTATTCTTTGAGAATATTTCTTCTCTTTCTTCGGCTCGTTTGGCGGGACAAATTAATCTTGCGTCTCCTTTCAAGATATAGATGTACCTGAAAATGAACAGACATTTTAAGTCATAACATCAAACAATAACATCAAATATTTTTTACCTTCTTGCAAGTCTTACCGCCATATTCCTTGCTCCATCCCTTCTATTCCTTGAGAATATTTCTTCTCTTTCCTCGGCTCGTGTGGCGGAACAAATTTATCTTGCGTCTCCTTTCAAGATATAGATGTACCTGAAAAAAAAAAAACATTTTAAGTCATAACATCAAGCAATAACATCAAACATTTTTTACCTTCTTGCAAGTCTTACCGCCATATTCCTTGCTCCATTCCTTCTATTCCTTGAGAATATTTCTTCTTTTTCCTCGGCTCGTGTGGCGGGACAAATTTATTTTGCGTCTCCTTTCAAGATATAGATGTACCTGAAAAAGAAAAGACATTTTAAGTCATAACATCAAGCAATAACATCAAACATTTTTTACTTTCTTGCAAGTCTTACCGCCATATTCCTTGCTCCATCCCTTCTTTTCTTTGAGAATATTTCTTCTCTTTCCTCGGCTCGTGTGGCGGGATAAATTTATCTTGCTTCTCCTTTCAAGATATAGATGTACCTGAAAATGAACAGACATTTTAAGTCATAACATCAAACAATAACATCAAATATTTTTTACCTTCTTGCAAGTCTTACCGCCATATTCCTTGCTCCATCCCTTCTATTCCTTGAGAATATTTCTTCTCTTTCCTCGGCTCGTGCGGCGGGACAAATTTATCTTGCGTCTCCTTTCAAGATATAGATGTACCTGAAAAAGAAAAGACATTTTAAGTCATAACATCAAGCAATAACATCAAACATTTTTTACCTTCTTGCAAGTCTTACCGCCATATTCCTTGCTCCATCCCTTCTATTCCTTGAGAATATTTCTTCTCTTTCCTCGGCTCATGTGGCGGGACAAATTTATCTTGAGTTTCATTTCAAGATATAGATGTACCTGAAAAAGAA
Organism: Maratus speculifer; assembly: GCA_964019185.1. Taxonomy (NCBI): domain Eukaryota; kingdom Metazoa; phylum Arthropoda; class Arachnida; order Araneae; family Salticidae; genus Maratus; species Maratus speculifer. The sequence goes on along the minus strand of CAXHSM010001440.1, from coordinate 15,185 downwards.
AAGACATTTTAAGTCATAACATCAAGCAATAACATCAAACATTTTTTACCTTCTTGCAAGTCTTACCGCCATATTCCTTGCTCCATCCGTTCTATTCCTTGAGAATATTTCTTCTCTTTCCTCGGCTCGTGTGGCGGGACAAATTTATCTTGCTTCTCCTTTCAAGATATAGATGTACCTGAAAAAGAACAGACATTTTAAGTCATAACATCAAGCAATAACATCAAACATTTTTTACATTGTTGCAAGTCTTACCGCCATATTCCTTGATCAATCCGTTCTATTCCTTGAGAATATTTCTTCTCTTTCCTCGGCTTGTGTGGCGGGACAAATTTATCTTGCGCCTTCTTTCAAGATATAGATGTACCTGAAAATAAAAGATATTTTAAGTCATAACATCAAGCAATAACATCAAATATTTTTTACATTCTTGCAAGTCTTACCGCCATATTCCTTGCTCCATCCCTTCTATTCCTTGAGAATATTTCTTCTCTTTCCTCGGCTCGTGTGGCGGGACAAATTTATCTTGCGCCTCCTTTCAAGATATAGATGTAACTGAAAAAGAAAAGATATTTTAAGTCATAACATCAAGCAATAACATCAATTATTATTTACCTTCTTGCAAGTCTTACCGCCATATTCCTTGCTCCATCCCTTCTATTATTTGAGAATATTTCTTCTCTTTCCTCGGCTCGTGTGGCGGGACAAATTTATCTTGCGTCTCCTTTCAAGATATAGATGTACCTGAAAAAGAACAGACATTTTAAGTCATAACATCAAGCAATATCATCAAACATTTTTTACTTTCTTGCAAGTCTTACCGCCATATTCCTTGCTCCATCCCTTCTATTCTTTGAGAATATTTCTTCTCTTTCTTCGGCTCGTTTGGCGGGACAAATTAATCTTGCGTCTCCTTTCAAGATATAGATGTACCTGAAAATGAACAGACATTTTAAGTCATAACATCAAACAATAACATCAAATATTTTTTACCTTCTTGCAAGTCTTACCGCCATATTCCTTGCTCCATCCCTTCTATTCCTTGAGAATATTTCTTCTCTTTCCTCGGCTCGTGTGGCGGAACAAATTTATCTTGCGTCTCCTTTCAAGATATAGATGTACATGAAAAAAAAAAACATTTTAAGTCATAACATCAAGCAATAACATCAAACATTTTTTACCTTCTTGCAAGTCTTACCGCCATATTCCTTGCTCCATTCCTTCTATTCCTTGAGAATATTTCTTCTTTTTCCTCGGCTCGTGTGGCGGGACAAATTTATTTTGCGTCTCCTTTCAAGATATAGATGTACCTGAAAAAGAAAAGACATTTTAAGTCATAACATCAAGCAATAACATCAAACATTTTTTACCTTCTTGCAAGTCTTACCGCCATATTCCTTGCTCCATCCCTTCTATTCCTTGAGAATATTTCTTCTCTTTCCTCGGCTCGTGCGGCTGGACAAATTTATCTTGCGTCTCCTTTCAAGATATAGATGTACCTGAAAAAGAAAAGACATTTTAAGTCATAACATCAAGCAATAACATCAAACATTTTTTACCTTCTTGTAAGTCTTACCGCCATATTCCTTGCTCCATCCCTTCTTCTCTTTGAGAATATTTCTTCTCTTTCCTCGGCTCCTGTGGCGGGACAAATTTATCTTGCTTCTCCTTTCAAGATATAGATGTACCTGAAAAAGAAAAGACATTTTACGTCATAACATCAAGAAATAAGATCAAACATTTTTTACCTTTTTGCAAATCTTACCGCTATATTCATTGCTCCATCCCTTCTATTCTTTGAGAATATTTCTTCTCTTTCCTCGGCTCGTGTGGCGGGACAAATTTATCTTGCGTCTCCTTTCAAGATATAGATGTACCTGAAAAAGAAAAGACATTTTAAGTCATAACATCAAGCAATAACATCAAACATTTTTTACCTTCTTGCAAGTCTTACCGCAATATTCCTTGATCGATCCGTTCTATTCCTTCAGAATATTTCTTCTCTTTCCTCGGCTCGTTTGGCGGGACAAATTTATCTTGCGTCTCATTTCAAGATATAGATGTACCTGAAAAAGAAAAGACATTTTAAGTAATAACATCAAGCAATAACATCAAACATTTTTTACCTTCTTGCAAGTCTTACCGCCATATTCCTTGCTCCATCCCTTCTATTCCTTGTGAATATTTCTTCTCTTTCCTCGGCTCGTGTGGCGGGACAAATTTATCTTGCGTCTCCTTTCAAGATATAGACGTACCTGAAAAAGAACAGACATTTTAAGTCATAACATCAAGCAATATCATCAAACATTTTTTACTTTCTTGCAAGTCTTACCGCCATATTCCTTGCTCCATCCCTTCTATTCTTTGAGAATATTTCTTCTCTTTCCTCGGCTTGTGTGGCGGGACAAATTTATCTTGCGCCTTCTTTCAAGATATAGATGTACCTGAAAATAAAAGATATTTTAAGTCATAACATCAAGCAATAACATCAAATATTTTTTACATTCTTGCAAGTCTTACCGCCATATTCCTTGCTCCATCCCTTCTATTCCTTGAGAATATTTCTTCTCTTTCCTCGGCTCGTGTGGCGGGACAAATTTATCTTGCGCCTCCTTTCAAGATATAGATGTAACTGAAAAAGAAAAGATATTTTAAGTCATAACATCAAGCAATAACATCAATTATTATTTACCTTCTTGCAAGTCTTACCGCCATATTCCTTGCTCCATCCCTTCTATTATTTGAGAATATTTCTTCTCTTTCCTCGGCTCGTGTGGCGGGACAAATTTATCTTGCGTCTCCTTTCAAGATATAGATGTACCTGAAAAAGAACAGACATTTTAAGTCATAACATCAAGCAATATCATCAAACATTTTTTACTTTCTTGCAAGTCTTACAGCCATATTCCTTGCTCCATCCCTTCTATTCTTTGAGAATATTTCTTCTCTTTCTTCGGCTCGTTTGGCGGGACAAATTAATCTTGCGTCTCCTTTCAAGATATAGATGTACCTGAAAATGAACAGACATTTTAAGTCATAACATCAAACAATAACATCAAATATTTTTTACCTTCTTGCAAGTCTTACCGCCATATTCCTTGCTCCATCCCTTCTATTCCTTGAGAATATTTCTTCTCTTTCCTCGGCTCGTGTGGCGGAACAAATTTATCTTGCGTCTCCTTTCAAGATATAGATGTACCTGAAAAAAAAAAAACATTTTAAGTCATAACATCAAGCAATAACATCAAACATTTTTTACCTTCTTGCAAGTCTTACCGCCATATTCCTTGCTCCATTCCTTCTATTCCTTGAGAATATTTCTTCTTTTTCCTCGGCTCGTGTGGCGGGACAAATTTATTTTGCGTCTCCTTTCAAGATATAGATGTACCTGAAAAAGAAAAGACATTTTAAGTCATAACATCAAGCAATAACATCAAACATTTTTTACCTTCTTGCAAGTCTTACCGCCATATTCCTTGCTCCATCCCTTCTATTCCTTGAGAATATTTCTTCTCTTTCCTCGGCTCGTGCGGCGGGACAAATTTATCTTGCGTCTCCTTTCAAGATATAGATGTACCTGAAAAAGAAAAGACATTTTAAGTCATAACATCAAGCAATAACATCAAACATTTTTTACCTTCTTGTAAGTCTTACCGCCATATTCCTTGCTCCATCCCTTCTACTCTTTGAGAATATTTCTTCTCTTTCCTCGGCTCCTGTGGCGGGACAAATTTATCTTGCTTCTCCTTTCAAGATATAGATGTACCTGAAAAAGAAAAGACATTTTACGTCATAACATCAAGCAATAACATCAAACATTTTTTACTTTCTTGCAAGTCTTACCGCCATATTCCTTGCTCCATCCCTTCTATTCTTTGAGAATATTTCTTCTCTTTCCTCGGCTCATTTGGCGGGACAAATTTATCTTGCGTCTCCTTTCAAGATATAGATGTACCTGAAAAAGAAAAGACATTTTAAGTCATAACATCAAGCAATAACATCAAACATTTTTTACTTTCTTGCAAGTCTTACCGCCATATTCCTTGCTCCATCCCTTCTTTTCTTTGAGAATATTTCTTCTCTTTCCTCGGCTCGTGTGGCGGGATAAATTTATCTTGCTTCTCCTTTCAAGATATAGATGTACCTGAAAATGAACAGACATTTTAAGTCATAACATCAAACAATAACATCAAATATTTTTTACCTTCTTGCAAGTCTTACCGCCATATTCCTTGCTCCATCCCTTCTATTCCTTGAGAATATTTCTTCTCTTTCCTCGGCTCGTGTGGCGGGACAAATTTATCTTGCGCCTTCTTTCAAGATATATATGTGCCTGAAAAAGAAAAGATATTTTAAGTCATAACATCAAGCAATAACATCAAATATTTTTTACCTTCTTGCAAGTCTTACCGCCATATTCCTTGCTCCATCCCTTCTATTCCTTGAGAATATTTCTTCTCTTTCCTCGGCTCGTGCGGCGGGACAAATTTATCTTGCGTCTCCTTTCAAGATATAGATGTACCTGAAAAAGAAAAGACATTTTAAGTCATAACATCAAGCAATAACATCAAACATTTTTTACCTTCTTGCAAGTCTTACCGCCATATTCCTTGCTCCATCCCTTCTATTCCTTGAGAATATTTCTTCTCTTTCCTCGGCTCATGTGGCGGGACAAATTTATCTTGAGTTTCATTTCAAGATATAGATGTACCTGAAAAAGAAAAGACATTTTAAGTCATAACATCAAGCAATAACATCAAACATTTTTTACCTTCTTGCAAGTCTTACCGCCATATTCCTTGCTCCATCCGTTCTATTCCTTGAGAATATTTCTTCTCTTTCCTCGGCTCGTGTGGCGGGACAAATTTATCTTGCTTCTCCTTTCAAGATATAGATGTACCTGAAAAAGAACAGACATTTTAAGTCATAATATCAAGCAATAACATCAAACATTTTTTACATTGTTGCAAGTCTTACCGCCATATTCCTTGATCAATCCGTTCTATTCCTTGAGAATATTTCTTCTCTTTCCTCGGCTTGTGTGGCGGGACAAATTTATCTTGCGCCTTCTTTCAAGATATAGATGTACCTGAAAATAAAAGATATTTTAAGTCATAACATCAAGCAATAACATCAAATATTTTTTACATCTTGCAAGTCTTACCGCCATATTCCTTGCTCCATCCCTTCTATTCCTTGAGAATATTTCTTCTCTTTCCTCGGCTCATGTGGCGGGACAAATTTATCTTGCGTTTCATTTCAAGATATAGATGTACCTGAAAAAGAAAAGACATTTTAAGTCATAACATCAAGCAATAACATCAAACATTTTTTACCTTCTTGCAAGTCTTACCGCCATATTCCTTGCTCCATCCGTTCTATTCCTTGGGAATATTTCTTCTCTTTCCTCGGCTCGTGTGGCGGGACAAATTTATCTTGCTTCTCCTTTCAAGATATAGATGTACCTGAAAAAGAACAGACATTTTAAGTCATAACATCAAGCAATAACATCAAACATTTTTTACCTTCTTGCAAGTCTTACCGCCATATTCCTTGATCAATCCGTTGTATTCCTTGAGAATATTTCTTCTCTTTCCTCGGCTTGTGTGGCGGGACAAATTTATCTTGCGCCTTCTTTCAAGATATAGATGTACCTGAAAGAGAAAAGATATTTTAAGTCATAACATCAAGCAATAACATCGAATATATTTTTTACATTCTTGCAAGTGTTACCGCCATATTCCTTGCTCCATCCCTTCTATTCCTTGAGAATATTTCTTCTCTTTCCTCGGCTCGTGTGGCGGGACAAATTTATCTTGCGCCTCCTTTCAAGATATAGATGTACCTGAAAAAGAAAAGATATTTTAAGTCATAACATCAAGCAATAACATCAAATATTTTTTACATTCTTGCAAGTCTTACCGCCATATTCCTTGCTCCATCCCTTCTATTATTTGAGAATATTTCTTCTCTTTCCTCGGCTCGTGTGGCGGGACAAATTTATCTTGCGTCTCCTTTCAAGATATAGATGTACCTGAAAAATAACAGACATTTTAAGTCATAAAATCAAGCAATAACATCAAACATTTTTTACCTTCTTGCAAGTCTTACCGCCTTATTCCTTGCTCCATCAATTCTATTCTTTGAGAATATTTTTTATCTTTCCTCGGCTCGTGTGGCGGGACAAATTTATCTGGCTTCTCCTTTCAAGATATAGATGTACCTGAAAAAGGAAAAACATTTTAAGTCATAACATCAAGCAATAACATCAAACATTTTTTACCTTCTTGCAAGTCTTACCGCCATATTCCTTGCTCCATCCCTTCTATTCTTTGAGAATATTTCTTCTCTTTCCTCGGCTCGTGTGGCGGGACAAATTTATCTTGCGTCTCCTTTCAAGATATAGATGTACCTGAAAAAGAACAGACATTTTAAGTCATAACATCAAGCAATAACATCAAACATTTTTTACCTTCTTGCAAGTCTTACCGCCATATTCCTTGCTCCATCCATTCTACTCTTTGAGAATATTTCTTCTCTTTCCTCGGCTCGTGTGGCGGGACAAATTTATCTTGCGCCTTCTTTCAAGATATATATGTACCTGAAAAAGAAAAGATATTTTAAGTCATAACATCAAGCAATAACATCAAATATTTTTTACCTTCTTGCAAGTCTTACCGCCATATTCCTTGCTCCATCCCTTCTATTCCTTGAGAATATTTCTTCTTTTTCCTCGGCTCGTGTGGCGGGACAAATTTATTTTGCGTCTCCTTTCAAGATATAGATGTACCTGAAAAAGAAACGACATTTTAAGTCATAACATCAAGCAATAACATCAAACATTTTTTACCTTCTTGCAAGTCTTACCGCCATATTCCTTGCTCCATCCCTTCTATTCCTTGAGAATATTTCTTCTCTTTCCTCGGCTCGTGCGGCGGGACAAATTTATCTTGCGTCTCCTTTCAAGATATAGATGTACCTGAAAAAGAAAAGACATTTTAAGTCATAACATCAAGCAATAACATCAAACATTTTTTACCATCTTGCAAGTCTTACCGCCATATTCCTTGCTCCATCCCTTCTATTCCTTGAGAATATTTCTTCTCTTTCCTCGGCTCATGTGGCGGGACAAATTTATCTTGCGTTTCATTTCAAGATATAGATGTACCTGAAAAAGAAAAGACATTTTAAGTCATAACATCAAGCAATAACATCAAACATTTTTTACCTTCTTGCAAGTCTTACCGCCATATTCCTTGCTCCATCCGTTCTATTCCTTGGGATTATTTCTTCTCTTTCCTCGGCTCGTGTGGCGGGACAAATTTATCTTGCGTCTCCTTTCAAGATATAGATGTACCTGAAAAAGAAAAGACATTTTAAGTCATAACATCAAGCAATAACATCAAACATTTTTTACCTTCTTGCAAGTCTTACCGCCATATTCCTTGCTCCATCCGTTCTATTCCTTGGGATTATTTCTTCTCTTTCCTCGGCTCGTGTGGCGGGACAAATTTATCTTGCTTCCCCTTTCAAGATATAGATGTACCTGAAAAAGAACAGACATTTTAAGTCATAACATCAAGCAATAACATCAAACATTTTTTACCTTCTTGCAAGTCTTACCGCCATATTCCTTGATCAATCCGTTCTATTCCTTGAGAATATTTCTTCTCTTTCCTCGGCTTGTGTGGCGGGACAAATTTATCTTGCGCCTTCTTTCAAGATATAGATGCACCTGAAAAAGAAAAGATATTTTAAGTCATAACATCAAGCAATAACATCAAATATTTTTTACATTCTTGCAAGTGTTACCGCCATATTCCTTGCTCCATCCCTTCTATTCCTTGAGAATATTTCTTCTCTTTCCTCGGCTCGTGTGGCGGGACAAATTTATCTTGCGCCTCCTTTCAAGATATAGATGTACCTGAAAAAGAAAAGATATTTTAAGTCATAACATCAAGCAATAACATCAATTATTATTTACCTTCTTGCAAGTCTTACCGCCATATTCCTTGCTCCATCCCTTCTATTATTTGAGAATATTTCTTCTCTTTCCTCGGCTCGTGTGGCGGGACAAATTTATCTTGCGTCTCCTTTCAAGATATAGATGTACCTGAAAAAGAACAGACATTTTAAGTCATAACATCAAGCAATAACATCAAACATTTTTTACCTTCTTGCAAGTCTTACCGCCATATTCCTTGCTCCATCCCTTCTACTCTTTGAGAATATTTCTTCTCTTTCCTCGGCTCGTGTGGCGGGACAAATTTATCTTGCGCCTTCTTTCAAGATATAGATGTACCCTAAAAAAGAAAAGATATTTTAAGTCATAACATCAAGCAATAACATCAAATATTTTTTACCTTCTTGCAAGTCTTACCGCCATATTCCTTGCTCCATCCCTTCTATTCCTTGAGAATATTTCTTCTCTTTCCTCGGCTCGTGTGACGGGACAAATTTTTCTTGCGCCTCCTTTCAAGATATAGATGTATTTGAAAAAGAACAGACATTTTAAGTCATAACATCAAGCAATAACATCAAACATTTTTTACCTTCTTGCAAGTCTTACCGCCATATTCCTTGCTCCATCCCTTCTATTCCTTGAGAATATTTCTTCTCTTTCCTCGGCTCGTGTGGCGGGACAAATTTATCTTACGCGTCCTTTCAAGATATAGATGTACCTGAAAATGAACAGACATTTTAAGTCATAACATCAAGCAATAACATCAAACATTTTTTACCTTCTTGCAAGTCTTACCGCCACATTCCTTGCTCCATCCCTTCTATTCCTTGAGAATATTTCTTCTCTTTCCTCGGCTCGTGTGGCGGGACAAATTTATCTTGCGCCTCCTTTCAAGATATAGATGTACCTGAAAAAGAACAGACATTTTAAGTCATAACATCCAGCAATAACATCAATCAATTTTACCTTCTTGCAAGTCTTACCGCCATATTCCTTGCTCCATCCCTTCTATTCCTTGAGAATATTTCTTCTCTTTCCTCGGCTCGTGTGGCGGGACAAATTTATCTTGCGCCTCCTTACAAGATATAGATGTACCTGAAAAAGAAAAGATATTTTATGTCATAACATCAAGCAATAACATCAAACTTTCATTAATTAAAAAATATCGACACAAAACTTTAAAAAAATTGCTAAACATTTTATGAAAATACCCTAAAAATCTGAATCATTGATGTCAAAATTTATTACATTAAGCTATAACTTATTCAGAAATTTCTCTTCCAATTGTAAAAAAATGGCCGTATACTCGAAAACATCTATAAATTGTATTCAAAAATAAATTACAAAACTTTTCAAATTTAAAAATAGCAGGGGACAATATTTACATTAATAGAGTAAAGGAGTGTAATCTGAATTCTATCTTAAATACGAATGAAAAAAATCGGCGCAAAGCGTGAGAAATAATGAAAAGATTGCTAAAAATTGCACTGAAAATTGCATTAAAAATCACTAAATTTCTAAATTCGTAAATGAAGGGTAAATGTTTGAAAGTAATTTCCTTTTCCAAATTTCAAAAAATAGCCATGAGATTCAAAAAAATCACTGCAAAACCATTGAAAAATTCATTAAAAATCGCTAAATGTAAATACATCCCGTGAATAAAAAATTATACTAGTCGTGTAAAACATAGCAATCATTCCTTTTTACATGGATTACAAAAAAATCGACGCAGAACACAAAATATATCAAAAATCACATTGAAAATCGACAAAATTAAAAAAGGTAAATTGTGAAATTTACTATATTAGGCTAAAACTTTGAAACCTTTGTGGTGGGGATAGAAAAAAAAATGGTACTATATCGCATTAAAAAGTTCATTAAAAAATGCATTGAAAAATGCACTAAATATCGCTAGTTATTTTTAAAATCGCAGTAATCAGAATTTCATCAAATGGATAAAACATTCTAAAAGGAAATCTGTACTATTTGATTATCCGGTTGACCAAGAAACTATCTGGGTCAAACCATAAGATTAAATGACAATAATGGCGGATCGTAAATTCCATATTCACTTGACATTAAACATATTACATATGTTTGTTACGTCATCAAGTGGTTTTTACTTTTTATTTTTGTATGTATTTTTATTAATGTTTTTCTAAATTATCTCTCCTTTCATTATTTAACATAAAAATTACATCAATTTGCATAATTTGGCTTGTTTCACGATTGATATAATTTGGCGAAATTGGTCGACAGGACAATCAAGTAGTAAATAGAAATCCTTTATAGATAATAAAAAATCGACGCGAAACACCAAAAATCTTAAAAAATCGCGTTAAAAATCTCTAAAATTATATTAGATTAAAAGTTTGAAATAAACTTTTACTTTCGAATATCAAAAAATCAACATAAAACTCGAAAAATCTCTAAAAATTGCATTAAAATCATTAATATTAAAAAGTCACCGTGATCAAAATTTACTTCAATAGGATAAAACGTTGTAACTGGAAATATCCCATGAATGACAAAAATTCGACATCAAACGCAAAAAATCTCTAAAATTCGCATTAAAAATCGCTGAAATTCATAAATCTTAGAAGCTAAAATTTAACACATTAGCCTGAAAGTTTTAAGAAAAATTCCTTTTACTAATGTCGAATAATAGCGGCAAAATTCGAAAAAAACATTAAAAATTACATTAAATAATTCACTAAAAATCCAAATATCGTTGCGCGAAATCTAAATAAATTATATTGAAAACAAAACAAAATTCACTAAATTAGGTCGAAAGAATGAAACCGCTTTCTTTTTCGCTAATGTGGAAAAATCGCCTCGAAACCCACTAAAAATCGCATATGAATTAAATTTTAAAAACTGAAAATCAGCCTTCAAGGTGTAAAACTTCATACATAACTTCGTGCAGGGGTCTCTCCAGAACATCGTCAGTATTTAAAAATTTTTAATATGCGTTATAAACTACCTTAAAGTGTAAAACAGATCTCCTAGTTACATTTTCTAATTTTGTTCGCGCCCGTCCTCTCACCCGCCCTGAAATGCGTCACACCATTCTTTTTTTTAATTTTGTATCGTGTATTATAAACCATTTTAAATTTTAAGACATATCACATTGTTATAGTTCCAAATTTTAACAAAATCGTGTTCTGTTAGTTCCATTTTCCACCACCAAGTAGCGCACTCTATTCTTCAAAAACTATATTTAAAGATACTCTGTTAAACAACCTATCAGGAGATATATTACTCGACAGGGTAGCGGTCTTAAGCAAGAAGTTAAGATATTTGATGAAATTACTATTCGAAAATAGTGGCACCTAAATTTTTGACATTTTAGGTAGATTTCGCAAAAAAATACTACTTATTGCATTCTCAACAGCTCAATTTTTTGATAGAATAACTATGAAAAAAATAGATGCGAAACGCAAAAAATCTTGAAAAAACGTTAAAAATCGCATTGAAAATCGCATTAAATATCGTTCAAATCTAAAAATCGTAACAAACACAAATTTAGGACATTAGGCTAAAAGTTTGAAACGATTTTCTTTTTATCAATTTCAAAAAATAGCCGCATAATGACTAAAAACACTAAAAATCGCATTAAAAAATTCGTTAAAAATTCAAAAATCGCTGTACAGATTCCGAATAAACTTTCCGAATAAAAGAGAAAAAACATTGCTATTTTGGGTTAAAAGAATGAAACCGTATTCCTTTCACTAATGGGATAAAACCGCAAAAGGAGCGCTAAAAATCGCCTAAAATTTTTTTCTCAAAAAATTGAAAATCGGGCTTTAAGGTGCAAAACTACATGTATAGAGGTACCTTCCCTCCAAATTTTGTAACTCTACATGCAGCGGTCTCTTCAGAACAGCGCTGACAGACAAATATAGTTGTCTCTTTATTATTATAGAAGAAGAAGATAGATAAAAGAATCGAAATTCTACAAATGAAACGAATTGTGAAATGATGCGATTAATATTTAAAATACTCATTTGGTCGCTGGTTCAACTACTACAACTAATATAACTTAAAATTCTTTATATACAAATTATTTACACATTATATTTATTTTTAACAAAAGAATTCGGATCCAGCAAACACACGATAGGTCCGCTAAGATCGCCGATAAACAAAAAACAACAGACGATTTTCATAGTAGTACAGTAGAATGCGCCATGGAGGTGCGCGACATCCAACGTTATGGAGAAGCCGTAATAACAAATAATATTTTGTGTTATAACATATTCATTTGATTATTCGTATAACAAATTATCAGAGGTTCTTGGAATAAAATAAAATCATCAAAGCTTTCATTCATTTTTATTTCATAAAAATTTAAAATATATAGTAAAAAAAAAAAATCTGTCATATTTAGAAATTAACTGAAGTGACACAACAGTCACTATCGATTATATACACAAGATGTATGCTTCGTATTCTTTAGCTGAACAAGTATACTTTTTTTTTTCTACAGAGTAAAAGAATCAGAAATGATTCGAACTCCAGAACTTACACTGAAAAGGATATTGATATTTAACACTGAACTAGCTGCTACCAAAATTGGTGTAAGGAAAGGAAATATCTAATATGAATTGGCGCAATGAAACACAACAAAAATAACTTCTTTCATAAAGTTGTCAATGTGTAGCTGTCGATTTAAAATTTATAGCCATATTTTTTTATATTCAATTAAACAATAAAATGATGAACGATCTCAGTTCGGATTTTAAATCGACAGCTTGACATTGACAACTTCATGAAACAAGTTATCTTTTTTTGTGTGTGTGTGCGTTTTATTACGCCAATTTCCAGAAAGTTTTTCCTTACACCACTTTTGGTGCAACTAAGTTTGGTTTTGAATATCAACATTTTTTACAGTGTAGTTAGCCCAATGACTGGCGTGCTATTCACAAAATGAAAAATTAAGAGCCGATGTAACTAAATATAAACTAGTTGGATGTGTCAATCCCAAAACTTTCTTCTATCTCATAAGTACAATTTAATATTTAAAAAAAAAAAAAAAAAAAAAACGTGATGACCCCAAAGTTACCCACTATCGAATTTCCTCGAACATTTGACCTAGCCTAATGAGATTCTGGTATCCGAAAAGCCTAAAACGTAAAATTTAATTAATATTCTGAGAAAATGAGCTTAGTAGTGCCTCATGTTGGGTAATTTATACTGAAACCTAATAAGCATCTATTTATGTCAAGTCCTAACAGAATCTGAAATTTGATGGAATTTCGGCCATTACACAGTAAAAAAAAAGGGTCGATCTACTAAAAAAACTTTAGTGATCCTTGTAATTACTAAAAAATTTTTAGTAATCTTAGTCGGTTACAAAAAAATATGTTAGAATTACTAGAAAAAAGTTAGCAACGAAGAGAGTTAATAGTTTTATATTTTTAATAACTATTACTAAAACTCACTTGGTGTGGCCTTGATAGCATAGTGGTTATAGTAACGGACTCCAGACTAAAAGGTCCCGGGTTCGATACTGGCCGCCTCCAAATACGCCCCGAATGTATGTAGGGTAAGTACTCGTTAGTAAAGGGATTATGAAAATCCTTTCGGAGCAGTTAGCAATGTGTGGTGCTGCCATCTATTGCCGTTTTGCCGAAAATCTTCCGCTTCAGAAATCTGGATGCAGCTCGAAGGAACCTCCTGCCCTTCGGGCGCACGTACGGTTATTAAAAATAATTTTGGAGCTATTACTAAAATTTGCTTGGTGGCTCATACAAAAAATTTTTAAGTTAGTTATACAAAAAATTCTTTTGTTCAGTTAACAAAAGAAATGCTTGTTTCACTTGAAAAAAAAAAAGTTTGTAATGGTTACTAAAAAATTCTGTGGAATACAAATTTACTAAAAAATTTTTAGTAACCTCTTGAATTTTTTTTTACAGTGTAGATCTTGAGATATAGTTATAACAAAAATTTTGCAAAACGTAGCACAGCAACACCATATCTTGGACAATTTATGCCAAAACGTAAAAAAAGCGTCTAATTATGTTATGGTGTAAAAGAATCTGAAGTTTGATGAAATTCTGTGCATTAGTTCTTGAGATATAGCTAGTTAAAAAAAAAAACGTGTAAAACATAGCACAGTAGCACCATCAGTTGAAGGATTTATAGCAAAACGTAATCATCGTGTAATTATGTTATATGTCATTTTGTAACAAAATCTGAAGTTTGATGAAATTCTGTGCGTTGGTTGTTGAGATATAGCTATCGGAAAAATCGTGCAAAATGCAGCATAGCTGCACCACCTGTTGCAAGGTTAATCCCAAAATGTAATCAGAGTCTAATTATGTTATATATTCTAGTGTAACAGAATCTAAAACTTGATGAAATTCTCTGCATTAGTTCTTGAGATATAGCTATCGCAAAAATCGTGCAAAATGTAGCATAGCAGCGCTACCTATAGGGCAGTTCACACCAAAACCTTATCAGCGGCTATGTATCTCAAGGTATCGCGGAATCTGAAGTTTGGTGAAATTCGGTGCATTAGTTCTTGAGATATAGCTATCATGAAAATCATGAAAAACGTGGCATAGCAGCGCCACCTGCTGGCCAATTTACACCAAAACTTAATCAGCGTCTATTTATATCAAGGGGTCAGAAAATCTGAAGTTTGGTGAAATTCTATGCATTAGTTCTTGAGGTATAGCAATCTTGAAAATCATGAAAAACGTAGTACAGCAGCGCCACCTGCAGGCCAATTTTCACCAAAAACCAATAGGCACTAGTTCATATCAATGTCTAACTGAATATAAAATTTTATTAAATTTCGATCATTAGTTCTTGAGATAGAGCGCCCACAAATTTTTGCCACATACAGACAGACTCACAGACAGACATTTTCGAAAAATAGTCAAAACGTGTTCAGGACCTTCTAAAACGTATAAATCCGTCGAAAATTTTCATGAATCCAATACTTTCTTCTTGTAAAGATGGAAGAAAGTAAAAAAACATATGAAGGAAAGCAATTTTTGCCTTGTTTTTAACACAAATTATATAATATGAACTTTAAAATGTTCAGATTTACTTAAAAGGCGATTAAAATAATCAAACAGAGATGTTAATAGTTCATTTTATTTTAAAAGATCTTAGTATTTTCAAGCCTTAAGGTCCTGATTAAAGGCTTGAAAGTACTAAGACTTTTTTAAAAATAAAAATGAACTATTAACATCTCTGTTTAATTATTTTA